>CANTUR010001249.1:0-594049 GCA_947683625.1 Mallotus nudiflorus
ATGCAATAAAATCATTTTATATATTTTTCATTGAAAATCATCTTTTATGAAGGATCACATAGAACCCTATGATATTGCAACCTCGAAAACAGTGTTAGACAACACTCTAGCCATTAAGGCTCACTGAATCCAAATATATCCACTTAATCCATTTAGACAGTAGACTGGCCCCGAGACATTAAGTCAACCGAGCTCTAGCAGTCTGACTGCCAGTATGATTGGCCCCGAGACACTTGGTCAACCAAGCTCCAGCAATCACACCTCCAAACCACATCTCACACATCAATAATCATAATCAATCAATATCCATAAATAGGTTAGTAATATAGCCTAAATACTATAGGCGTATCGATACGTACTCGGTCCTAGTGCTGCCCACTAGGTAGCACGTTCTATCGATATCCTTCATTAATAAATATAAACATTCATTCATAAAAATAAATGATGCATGAAGTTCAATAAAATATCAACATAAACCATATATATACTAGAAATATACCAAAAATAAACCATGTATATTTCGAGTATATATACGTTAAATGAATCCAATTAAATCATAAATTAAACTAGAAATATATTTAAAAACATTTTTAAATATAATTTATTAACAAAACATGCATATAATTTAATATATACCAAAAATAAACCAAAAATATACTGTAAATACAAATCATATTATCTATGCATTTTTAATCAAAATAAAACATATATTTCTAAATCATGCATCCTAAAGCATATATATATATAGTATAGTAACTCACCCTAGTGCGCTCCACGAGACGGGTTCGACGGGCCTGGTCCACTAGCCCTCGGTCTCAGCGCAACTAAACAAGCAATAAATAACTGACATCAGAATAAACCTAACAGAAATCCTAGAATTCGATCTAGAGTATTAAACATAAAATCGATATCAGGGTTCGACCGGACATCACGTTTTACGAACCAAAAATCTGGCAGAACCTCCCCTGTAAAATGGACATCTCTCTACTCAAAAAAGTAGAGCCGACCCTGCAAGGAAATACACTTCGAAAATAAACACCACATCTCATTCACAACCCCTCGATCGGACTCCAGACTACAATCTACCGATCGGGGTCCACAATCACAAAACAATTTAGGAAATACCAAAAATACCCTTAAAACCTAAAAATACATTTTATAGGTAGAAATTACATAATTACCTTAAAACATTGTAAAAACCGATAAAAACTCATTTTATTAGTAAAATCGTATATTATATATATATAATTGAAAATAATTCACGAAAAATAGTTTTAATTAGCTAAAAATACCAAATAATTTGTAGAAATCATTTTTATACTTTAAATAACTATTAAAACCACTTAAATTACATTTTTAGCCAATTTAGGGTAAAATTACCAAAATGCCCTTATATATATAAATATACTATAATTACTTCAAAAATTCACCAAAAATTATAAAATTATCCAAAATTAATTTTCTCAACATATTTATCAATAATATTAATAATTAAACTCAATCAACCAATTAAATTCAATTAAAAACATAATTAACCCTAATTTCCCAAATTTACATAAACTTCAATAATTCAAAATAAATACTTAGAAATTCATAAAAATTCCAAATAAATTCCTATAATTCATTTTAACACCTAATTTAACCATAAAACACAATTTCATAATTTATTTAATTAATTTCCGAAAATTAGAAAATAATATTAAAATATTCAAAAATACCCAAAAATCCAAACAATCTCCAAAAATTCCACAAAAATTCATACTTGTAGATTAAGCTACTAGGATCAACATTTGTGTAGGAATTATTCATGAATCAACCAATAAAAATTCAAAAAAATAAAAAACCCAATATGGCCGAAATGGGAAAATTCAAAACTAAGCAAATCTAGACCATTTAAGCTCAAACCAAAGCTAGAATCACACTCACCGGAGCTCAAGGAGAAGAAATAGACCGACAGTGTCGAAAATGGTGGCCGAAATAGTGGTCAATGGCGAGGAGAAGGATTTCGGCCAAAAGAAGAAAAACAGCTCGCCGACGCCGGTGAAGGAGGCTGCTGGCAGCGGGGGACGGTTGGGAACGACGGTGGCAAGCCGGGAGGCACATCGGCGGTAGGGGAACGACATGACAGACGGTGGTTGGTGGTGAGGGAGTGGTCGGGCATGGGAAGGAGAAGAAGAAGAAGAAGAAAAAAAAAGAAAAAAAAAGAAAAAGAAAAGAAAAGGAAAAGAAAAAGAAAAAGAAAAAAAAAAAGAAAAAAAATAAAAATTTTAATAAAATATTTGAAAAATTTCACATCCACACATATAATTTAATATTTTAATAATTTAATAATAAATAAAAATAATTAAATAACAATAAATTAATAAACAAATAATAAAATATTAGGGTAATATATATTAAACCCTAATTAAATAAATATCGCACACATACACGGTGTGTTTAGCAATTTAAAAATACATATGAGTTCATGCAAGTCCGAAAAATATATTTAAAATAATTAATAATAAATTATTTACGTGAAAATTTCCCCGAAAATACAAGTCCCGGGAAAATTTTACGTAAAGCACTGTAAATAATACACAATAATTAAAATAGATTTTAAATACATATCAACTCGTAAAAATATCGTAATATATGCACAAAAATTATTAACACTGTATATCCCGGTACAGTGTAAAAATATTTAAAAACACGGGATATTACAGTGGTAGGTTTACCTCATTCTAAGGATGGATACGATTCCATCTGGGTGATTGTAGACAGACTGATGAAGTCTGCACATTTCCTACCTGTGAAAGCCACTTATTCTGTAGCTAGATTGGCGAAACTGTACGTGAAGCATATTGTGTGCCTTCATGGAGTACCTGTGTCCATTGTGTCAGATAGAGGTTCGGTGTTTACTTCTCGTTTTTGGCAGAAGTTGCAGGAAGCGATGGGCACTAGGTTGGATTTCAGTACTGCTTTTCATCCTTAGACAGATGGTTAGTCTGAGAGAACGATCCAGACACTAGAAGATATATTGAGGATGTGTGTCTTGGATTTGGGAGGTAGCTGGGATGATCATTTGCCACTTGTTGAGTTTGCATATAATAACAACTACCATAAGAGTATTGGAGTGGCATCGTACGAGGCATTGTATGGAAGGAAGTGTAGATCCCCTTTGAGTTGGGATGAGATTGGTGAGAGAGCTTTGACTGGACCTAAGATGGTTCAGGATGCTGCAGAGAAAGTTGTCATGATTAAGCGCATATTAGAGACCATAGTTAGCAGGCAGAAGAGTTATACGGATCCTAGGCGCAGAGATGTGGAGTTTCAGGTTGGAGATTTCATTTTTCTGAAGGTATCTTCGATGAAGGGTGTGATGAGATTTGGCAGGAAAGGTAAGTTGGCACTGAGATATATCGGACCGTTTGAGATTATGGAGAGAGTTAGCACTGTTGCATATCGGTTGGATTTGCCTCCAAGTATGTCACAAGTGCATCCAGTATTTCATATCTCGATGTTGAGGAAGTATATATCAGACCCTTCACACGTGTTGTAGCCTGACAGTGTAGAAGTGAGTGAAGATTTGACGTTTGTGGAAGAACCTGTGGCGATCATTGATTATCAAGTTCGACAGTTGCGTTCGAAGCAGATTCTGATGGTCAAGGTTCTATGGCATAGCAATAGAGTTGAGCAGCATACGTGGGAGACTGAAGCTGAGATGCGAGCTTCTTACCCGTATCTCTTTCCTTCCTAATCCTGTAATCTTTTCTTTCTGGAATTCAGGGACGAATTCTTATAAGGGGGGAAGACTGTAATATCCCGTGTTTTTAAATATTTTAATATTTCATCGGGATATGCAGTGTTAATAATTCTATTATATAATATTGATATTTCATGAGCTTTTATTTAATTAAATTGAATTTTAATTGTTTATTATTATTTTAAGTGCTTTACGTAAAATTTTCCCGAGACTTTCATTTTCGGGGAAATTTTCACGTAAATAATTTACTATTAATTATTTTAAATAGATTTACGGACTTCCATGAGCTCATACATATTTTTAAAATACTAAACACTGTATATATGTGTACTTATTTATCTAATTAGGGTTTAATTAATATTACCCTAATATTTTATTATTTATTTATTAGTTTTATTGTTATTTAATTATTTTTATTTATTATTAAATTTTAAAATATTAAATTATATGTGTGTGGTGTATATTTAATGTGTTTAATTTAATATTATTTTATTATATAGTGTAAAGTATATATATATATACATATAATAAGTAAAAAAAAATCAAATTTTGGAAAATTACAATTCTGCCCCCGAGCATCTCCTTCTTCCTCGATTGCCTCCATCGCCGTTGTGTCGCCTGTCACGTCGATTTCTTGCCGTTGGTGTGCCGTCCGGCATGTCACCACCTTCCTCAGCCTTCCTCGCCGCCTGTTGCAGCCGTTTCCAGCGTCTGGAAGCCATTTTTGGCCGAAGAAGCCGAAAGTGGGAGCAACGTCGTTCACGACATTTTCGGCCACCGTTTTTGACACCGCTGGTCTCTTTCTTCTCCTTGAGCTCCGGTGAGTGTGATTCCAAGCTTTTTTTCACTTAAAATGGTCTGATTTGCTTAGGTTTCGATTTTTGCAATTTTAGCCTATGAGGGTTCTTGAATTTTTTGAACTTCAATTTGATTGACTCATGAAAAATTCCTTCACAAATGTTGTTCCCCTTAGCTTAATCTACACGTATGAATTTTTGTAGAATTTTTGGAGATTATTTTGATTTTTGGGTATTTTTGAATATTTTAATATTATTTTCTAATTTTCGGAAATTAATTAATTAAATTATGAAATTGTGTTTTATGATAATTATAGGTGTTGAAATGAATTATAGAAATTTATTTGGAATTTTTATGAATTTCTATGTATTTATTTTGAATTTAATTAGTTTATGGAATTTTTAAAAAATAGGGTTAATTGTGTTTTTAATTGAAATTAATTGGTTAATTGAGTTTAATTATTGATATTATTGATAAATAGGTGGAGAAAATTAATTTTGGATAATTATACTATTTTTGGTGAATTTTGAATGAATTTTAGTATATTTATATATATAGGGGTATTTTGGTAATTTTACCCTAAATTGACAAAAAATGTAATTAAATTGGTTTTAATAGTTATTTAAGATATAAAAATGATTTCTATAAATTATTTAGTATTTTTAACTAATTAAAACTATTTTTTGTAAATTATTTTCAATTATATATATAATATACGATTTTTCTAAATAAAATGAGTTTTATCAATTTTTACTGTGTTTTAAGGTTAATTATGTAATTTCTGCTTATTAAATGTATTTCTGTGATATAAGGGTATTTTTGGTATTTTCATAATTGTTTTGTGTTTGTGGACCCCGGTCGATAGACTGTAGTTTGGAGTCCGACCGAGGGGTTGTGGATGAGTTGTTGTGCCTGTTTTTCGAAGTGTATTTCTTTGCAGGGTCGGCTCTACTCTTTGAGTAGAGAGATGTCCGTTTTACAGGGGAGGTTCTGTCGAATTTTTTGTAGAATTCTCGTAAAACGTGATGTCCGATCGAACCCTAATTCTGTTTCTGTGTCTAATATTCTAGATCAAGTTTCTAGGATTTTCTATTAGGTTTATCCTGATGTCTGTTAGTTTTTGTTTGTTTAGTTACGCCGAGACCGAGGGCTAGTGGACCAGGCCCGTCGGACCCATCTCGTTAAGCGCACTAAGTGTGAGTTACTATTTTATATATATGTGTTTAGGATGCATGATTTTAGAAATATATGTTTTATTTTGATTAAATATGCATAAATAATGTGATTTGTATTTAAGTATATTTTTAGTTTATTTTTGGTTTATTTTTGGTATATATTAAATTATATGTATGTTTTATTAATAAATTATATTTAAAATGTTTTTAAATATATTTCTAGCTTAATCTGTAATTTGATTGGATTTATTTGACGTATATATACTCGAAATATACCTGGTTTACTTTTGGTATATTGCTAGTATATATATGGTTTATATGGTTATTTTATTTAAATTCACGCATCATTTCTTTGTGAATGAATGTTTTATATTTATTAATGAAGGATATCGATAGAACGTGCTACCTAGTGGGCAGCACTAGGACCGAGTGCGTACCGGTGCACTTATAACATTTAGGCTATATTACTAACCTATTTGTGGATATTATTTGGATGTGATCATTTGATGTGTGAGATATGGTTTGGAGGTGTGATTGCTGGAGCTCGGTTGACCAAGTGTCTCAGGGCCAGTCTACTGTCCAAATGGAATAAGTGAATATATTTGGAATAAGTGAGCCTGTATGGCTAGAGTGTTGTCTAACACTATTTTTGAGGTTGTGATATTCTAGGGTTCTATGTGATCCTTCATAAACGATGATTTTCAATGAAATATATATAAAATGATTTTATTGCATCTGTGTGTATTTGCCTGTATATATACATATTAGATATATACTGTTGATTGTATGCATTGTCATTTAGTATGCATGTATATATATTATAGTGATTCACTCAGTGAGGTCTGACTCCCCTCCGTTGACTAATTTTTTCAGGAGAGTCATCTTCCTCAGACCTTAGTAGCAGGCTTGTACGCTGGATTTCTTCCGCCCCGGCTTCTTTATGTAAATTGCTTATCTGAGTCTTGGGTTTATTTTATCTAGACACTGCAGTAGTCATTAAATATTTAAAGAGATGTTGTATTATATATTTGAACTGGATTTGTATTAAAGGAGTTTACATATATGTGATGATGAGGATTTGATTTAAATCCAGTTGGTGCAAATGTTATTATTATATTTATGATTTTTATTTTCGCTGCATTATATATTGTTATTACTTTTGCATGCTTATTTTATTTTTTTAGGCTTGCTACGGGTTCCGGATTCGAAAGAATTCCCGTTCCCTAGCGCCGGTCATAGCCCCTGTTTTGGGTCGTGATAGTCTCATGGAGCGCTAACATGTGAGTTATTATACCATATATATATGCATTGCATATAGGATGCATGACTTAGGATTTTTCATTTTCATTATATGTTTAAATGGTAATTTAATTATAATATGATTTGGTATATTTTCGTTTTATTTTTAGTATATCTTGATATATAAATGTTCGTATATTTTCTATATACATTTAATATATCACTGGTATATTTGGAGTTTATTTTTGATATATGTATGTTAGATATTTAGGTTTATGTTTGTAATAATTTAATATTTATACATGATTTAAATGTGCATTGAACCATAATTATTTTATTAAATGATTAGTATAATTTAGGTTTATTCTTAAATAATTGCATGCTATATTATAAACCTACACTTAAATTATTTTTAAGTTTATTTTTGGTATATTTTGATTTATTTCCAAATAAATACATGTTTTATTATTAAATTAAACCTAACACATTAGTGGTATATTTAGGGTTCATTTTTGATATATGCATGCTAGATAATTAGGTTTATTTTTAGTATATTTGTGAATATATGTTAAACATAAACACATATTTAAATGAATATTTATATATAAATGTTTTACTAAATGATTTATATACTTAGAGTATATCTTTTGTATATTTAAGTATATTTTTAAGAAAATGCATGTTATATTGTTGTTACTCATTTAAATTGTTTTTTTTTTTACCATATTAATGATTTATCTTTAGTTTATTTCATATTTTATTTGACATATATATATATATACCTGAAATATACTGGGTGTAATTTAGGTATATTTTTGGTATATATATATGGTTGATTTTATTATTATGAATGTCATTTCACATTAATTATTTTCAAAATATATGATTTATTTAAGTGAAGGATATCAATAGAACGTGCTTCCTAGTGGACAACACTAGGGCTGTGTACGTACCGGTGCGAAAGAATAGGGTTGAGTGAGAGTTAATTTTGGGTGATTATAATTGATTTAATTGATTTGACTAAGATTAATGGTATGTTAGATAGTGTGATTGTGGGGCCAATCACATTGACAGTCAGACTGTTGGAGCTCAGTTGACTTAGTGTCTCGGGGCCAATCTACTGTCCATAAGTGGATTCAATGATCTATTGGGTTGATTGAGATGTGAGGTGATAGATAGTGAGATTCCTGGAGCTCGGTTGACCAAGTGTCTCGGGGCTAATCATACTGACAGTTAGACTGTTGGAGCTCGGTCGACTTAGTATCTCGGGGCCAGTCTACTGTGCAGATTAGAATAAGTGTTCTATTCGGAATCAAGTGAGCTTGTATGGCTAGAGTGATGATGGGATTGTTTGAGGTTGCTATTATTAGGGTTCTATGGATCCTTCATGAATTAAAACAAACATTTTCTACATGTAGTATATTTATAAAGGCAGAGTTTGACATTTGTGTGAAATGTGTGTATATACATACATATATATATATATATATAAGAATGCCTGATTGTTATGGTTTAGTTTACATGTATATATAGTATAATAATTCACTCAGTGAGGTCTAACCCCCTCAATTTTTTTTTTTAGGAGATCCCATATCATCAGACCTTAGTTGTAGAGTTCCTCACCGGTGTTTTCAATCCTGACTATTTTATGCAAATGTATATTCTGAACTCTGATTTATATTCTAGAAACTGCAGTAGTTGTGTTATTGTATTTGAGGAGCATTATTTTGTTTGGATATTAAATACTCTGAGAATTTGTATTTGAACACTGTTCGAATATGTATACATTTATGAAAGGATTTAAAGAATTTATTTTATATATTGATTCAAAAAATTTTAATTCTATCATACTTTTATTTATTTATTGTATGATTTTATTTTCTTAGATTCTGGATTCGAAAGAATTCTCATTCCCTAGCGCCAGTCATGACTCCTAGCTTGGGTCGTGACAAAGTTGGTATCAGAGCCGAGTTCTGTGTTAGGGCTTAGTTATTTGAGTTGTGGCCCTAGTTTTCAAAGTTATGTTTTCTGTTAAACTACTGCAATGAATTAGGTTCGATCATGTCTTTGAAAAGTCTTCATTGCATTAGGAATTCCGCGTAACCGTTAGGGTGTCTGATGATGTTGTGATTGTTTGAACTATTTATTTATTTTTTCCTCCTTGCTGATTGCCTTGAGCGTGAGTCACTCCATCGATCGATGAGATCGATGATAGTTGATCTTCTGAGCATGAGGTTCTACCCCCTAAGCAGCCTGTTAGGCGTAGGGGTAGAGGTGGATTTAGAAGGCCTGATGATCGCTATTGACAGCGGGAATAATTGAATGAGGAGCTGGTGGCTTAGCATTGCAATGATGTTGCTTCTACAACAGGAGTTTCGTAGGATACAGTGTTGATACCTTCAATCATACAGTAGATGTAATTTCTATTTCAGCCGAGAACTCGAGATATGTCAATTATGTGTATATTCTATATTCTGAATTCTGTTGATTTCCATATCTTTTCAGCACAGTGAATGTGAATTGTTTCTTCTACAGAGACAATATTGATAATTAGTCTTTTCAAGTTCAAGTTGTGGTTATAGTTCCAGCGCTACTATAGGTTAGAGGCAACTGTAAGTTAAGGGTTAAGGTAGTCATTGTAAGCAGTACAAGCATTTCTTTTGAACTTGAATTTGCAAAAAATGTGGCTACAATAGCTGAGATTAATAAGAGCTTGATAGCATTTTGACAAGTTTGACAGTTGTTTAAATATTGCTTTGAAGAAGGAATTAGGAAAATGTCTAATAAAGACGAAACACTCTTGTACTGTTTATGGTGAAGCTGTCAGTTCTGACTGCAACACATAATTTGAGTTAAAGAGGGATTTCTAAGATGCTTCCATCCACCTTTAAGGAGAGATAATTAACTGTGGCTGTTACTGCTCAGAGTAAGAGAAGACTGGTAGAATTGTGTGTTATAGGATTAAGTTTGATATATTGGCATCTAAATTGAGAATTGAGATTCAGAGAGTTATTGTGAATTCAATCTTTTGGGTGTAATTAATCTTGATGAGATGTGAAAGGGTTGTCAGGAATATCTGGCTCTAGTTGAGTATACTTCAGTGGAGAAGTTGTCTCTCCCAGATGTTTTAATTGCCTATGAGTTACCAAGTTTACCACTTTATAGAGATTGAATTTTGTATCGATGTGGATCCTAATATAACTCCTATTTCAACGTAGCCCTACAGAATGACTCTTGCAGAGCTGTAGGAGCAATTGCAAGAGTTGTATGACCAAGGTTTTGTCAGACCTTATGTTTCTCTTTGGGGTGCACTAGTCCTATTGTGAAGAAGAAGGATGGTACTCGGAGACTGTGCATTGACTACAATAAAGAACAAGTATTATCTTCTGAGGATAGATGACCTACCTAATCAGCTACAGGGTGCACAGTTCTTTTCCAAAATTGATTTGAAGTCAGCTTATCATTAGTTATGGATCAGTTTGTAGTAGTCTTCATTAATGATATACTAGTGTATTCGAAGTGAATGAAAGGGCACGTATATCACTTGAGGACTATACTACAGACACTAAGAGAATGTCAACTTTATGCTGAATTCAGGAAGTGTGATCATTGGGTGGAGAGTGTTATTTTTCTTAGAAGTGTGGCATTTAAAGATAGAATTCGAGTTGATCAAAAGATCAAAACAACATCTGAGCGGCCCAGACTGACTGAATCCATTGAGATCTGTAATTTTTTGGGTTTAATTGGGTATCATAGGAAATCTGAATAGAATTCTCTAGAATTGTAGCTCATATGACCCACATAACTCAGAAGAATGGGAAGATTATGTGAACAGATGTTTGTTAGAATAGCTTCCAAGTGCTGAAGAAGATTAATTGATCTGAGGGTTATGTGAACTTTAGAGGATAAGACCTTATATCATTATAGCATTTCATCATGACATTTCATTCTAGCATTTCATCATAACATTTCATTATATCATCTCATCATGACATTCATCATAGCATGTCATCATGGCATATCACCATAGGATGATCTACTGATAGGAGATGCCCAAGTTAATGATACAGGGTTGATGTTGTAATCTGAGAAAGGGATTTTATATAAGTTATGGAAATGAACTTGCAGTGTACATCCAGATGATTACCAAGAATTATCACAGTATTTAGGATCAGTACTAGTGGGTTGGATTATAGAAGGATGTGACTGATTTTATTTCTAAGTGTTTAATTTGCTAGCGGTGAAAGCTAAACATCAGAAGTTTTCTAGGAAGTTTTGATCTCTTTTGAATTTGGGTGGAAATGAGAAAGAATGGCTATGATTTTTGTGGTTGGTTACCTCATTCGAAGGGTGAATATGATTCCGTTGGAATGACTATAGACAAATTAACCAAGTCAGCTAATTTTTGGTCAGTGGAAGCCACTTATTCAGTAGCTAAGTGGGCTACGCTGCATATGAAGCATATTGTGTGCCTGCATGGACTACCTGTGTCCATTGTATATGGTAAAGGTACATTGTTTACCTTTCGATTTTGGCAGAGATTGTGGAGAGTAATAGACACCTGGTTGGATTTTAATACTACTTTTCATCCTCAAATAGATGACAGTTTGAGAGGACGATCCAGACACTAAATAATATATTGAAAATGTGTGTTTTGGATCTAGAAGGTAGCTAGGTTGATTATATGCTACTTATAGAATTCGTTTATAATGACAACTACCATAGCAATATTGGAATGGCACCACTTGAGGCTTTTATGGAAAGAAGTCTTAACTAGATATGAGATGGTTCAGAATACAACGGAGAAAATTATTGTGATCAGAAGAGCGATGCGGATCCTAGACATAAAGATATGGAGTTTCAGATCGAAGACTATAATTCTAAAGATGTCTCTAAAAAATGGTGTGATAAGACTTGGTAAGGTTGCATATTCATTGGCTTTGCCTCCAAATCTATTTTATATGCATCCAATGTCCCATGTCTCAATTTTGAGAGAGTCTATTTTAGACACTTCGCACATGTTGCAGTAGGACAATGTAGAACTGAATGAAGATCTGAAGTTCAAGAAGGAACCAGTTGTGATTGTAAATTATCAAGCTTGATAGTATGCTCGAACCAGATCCAGATGATCAAGGTTCCGTGACGTAGCAACAAAGTGAAAGAGCATAAGTGGGAGACTGAAGCTGAGATGTGAGCTTCTTACCCGTACCTCTTCCCTTCTTAATCTTATAATTATTATTTTTCTGGAATTCGAGGACGAATTCTTGTAAGGGGGGAAGACTGTAATATCCCGAGTTTTTAAATAATTTTAAACTGCATCGGGATATGCAGTGTTAATAATTTTCATATATATTTTGATTATTTTATTATTTTATTATCTATTAAAGTCATTTTAATTATTTTTAATTATCTTTAATTATTTTTAAGTCCTTTATGTAAAATTTTCCCAAGGATTTTATATTCGGGGAAATTAAAACGTAAATAATTAAATATTAATTATTTTAAGCGGTCTAATGAATTTGCATGAGTTCATGCATGATTTTAAAGTGTCAAATAAAATATATATACGTACATGCATTTAAATTAAATTAGGGTTTAATTTAATTTAATTATATTATATTATGTAGTTTTAATAATATTTAAATATGTGTATATATGTATATGTGTATATATATATTATTAAATAAGTGTGTGGTGCATATTTATTGTGTATATTATATTATATATTAGAATTATATAAGATAAGATATATATATACATATATACATATAATAAATAAACCAAAAACAAAAGTTCATTAAAATTACCAAACTGCCATCGTCTTCTTCCTCATGCTGCCCGACGCCATTCTTCCTCCCTCACCGTTGCAAATCTTGATTTCACGCCGGTAGAGTGCCTCCCATCCAACCACCACCTTCCCAAGCTTCCTCCGCCACCCTCTCTTCCCTTTTCCGACGAGTTTTGGTCGTGAAAAGCCAAGGAGACCGAAACTTGAAGCTAGCTCCGATCAAGCATATTCTGGCCACCATTTTTTATGATTCCAGTGTGGTTTTGCTCCTAGAACTCCATAGAAGCCAACTCTAAGCTCCTTGTAGCTTGAAAACTCGATTTGGTAAGTATTTAAGCTTGATTTTCATTTCGGCCAGTTTGAGTTTTTGATTTTTATGAGCTTCGATTTCAACGATTCATGCAAACTACCTTCACAAACATTGATCCTAGTAGCTTAATTGACCTCTGTGAATTTTTGTGTGATTTTTGGGAATTATTTTGATTTTTTTGTGAATTTTTTATTATTTTATTAATATTTTCTAATTTTCAAAATTAATTAATTAAATTATGAAATTCTGTTTTATGGTGATTATAGGTGTTGAAATGAATTATAGAAATTTATTTGTAATTTTTGTGAATATTTATATATTTATTTAGAATTTATTAAGTTTATGAAATTTTGAAAAATAGGGTTAATTATGTGTTTAATTGAAATAAATTAGTTAATTGAGTATATTTATTGATATTATGGAAACATATGTTGAGAATATTAATTTTGAGTAATTATATTATTTTGGTGAATTTTTGGATTTATTTTAGTAAATTTATATATATAGGGGTATTTTGGTAATTTTATACTAAATTGGCTAAAAATGTAATTAAATTGGTTTTAATAGTTATTTAGGGTATAAAAATGATTTCTACAAATTATTTAGTATTTTTAACTAATTAAAAATATTTTTCATAAATTATTTTCAAATTATATATATAATATACGATTTTTCTAAATAAATGAGTTTTTATCGATTTTTAACGTGTTTTAAGGTTAATTACGTAATTTGGATTTATAAAATGTATTTTTATTATATAAAGGCATTCACTCACTAGTTTGGGTCATGACATTCACTCACTTCCATGCTATCAGGCTACAACACGTGTGAAGGGTCTGAAATATACTTCCTCAACATCGAGATATGAAACACCGGATGCGCTTGAGACCGATTCGGAGGCAAAGCCAACCGATATACAACAGTGCCAACTCTCTCCAAAATCTCGAACAGTCCAATATATCTCAGTGCTAGCTTACCCTTCCTGCCAAATCTCATCACGCCCTTCATCGGAGACACTTTCAGAAAAACATAGTCTCTTACTTGGAACTCCACATCTCTATGTCTCGGATCTGCATAGCTCTTCTATCTGTTAATTGCAATCTCTAGTCTCCTCTTAATTATAGTAACCTTCTCTGTAGCATCCTGAACCATCTCAAGTCCAGTCAAAGGTCTCTCTCCAATCTCATCCTAACTCAGAGGGGATCTACACTTCCTTACGTACAAAGCCTCATATGGTTCGATTCCAATACTACTATGGTAGCTATTATTATATAAACTTGATAAGTGGCCAATGATCATCCCAGCTACTTCCCAGATCTAAAACACAAATCTGTAACATATCTTCTAGTGTCTGGATCATCCTCTTAGACTGACCATCTGTCTAAGGATGAAAAGTAGTACTGAAATCCAACCTGGTGCCCATCGCTTCTTGCAACTTCTACAAAAAATGAGAGGTAAACACTGAACCTCTGTCTAACACAATGGACATAAGTACTCCATGAAGGCACATAATATGCTTCATATACAACTTCGCTAATCTAGCTATAGAATAAGTGGCTTTCACAGGCAAGAAATGTGTAGACTTGGTCAACCTATCTACAATCACCCAGATGGAATCGTATCCATCCTTAAAATAAGGTAAACCGACCATAAAATCCATAGCAATCCTTTCCTACTTTCACTCAAGAATAGGAAGAGGTTGTAGCTTCCTAGAAGGCTTTTGATGTTCAACTTTCACCTGCTGACATGTCAAACACTTAGCAACATAATCAACGACATCCTTCTTCAGTCCATCCTACCAGTATAAGTCTCTGATACTGTGGTACATCTTAGTGACACCTGGATGTACGCTGTAGGCTATAGAATGTGCTTCCTCAAGGATCTCTTCTCTCAAATTATCCACATCTAGAACACATAATCTACCACTAATCCACAAAACACATCATCATCAAGTGTGAAATTAGTGAACTTCCCTACTCAAACATTCTCTGTAAGCTCTTCTAGAATAGGATCTCGGCTATGAGCCACCTTAATCTTATCTCTCAACATAGATCGCACCTTAAACTGAGCTAGCAGTCCACCTGATATACTCATCTTCATCATCAGACCTTAATCCACTAACTGATGCAACTCTTGGATCAACGGTCTCCTCTCCACATTAATATGAGCAAGACTGCCTGAGGACTTCATACTTAAGGCATCTACTACCATATTAGCCTTGCCTAAATGATATAGAATCTCACAATCATAATCTTTCAAAAATTCTAACCATCTCCTTTACCTCATATTCATATCTCTCTACTGGAAAATGTACTTAAGGCTCTTGTGATTAGTAAAAATCTCATAAGTCACCCCGTATAGATAATGTCTCCAGATCTTGAGAGCAAAGATCACTACAACCATCTTTACGTCGTGGGTAGGATAATTCTATTCATGCTTCTTCAACTGCCTTAAAGCATAGGCTATCACCCTACCATTCTGCATCAACACACAACTTAGGCTAACTCTAGAGGCATCATAATACACTGTGAACTTGTCTACTCTATTAGGCAAAGCCAAAACTGGAGCTGTGGTCAATTTCTCCTTCAGCAACTAAAAGCTGTTCTCATAAGCATCATACCACTCAAACCTTATATTCTTTTAAGCCAAGTGAGTCATAAGAGCTACAATTCTAGAAAAATCCTATACAAACCTCCTATAATACCTAACTAAACCTAGAAAACTCCAAATCTCAGTAACTGAAGTCGGTCTGGGCCACTCAGACACTGACTCATTCTTCTCTAGATCAACCTGGATACCCTCTTTAGACACCACGTGTCCAAGAAATGCAACACTCTCCATCCAAAAATCACACTCCGAGAATTTAGCATAAAGTTAATGTTCTCTCAGTGTCTACAGTACAGTCCTCAAGTGATATACATGTTCTTCCATACTCCTCAAATACACCAATATATTATTAATGAAGACTACCACAAACTGATCCATAAAATGGTTTGAATACCCTATTCATAAGGTCTATAAAAGCTAATGGTGCATTAGTCAAGCCAAAAGACATCACCAGAAACTCATAATGGCCATATTGAGTGTGGAATGCCATTTTAGGAACATCGGCTTCGCTGATCCGCAACTGATGATAACTCGACCTCAAATCAATCTTGGAAAAGAACTGTGCACCTTGTAGCTAATCAAACAAGTCATCTATCCTTGGGAGAGGATACTTGTTCTTCACTGTCACCTTATTTAACTCTCTGTAGTCAATGCACAGTCTTAGGGTACCATCCTTCTTCCTCATAAACAGGATTGGTGCACCCCAAGAAGAAACATTAGATTTAATAAAACCCTTATCCAACAATTCTTGCAACTGCTCCTTCAACTCTATAGGAGCCATTCTGTAGGGTGGCATCGAAATAGTGGTAGTGCCTAGAACCATATCTATACAGAACTCTATGTCCCTGTGAGGTGGTAAACCTAGAAACTCCTCAGGAAAAACATCAGGAAACTCACATGCAATAGGAACATCTGGGAGTGACAACTTCTCTACTGAAGTATCCCTGACTAATGCCAAATAACCTTAATAACCCTTCCTCAACAACTTCCTAGCCGTAATAGCGGAAATGAGATTCTGAGGTACATAACTCTTATCACCCACAAACTTAAATTCTTCTTCACCAGGAATTCTAAAAGTCACCTCTTTACTCCGACAATCCACCACGGCATAGTGCTGAGATAACCAATCCATACCCAGAATTACATTGAATTCCATTACATTCAACAATACCAAATTAGCGAGCAATTCTCTACCTTTGACAAGAATTGGACAACCAAAAAGAACAACATCGGTGTCCAAAGAATCATTTAGAGGAGTGGCGACAGACAAAGGAAAAGTCATCCTCAAAGCTTGCCAACAAGACTTGAAAGAAAAAACAAGAGAAATAAACGAATGCGTGGCACCCAGATTAAACAAAACCCAAGCATCCAGGTAATAGATAGAAATAATACCTGCCATGACTGCATTAGATGCATGAACATCATACTGAGTGAGATGGAAAACTCTGGCCTGACCTTGACCTCCTTACTGACTGGTAGAAGCCTGGCCAATACCTCTGGCACCTACCTCTACCATAACCTTGCTGAAGAATAATCTGAGTAGAACTCTGGTGCGGAGCTGGAGGCAATTGAAAAGGTACTAGAGCTGCACTAGCAATCAACTGCTATGGAAACCAATATTGTTCTTTCTGGTTGTCTAGTTCTTATTAGAGGTAGAGAATTATCTGCTAATTTGATTATATTGAATATGATGGAGTTTGATGTTATTATGGGTATGGATTGGTTATCTCAGCACTATGCCGTTGTGGATTGTTGGAGTAAAGAGGTGACTTTCAGAATTCTTGGTGAAGAAGAATTTAAGTTTGTGGGTGATAGGAGTTTAGTACCTCAGAATCTCATTTCTGCTATTACGGCTAGGAAGTTACTGAGGAAAGGTTGTTAGGGATATTTGGCATTAGTCAAGGATACTTCAGTAGAGAAGTTGTCACTCACAGATATTCCTGTTGCCTGTGAATTTCTTAATGTTTTTCCTGAGGAGTTGATAGGTTTACCACCTCACAGAGAGATTGAGTTCTGTATAGATGTGGTTCTAAGCACTACCCCTATATCTATGCCACCCTATAGAATGGCTCCTACAGAGTTGAAAGAGTTGAAGGAGCAGTTGCAAGAGTTGCTAGATAAGGGTTTCATTAGACCTAGTATTTCTCCTTAGGGTGCACCAGTCCTGTTTGTGAAGAAGAAGGATGGTACCCTGAGATTGTGCATTGACTACAGAAAGCTGAACAAGGTGACAGTAAAGAACAAGTATCCTCTCCCGAGGATAGATGATTTGTTTGATCAGCTATAAGGTGCACAGTTCTTTTCTATGATTGATCTAAGGTCGGGTTATCATCAGTTGCAGATCAGTGAAGCCGATGTTCCTAAAACGACATTCTACACTCGATATGGCCATTATGAGTTTCTGGTGATGTCTTTTGGCTTAACTAATGCACCAGCAAATTTTATGGATCTGATGAACAAGGTATTCAGACCATATATGGATCAGTTTATGGTAGTCTTCATCGATGATATACTGGTGTATTTGAGAAGTATGGAGGAGCATGTATATCACTTAAGGATTGTACTATAGACACTGAGAGAACATCAGCTTTATGCTAAATTCTTGAAGTGTGATTTTTGGATGGAGAGTGTTTCTTTTCTTTGACATATGGTGTCTAAAGAGGGTATCCAAGTGGATCCACAGAAGATTGAGGTAGTGTCTGAGTGTCCTAGACCGACTTCTATTATAAAGATTCAGAGTTTTCTAGGTTTAGTCGGGTACTATAGGAGGTTTGTACAGGATTTTTCCAAAATTGCAGCTCTTATGACTCGCTTGACTCAGAAGAATGTAAGATTTGAGTGGTCTGAAGCTTATGAGAATAGCTTTCAGTTACTGAAAGAGAAGTTGACCATAGCTCTAGTGTTAGCTTTGCCTAATGGTGTGGACAAGTTCATAGTTTATTGTGATGCCTCTTAGATTGGCCTAGGTTATGTGTTAATGCAGAATGGTAGGGTGATAGCCTATTCTTCAAGGTAGTTGAAGAAGCATGAGCAGAACTATCCCACACATGACCTTGAGATGGCTACAGTGATCTTTGCTTTCAAGATCTGGAGACATTATTTGTATAGGGTGACTTATGAGATTTTTACTGATCACAAGAGCCTTAAGTATAATTTCCAGCAGAGAGATCTGAATATGAGGTAGAGGAGATGGTTGGAACTATTGAAACACTATGATTGTAAGATTTTATATCATCCAGGCAAGGCTAATGAGGTAGCAGATGCCTTGAGTAGGAAGTCCTCAGGCAGTCTTACTCATATCAATGTGGAGAGGAGACCGTTGATCCAGGAGTTGCGTGTGTTGGTGGATCAAGGTCTGACGATGAAGATTAGTAGATCAGGTGGACTGATAGCTCAGGTTAAGGTGTGATATGTATTGAGAGATAGGATTAAGGCAACTTAGAGCCGAGATCCTATTCTAGAAGAGCTTGCAGATAATATTCGAGTAGGGAAGTTCACTGATTTCACACTCAATGATGATGGTGTTTTGTGGATCAGTGGTAGATTGTGTGTTCCTGATGTGGATATTTTGAGAGAAGAGATCCTAGAGGAAGCACATTCTATAGCTTATAGCATACATCTGGGTGTCATTAAGATGTACCATAGTATTAGAGATTTATACTAGGGGGACGGACTGAAGAAGGATGTCGCTGATTATGTTGTTAAGTGTTTGACGTGTCAGCAAGTAAAAGCTGAGCATTAGAAGCCTTCAGGGAAGCTTCAGCCTCTTCTTATTCCTGAGTGGAAGTGGGAACGGATAACTATGGATTTTGTGGTTGGTTTACCTCGTTCTAAGGATGGATACAATTCCATCTGGGTGATTATGGACATATTGACCAAGTCTACACATTTCTTGCCTGTGAAAGCCACCTATTCTGTATCTAGATTGGCAAAACTATATGTGAACCATATTGTGTGCCTTTATGGAGTACCTGTGTCCATTGTGTCAGATAGATGTTTAGTGTTTACCTCATGTTTTTGGTAGAAGTTGCAGGAAGCGATGGGCACCAGGTTAGATTTCAGTACTGCTTTTCATCCTTAGACAGATGGTCAGTCTAAGAGGATGATCCAGACACTGGAAGATATGTTTCGAATGTGTGTTTTGGATTTAGGAGGTAGCGAGGATGATCATTTGCCACTTGTAGAGTTTGCTTATAATAACAGCTACTATAGCAGTATTGGAATGGCATTATACGAGGCTTTGTATGGAAGGAAGTGTAAATCCCCCCTGAGTTGGGATGAGATTAGGGAGAGAGCTTTGACTGGACCTGAGATGGTTCAGGATATTACAGAGATGGTTACTGTAATCAAGAGGAGACTAGAGACCGCAGTTAGCAGACATAAGAGCTATGTGGATCCGAGATGCAGAGATGTGGAGTTCCAGGTATGAGACTAAATTTTTCTAAAGGTGTCTCCAATGAAGGGTGTTATGAGGTTTGGCAAGAAGGGTAAGCTAGCACCCAGATATATAGGACTATTCGAGATTCTAGAGAGAGTTGGCACTATTGCATATCGGTTGGCTTTACCTCCGAATCTATCTCAAGTGCATCCGGTGTTTCATATCTCGATGCCGAGGAAGTATGTTTCAGGCCCTTCACACATGTTGCAGCCTAATAGCGTGGAAATGAGTGAAGACTTGACGTTTATGGAAGAATTTGTTGCGATCATAGATTATCAAGTTCAATAGTTGTGTTTGAAGCAAATTCTGATGGTCAAGGTGTTGTGGCATAGCAACAACATAGAAGAGCATACTTGGGAGACTAAAGCTAAGATGCGAGCTTCTTACCCGTATCTCTTTCCTCCTTGATTCTTATTTACTCTTTCTTAAATTCGGGGATGAATTCTTATAAGGAGGGGAGACTGTAATAACCCTAGTTTTTAAATTATTTTATTTTAAACAGGATATGCAGTGTTAATAAAATTTAAAGTTATATTTGATTATTTTGTGGTTAATATCTATTATTTTATGTTTAATTATAATTTTCTACGTAAATATTTATTTTAAAACTTATTATTTTGGAAATTTATTTACGTTATATTTACTACTTTGAAAGAATTATTTTAATAATATTATTTAAGTACTAATGTTATTTTCTTTTTAAAATGATGTTGTTTATTTTTATCATTATTATTATATTATTATTATTATACATTATTTTCATGATTATTTTATATGTTATATATATATATATATATATATATATATATATATATATATATATACACACATACACACACACACACACACATATATTAGGGTTAGTATTATTTTATGTGTGTGTTATTGATGTGTGTATATATGTATATATATTAATATAAATGTGTGGTGGAGACTAGATATGCATATATATATATATATACATTAAACATAAAACACACACACACAAATTCATCTTCCTTGAAACCAACCCGAACCTCAGCCCCTCCACTTGTCACCGTTATTTCCTTACTCTCAGAGTGCCTCCCCCCTCCTCTGGTTAGTCACTGCCCTCTTCTCCAGCCTTCCCACCATCACTTGCACGTCGAACGTCACTGGAGTAGTAGAAAAATAGCAACTGTAGACACCCAATTTCAAGATGATATGTTATGGATGTAACAAAGGACTCCAATGATGAAAATGTCTTCGAAACTTAATCCTTAAAAAATTCTAAGGGCTTTTAAAGGAAGGATTTAATGTTTTTAGGGACTAAATCGCAAAGTTCTTTTTAGGACCTAATTGTAAAATTTAAATTTTTTTGAGGGCCTTTTTGTAATTAAATGTTAAAAAAAGTGCGTCGAAATTCCATAATTCTGACAAGAATTATGTAATTCCGATTGGAGGAATTATGTGGAATTACAACAATTTTGATTGGAATTACAACAATTCTGATCGGGATTGTATAATTCCGATCGGAATTACACAATCCCATTCAGAATTGAATTCTTCCATTTTCCTATTTCTAAATTACTTCCAATTTAGTGTTTTAATTGGTTTAAACTTCCTAATTAATTTAATCCAAATTGGTTTAAACTTCCTAATTAATTCATTCCTAATTGGTTTAAAATTTCTAAATACACTTTAGGAATTAGAATCACATTAGGATTAGGGTTAGCCCTCCTTGTTCTACTATAAAAAGAGGGAGGAAGAAAAAAGAGGGAGGAAGGGAGAAAAAGCGTAGGAAGAGAAGGAAAAAGGAGGCTGGGGGACGTAGAAAGAAAAAGAAAAAGAAGGAGAAGAAACGGAAGAGAAAAGGAAAATCGTGATTTCTTTTGATTTTTTTTACCTAAAAAATTCCTTTTGATTCAATAACCAGTTCAAAACCCGTGAAGGATTTTTTAAAGAAAAGATTTGAAGACTTATCAAGAATGGTGAATCACAAATTTGAGGAGCACCCTAATCATCCATAAGCACATCATATTCTTCTTCTTCTTTTATTTATTTTTTTTATTATTCTATTTATTCTATCATAATTTATTCATTAATTATTATTTTGTTTTTTTTGGTGATTGTGGAGGAAAACACACATGGTGATCATATGAGATAAATTTTATTCGAATCCACAGAAGATTATGGATAAAGCCATGTAGAGACTTAGTTTCTAGGGTTTTATTTTTTATTTTTATTGTCTCTATTTTTATTTTTTATTAATTATTTTATGAATTAATGTAATAGCCCCAATAGTGGGAATAGTAATAAAATTATGTGTGTGGTTGCATGATTTTTTTATTAAACTAATTAGTAAAGTTAGGTTTCAATTAGGTAATTATTTAAAATCAATGAAGGAAGTAGATTAATTTAGGTTGTATGTTAATAAAAATTAGGTTTTTAGTAAGGAATAAATTTAATTATTTTTTTGATCTTATTTAATTGTTTCTTTTATGTTATTATTTGTTTTTGGGTTTATTTATTATTTTTGTGTGTTTTGGGCCTTAAGCCCACTTTAGGTCTTGATTTATTTATTTAAGTTTAGATAATTCTTGGAGCCCATATCATTTAATAATTAACTAGGTTTAATTAATTAAAAAATATTTTTAGGTCCATAATTAATTAGATTTTAGGTTAGAAATACCTTTAGGCCCATTTAGTTAATTAGACATAGGCCCACTTAATTTAATTTAATTAATTTAGACTTAGCTCACTTAATTTAAACCTTTTTTATAATTTGTAGATTTAAGATCATTATTTAATTAAAACATGTAGAATTAAGCTCACTAATTTAAATGCCTTCATAATATGTAGAATTAGGCCCATTTTTTTTGTTAAAATTAATAGACTTAGGTTCATTTAATTAAAATTAAAAGGAATTAGGTCTTTAGGTTCACTTATAATTTAAAACATGTAGATTTAACTCTTTTAATTAAAATCCATGTAGATTATACTAACTTAGGGGTTATATGATTGAATGCATTATTTACTTGTATATTTCATGACTAGTTTGCCATGGAGTTTATTGTTTTTGGGTTTATATGAAATTGCATGTAAATAGAGGATAAGATAGTAATTCATAAAGTAATTATAAATGAACACAAGATTGAAAAAAGTTGATATTCTATATCCAGAATCTCCTGGTTGTGGTGCTAGCTTTCTTTTAGGGAATCGAGTACCACCTTTTTTATTTGTCCCAGTTATTACCCTGGGTGGCAACTCCTTATCTCCATGCCATGTCTTTGTGACAATGGTTAGTGTGTTCTCTAGAGCCCTGAGCTCAAACAGTGCCGCGGTTGCTAAAATCTTAGATGCACGTTAAACCCCGCCGTCTACAATGGCGACTCCACTGGGGATAAGAGATATTGATTCTACTTGTGTTCTTTAGAATTATTTTATTAATTAGTATTTTATTCTTGCATTCATTCTGCATGTCCCTACTAAATCGATGGCATTGATTTATGACTCCATGATTCAACTAGCTTCATGGTAGATTGGCTAACCATCACTCTTATCCTTAACTCGGTTCAAGAGAGATTACTGGGCTCATCTGACCAGAGCCTGTAACCCAAGTCCTTAAGGGGGGGTAGTCTTCTCTCGAGTTTGTAAAAGATGTTGGGCCCTCTGACCTTGGCCTGTAACTCAAAGTCCATAATGGAGAGCATCTTGCTAAGGGAACCTTAACCACATATAATGGCTTAGTTATTTCCCCTAGGATCTACCCAAATTGCTTATGAATATTGCCATGAGGTATTTCTATCTGTAAAGGCCCAAGCCTATACTTTAGAAACCCATTTAGGTTAATAAAGATTGGGCTAATCTTTTACACCTAGAAATGTTGTTTCTATGCTTTTATTGTTTTGAGAGATTTGGCATGCGCGTCGAACCCTGATATCCCTTGTTGATATTAAGGACAAAACCCAAAAATCGTAGGAAAGGAGACTCGCCATTGAATACGTGTGTGGGAGGAATAAGGTTGGAAGGATGCATGTATACCTAACTTATTACTTGTTACTTGTTGTATAGCATGTGCATCATGTATACATGCATCTCATGCATTATACTAACAATTTGTCTTGCAGCCAGCATAGATTCATTCAGGTCTTCCTATGTTTGGAGTCGAAAAGGTGGCAGACTGGTGAGAACTGATTCAAGCCCCTAATCGATCGCTAAAGAGATCCTTAGCAGACTCGAAAAGAACCCCATTAATCCTCTCTATTTGGAAGCTATGCAACCTAAATGAACTGAAAGAATGGAACAACAAGAGGGAGGAAACTGGACCCTAGAAGATGCCAAAGGAGCAATGATGGAGGATATGAGAGCAATGATGCAAGACGAGTTAAGACAAGCTCTAGCGGGATTAATACCACCACCTACTGCTACTGCACCACTCGCCACAGCCAACCCACCTGCCATGGGTCCACTACTTATTAACAATGACAATGTTGGAGAAATGAAACTCAAGGATGTTGAGAGTTACATGGTTGAAAAGGCGAAAAAGGAATCACTTGAGTAAGTGCAAGAGCTAGAATCCAGACAGATGAAGGCATTAACTCAGAAGATGATTAAGATGGAAGAGTTGATGAGGGGACAAGGCCTAGGATACCCTTTTGACTTTGATGATGTGATGCAATTTGAGGAAGACAGACTACCTGACAAATTCAAAATGCCACAGCTGTAAAAGTTTGATGGTACTGGGGACCCGAGGATTCATCTCAATCAATACACAACTACTATGAGTACCACTAAGGCTCCTTTGGCTATGGTTCCTAAGTTGTTTGTGCTGTCCTTGGAAGGAATGTCCGTTAACTGGTATCATAGGTTAGAGAAATCTATTTAAGCAGATTGGAGGGAGTTGTGCACTGCTTTTCTAAAGCAATACAACTACAATACTAGGCTTGAGGTGTCTATAAGAGATCTGAAGCTAACCAAGTAGAAGCCCAATGAATCATTTTTGGATTTTCTGACTAGGTTCATGAATAAGGTAGGAATGATGAAGAACAAATTGGCAGAGAAGGAGCAGGTTAGAATGATAGTCCGAAATGTGTCACCTAACCTAGTGGAGAGGTTGCAAATGATGAACCCCAAAATGTTCATGGACCTTTATGATGATGGGTTATAGGTTAAAGAGATCGAAAATCAGAAAAAGAAGGCTACTAGCAATACTGGAGTGAGAAATTACCCAACTGGGGGCACGCAACAAAGAAATATCAGCCGAGTCATAGGAGTTCATGCCATCCAACAACCTAGGAGATTCTCAAATTTCAACCAACCCTTATCCAAAGTCCTAGACCGACTCATTCAAAAAGGCCTCCTTAGACCCTTAACCCCCCCCCCCCTTCTAGACCACCAAACCTCCTTGGTTTTGATCAAAATAGTTATTAAAAATTTCATCAAGTCGCTGGTCACTCTACTGACTCTTGCATGCGTCTTAAACATGAAATCCAAAACCTCATAAACTTTAGAAAAATCACAGATCTTGAAAACTCGAGCACCAGAAGTAATCCTTTCCTAAACTATCGAAACATGCCATCTCTAACAACTATGATGATCAACTTAGGAGTAAGCAAGAAAGAAGTGCTAAAATCCTTTGAGGACTTAGACCTTAAAATTAATGAGAAATATCCTAATGCACCCAAAGATGTGGAAAGAACTGAAGATTTGTTAGGTTAGCCCTCAAGCAAGTTCGACTATAAGGTGTTTTAGACTAAACCACCTTCTTTTGACATACCCTTCGAGTTGATTGTGCCTACAAGATGGGGCAATGAGTTTGATGATAAGAAACTGCAAGACAAGGAAGAAACATGCACAGTAGAAGTACAGAAAGATGAAGTCATAGAGACAGTTTGCAAGAAAATGCAATAATAACTATTATGTCAGCCACCTAAAAGACAACCACTATGAGACTCAGAATCCCTAACATCTAGAATAGGAAATAAAATTGTCTTCTTTAAATAAAATTTTAGTCTCTTTAAAACTTGTTTTATTTTAGTGATCGATGATATAAATTATGATTATGCTCACTTATGTAATATGCATCTAGATGGTACTACGCATTGTGATATTGATCGCATCTACATATTCGAC
Organism: Mallotus nudiflorus; assembly: GCA_947683625.1. Lineage (NCBI taxonomy): Eukaryota > Viridiplantae > Streptophyta > Magnoliopsida > Malpighiales > Euphorbiaceae > Mallotus > Mallotus nudiflorus. The sequence goes on from CANTUR010001249.1 coordinate 26,194, forward strand.
AAAAATTTAATGCAATTAGATTCATTCAGTATGGGCACAAATTTAAACTTAAAGAATAATCTTATATCATATGACATAACTTCTAAAGAGAATAAAATCTGAGGAAAAATAAGAATAATGATAAAAAGAGAAGAAAAATAAAGAGAGAGAAAAAGAAAAAGAACCGTAAGGTGAAAAATTAGAGAGAAAAATTCAAGATTAATTAATTATAGGAGTTGTATCATGTGATGTAATGAATGTTCTTATTTTTGCCCAAATGAATGGGTAAAATTGAATTGGAGATTTTTGTCAAATATCATATAGTCTTCTTTATCATATTGCATAAGTATCTGAATGGAAAGATATTACATAATAAAAGCTAAAATCATAGCTATGAGATCACTATTTTAGTTATGTTTCCTTTGTGATTTTCTTTATCAGCCTAGGGTCCCCTTACACCTTGAAAGAATTCAAAACTTGCATCAACCATCGCATCAATATCAAGCTTTATATTATGCTCAAGAGTTCTTTAAAGTGCAAGTCCAACTGACTTCGTCATTGAGAACTCACTTCGGTCAGTTTACCCATTCCTCTATATCTCCAATGCATGAGATTGCAACAAATAGGGTTAATAAGTTAAAGGATCAACAACAACAATGAACAAATTAGGTCTGTTGCACATAAAAAATGAAAACTCGGGGGCAAAATACAACTCAGGGGGCAAATGGTGTCAGCATTCAAAGAGTGAAGATGGATGCTAAAGTGTAAGAGCTAATACCTCAATCATTAACAGTAATAAAAGAAAAGTTCAACAGTGCATTAGTCAATCACAAGCTCTATTGTAAAGCCATGGACCCTACTTGGTAGCTTAGTAATCAATCCGATTAGAAGCTTCAACATCAGAAGTACCAACAGTGAATCATTCAATGCTCAAACTGACAGGTTGTTGATGAGACACCTCATTCTTACACTCCAAAATCAACAAACATATATCTATTCCAAATAGGAGACCCATTAGGATAATGCACATCATACATAACATGCATACACTTGCATACATTTTTGGGAAATACTTGTTTTGTATAATAAAATTCTTTAAGCCTAGACAAGATTGTACAGATACTATGCTACTAATGTTTGAAATTAGTATTGGAAGAACATGAAAGTAGTCAGAGTATTTGCATGTGAAACATCTGAAAGAATGAAAATAAGAGGAGTGACACTACCAAGAAGCATCATCCTAGAAACTTCAAGAGGCTAGATAGGATGCTCAAGCTCCTCATATTCAATATGAAAGGGAAGAATGCACTCAAAAATTGAGATGAATGCACTCTGAGAACTTCTTTGATTATGAAATAAAAACCTCTAACTCCTAAATCTTTTCTTTTATAAGAAATGTTGGGAAGAGAACTGAAGCCCTCTACCATAGTATTAATGGGATAAAGCCACAACTTTAATGGTGGAGCATCATGACCCTGTGATCGGAGACATCATCACCACAATGAAAGGGAAAATAAAAAAGAGCAAAGAAGGGAAAAGGAACTGATACATCAATAAGAAAGGGCAAGATAGAAAATGCTAATCACTTGTCAAAACCCCACCTTGTGCAAATATCAAAGGGAAGTAGTACAACTCTATTCCCTTTTGATTCTGAAATAAAATAAATCCTCAATAAGAAAATTCACAAATTGAAAGGAAATTCATCCACTCCACGAGATCTTGTGCGAAAATTCATCTCATGACTTTTGATTTTAGTGGCTTTGTTTTATTAGTCTTACAGAATTCAGATGTCTTATTGACAGTTCTATATTGAGAATTTCTAAACTCTAATCAATCTAATGCTTGCTTTGCACCTAAATGAGGGGAAGAACATGCAAAGGCAAAATCTATGGACTTGTGATATTAATTGATTGAATTTTAGGGTATCATTTTAGTCTTATGAATAATAAATGTGCATATAATCTACTCCAATGCTAAAAAATGAGTATGAGTACAAAATCCCTTGACGGTATCCACGCTGAGTAATAAGAGAAAGGCGGGGGAATACTAAGAGGAGAATAGAAAAAAGAGCAAGCACAATTTAGTCCAATGCTAAAAAATGAGTAAGAGTATCAAAATAAAACCTTTGGTGGTATCCATGCTAAGTAATACAAGAAAGGCAAGGGAATACTAAAGGAGTACCATGCCAAAAATTGCTCTATTTACTCCAATGCTCTATATGAGTATGAGTATCCAAAGGACCTTTCCAACGGCATCCACATTGAGTAATATAAGAAAGGTGGGGAATATTTGGATAAGGAAGAAAAGCACAAAAATAATTCAAAGACTATTTTGATACTTAGAATCTGATCCATTTATGCTCAAATACCATAAGTTTTGTCTAGTAGATTCTTCCCAAATTTAGGTGTGGATGTAAGCTCTTCACTTGGTAAAAAATATGCTCTCAGCATAAAAGGGTTAACGATGCCTCTACCCTTTATGAATGGTAAATAAATGATAGTCATGAGGATTAAAATTAAGGAGATTGGTTAAGTACATGTTATCTTGTGAAAGTGATGAATTTTCTTATAAATTTTCAAAATAATAATATACTTTTGTACATTCATCTTATTAAAACTAACTTCAGCAATTCTATAGGAATTTTAAATCCAAAAAGGGGTATACTCAACTTGCAAAGCCAATCAACACAACAAAATTCAAAGTCATTCAATAAAAGTGCTAATTAGTCAGCACAAAGAATTCAAAGCATTCAACTCAAAGAAATAAAGATAAAAATTAGCAAACAGTTATGGACTATAGCATCATCAAAGGTGAGCAATGATGGGATTGTAGTCAATTCATGAGCAATTTTGGATTGCAGCATCATCAGTGAGCAACGAAAGGGTTGCAACTAATCGTGAGCAGTTTTGGACTGCAACATCTTCAGTGAGCAATGAAAGGGTTGTAGCTAATCATGAGTAGTTTTAAACTGTAGCATCATCAAAGGTGAGCAATGAGATGATTGTAGTCAATTTGTGAGCAATTATGGATTACTGTATCATCAGTGAGCAACGAAAGGGTTGCAGCTAATCACGAGCAATTGTAGATTGCAGCATCGTCAGTGAGCAATGAAAGGGTTATAGCTAATCGTGAGCAATTATGGATTACAGCATCATCAGTGAGCAATGAAAAGGTTACAACTAATAGTGAGCAATAATGGATTGCAGTACCATTAGTGAGAAATGAAAGGGTTACAGCTAATCACGAGCAATTATGGATTGCAACATCATTCGTGAGCAACAAAAGGGTTGTAGCTAATTGCGAGTAGTTATGGACTATAGTATCGAAAGTGAGCAATGGAAGGGTTGCAGTTAATAGTGAGCAATTATGGATTGCAGCAAAATCATATAAGACAATTCAGACTATACGACCGAGTGTAGTCAGCATTGTACGACTGAGTGCAATGTATCCTCAATCAATTCTATGACCGAGTATAATTAGCATCATACGACTGAGTATGATGTTCCTTATCAAAATCAATTATACGATCGAGTATAATCAGCATCATACGGCCGAGTATGATGTTCTTTATCAAAACAGACTATACGACCGAGTGTAGTCAACAATATGATCGAGTGCAATGTCTCGTACAATGTATCCTCAATCGATTATACGACCAAGTATAATCAACATCATACGATCGAGTATGATGTTTCTTATCAAAATAGACTATACGATCAAGTGTAGTCAACATTGTATGACTGAGTGCAATGTATCCTCAATTGATTATACGACCAAGTATAATAAACATCATACGACCGAGTATGATGTTCCTTATCAAAATAGATTATACGAATGAGTATAATCAACATCATATGATCGAGTATGATGTTCCTAATCAAAATAGACTATACGACTGAGTGTAGTCAACATTGTACGACCGAGTACAATGTATCCTCAATCGATTACACGACTGAGTATAATCGACATCATATGACCGAGTATGATGTAATTTATTTCTAATGTTGTACATCCAAGTATAGCAAATTCATAAGCAAAGACTTCAAGGAGCAGGTAAGTACCCTAACTTTCAATTTAGAAATTGGGTGCTATTTTACTTTGCTGTAATTTGTCAAGCAAACAGCAATAAAAGGGGGCAACTATAGACACCCAATTTCAGGATGATATGTTATGGATGTAACAAAGGACTCTAGTGATGAAAATGTCTTCGAAACTTAATGCTTAAAAAATTCTAAGGGCTTTTAAAGGAAGGATTTAATGTTTTCAGGGACTAAATCGCAAAGTTCTTTTTAGGACCTAATTGCAAAATTTAAATTTTTTGAGGGCCTTTTTATAATTAAATGTTAAAAAAAGTGCGTTGGAATTCCATAATTCCAACCGGAATTATGTAATTCCGATTGGAATTACAACAATTCCGATTGGGATCATATAATTCCGATCGGAATTACACAATCCCAGTCGGAATTGAATTCTTCCATTTTCCTATTTCTAAATTACTTCCAATTTAGTGTTTTAATTGGTTTAAAATTCCTAATTAATTCAATCCAAATTGGTTTAAACTTCCTAATTAATTCATTCCTAATTGGTTTAAAATTTCTAAATACACTTTAGGAATTAGAATCACAATAGGATTAGGGTTAGCCCTCCTGGTTCTACTATAAAAAGAGGGAGGAAAAAAAAGAGGGAGGAAGGGAGAAAAAGCGTAGGAAGAGAAGGAAAAAGGAGGTTGGGGGACATAGAAAGAAAAAGAAAAAGAAAAAGGAGAAGAAACAGAAGAGAAAAGGAAAATCGTGATTTCTTTTGATTTTTTTTACCTAAAAAATTCCTTTTGATTCAACAACCAGTTCAAAACCCGTGAAGGATTTTTTGAAGAAAAGATTCATAGGCTTATCAAGAATGATGAATCACAAATCTGAGGAGCACCCTAATCATCCATAAGCATATCATATTCTTCTTCTTCTTTTATTTATTTATTTTTTTATTATTCTATTTATTTTATCATAATTTATTCATTAATTATTATTTTGTTTTTTTTTTTGGTGATTGTGGAGGAAAACACACATGGTGATTATATGAGATAAATTTCATTGGAAATCCACTGAAGACTATGGATAAAGCCCCATAGAGACTTAGTTTCTAGGGTTTTATTTTTTATTTTTATTGTCTCTATTTTTTATTTTTTATTTTTATTTTTTATTAATTATTTTATGAATTAATGTAATAGCCCCAACCCCAATAGTGGGAATAGTAATAAAATTATATGTGTAGTTGCATGATTTTTTTATTAAACTAATTAGTAAAGTTAGGTTTCAATTAGGTAATTATTTAAAATCAATGAAGGAAGTAGATTAATTTAGGTTGCATGTTAATAAAAATTAGGGTTTTAGTAAGGAATAAATTTAATTATTTGTTGATCTTATTTAATTGTTTCTTTTATGTTATTATTTGTTTTTGGGTTTATTTATTATTTTTATGTGTTTTGGGCCTTAAGCCCACTTTACGTCTTGATTTATTTATTTAAGTTTAAATAATTCTTGTAGCCCATATCATTTAATAATTAACTAGGTTTAATTAATTAAAAAATATTTTTAGGTCCATAATTAATTAGATTTTAGGTTAGAAATACCTTTAGGCCCATTTAGTTAATTAGATATAGGCTTACTTAATTTAAGTTAATTAATTTAGACTTAGCTCACTTAATTTAAACCTTTTTTTATAATTTGTAGATTTAAGATCATTATTTAATTAAAACATGCAGAATTAAGCCCACTAATTTAAATGCCTTCATAACATGTAGAATTAGGCCCATTTTTTTATTAAAATTAATAGACTTAGGTTCATTTAATTAAAATTAAAAGGAATTAGGTCTTTAGGTTCACTTATAATTTAAAACATGTAGATTTAACTCATTTAATTAAAATCCATGTAGATTAGACTAACTTAGGGGTTATATGATTGAATGCATTATTTACTTGTATATTTCATGACTAGTTTGCCTTGGAGTTTATTGTTTTTGGGTTTATATGAAATTGCATGTAAATAGAGGATAAGATAGTAATTCATAAAGTAATTCTAAATGAACACAAGACTGAAAGAAGTTGGTATTCCGTATCCAGAATCTCCTGGTTGTGATGCTAGCTTTCTTTTAGGGAATCGAGTACCACCTTTTCGATTTATCCCAGTTATTACCCTGGGTGGCAACTCCTCATCTCCACGCCATGTCTTTGTGATAGTGGTTAGTGTGTTCTCTAGAGCCCTGAGCTCAAACAGTGCTGCGGTTGCTAAAATCTTGGACGCGTGCTAAACCCTACCGTCTATAGCAGTAGCAGTATATTGAACTCACTAGCCGTTCTCCTTCGTCTAACCACCTTTCTGAGCTTTTCTGGTGTCCCTAAGCTCCTTAAGCTCTAGTGAACTCGATCCTAGCTTCGGTTTGAGCTCTAATCCACCCATTTTTGCATTTTCTTGAATTTTTTAGTTTTGAGCTTTAAGGTTTCACAATTTTTTTAGGTTGATTTAGATTGATTCAGTCAATCCTCCTTAACAAATGTTGTTCTTAGAAGCCCAATCTGCATCTACATATTTTTTTTATTTTTAGAATTTATTTGATTTTTGGTGAATTTTTGAATATTTTATTAATTTTCATAAATTAATTATATAAATTATGAAATTATGATTTTTGGTGTTATTAGTAATTATTATTAATTTTAGAGTTGATTTTATAATTTTTGTGATTTTTATATAATGTTTATAATTATTTTTAGTTTATGTCAATTTTTGAAAAATTAGGTTAAATATATATTTTATTAGAAATAATTGGTTAATTATATGTTTTTGTTGATATTATTGAGATATATGTTGATAAAATAATTTTTTTTATATTTATATAATTTTTATTGAATTTTTGAGTATTATTAGTATATTATGCGTATTTTTGAATATTAGGGTTAATTGTGTAATTTGGTGATAATTTTAGTTAAATATTATGTTTAATTGGATTTAATATTATTTGAGGTATAAAATGATTTTTACAAATTATTTACTAATTTTAACTAATTAATACTAATTTTTGAAAATTATTTTTAAATAATATATTATACACTATTTTTGTAATAAAATTGATTTTTAGTAATAAAATTGATTTTTAGTAATTTTTAAAATGTTTTTGGACTAATTAAGCTATTTGGATTAGTAAAATGAGTTTTTATTAAATTATTTTGAATTATCGAGAAAATTTGATTTTTATAATATTATATTTATTATTTAGGGTTTTTAAGTAATTATTGGGAAAAATAATTATTTTTAGTGTTTTATGTTAAATATGTAATATTTTGACATTTTGAGGGTATTTATGGTAATTATTAATTTTTAATATATTTTATTATATTATGTGAATTTTGATGAATTGTGGACCTCGGTTGGGGAATTTTATAGTTCGAGATCCCGACCGAGGGTTGTGTGGATTTCTATATTCGAAGTGTATTTTTCTTACAGAACCGGCTCTACTTTTTAGTAGAGAGATGTCCATTTTATAGAGGAGGTTCTGTCGAATTTTTTGTAGAATTCTCATAAAACGTGACATCGGGTCAATTCTGTGTTTGTATGTGTTTAGTAATCCTAGATCAAGTCTCTAGAAGTTAAGTTAGATATATTCTGATTTTCATGATTAATTTTTATTTTTTAGTTGCACCAAGACCGAGGCCTAGCGGACCAGTCTCGTGGAGCGCATCCCTATGAGTTGTTATTTTATATATACATTGTGTTTATGTTGCATGTTTTAGAATTATATGTTTTAAATGTATAATTTTGCATAATTGTTTTATTGAATGCTTAAGTATATTTTAGGTATATTTTTAGTATATTCTTGGTATGTTTTGAAATAAATGCATGTTATACTTTTGAATTATACCTAAATTATTTTTAAGTATGTTATTGATTTAATTTAGTATATTTCATGATTTGTTTGAATTGATTTTACATATATATACTTGAAATATATTTAGTTTATTTTAGGTATATTTCTGGTATATATATGGATTATTTGATCATTTTGAATGCCATTTTACATTATTTATTTTCAAATGTATGTTTTATCGATAGAACGTGCTTTCTAGTGGGCAGCACTAGGACCGAGTACGTACCGGTGCGATAGATTGTAGGTTGAATTACTAACTTATATGTGGATCATGATTTGATTGATGTAATATCCCGAGTTTTTAAATATTTTAATACTGCATCAGGATATATAGTGTTAATAATTTTTGTATATATTTATGATATTTTATGAGTTGGTATTTAATTAAAATTGATTTTTTATTGTTTTATATTATTTTAAGCACTTTACGTAAAAAATTTTCGGAACTTGCATTTTCAGGAAAATTTACACGTAAATTATTTATTATTAATTATTTTAAACAATTTTACGAACTTGCATGAACTAATATATATTTTTAAAGTACTAAATAACATATATATGTGTATTTATTTATTTAACTAGGGTTTAATTAATTACCCTAATATTTTATTATTTATTAATTAGTTTTAATATTATTTAATTATTTTTAGGTGTATTAAATTTTAAACTATTAATTTATATGTGTGTGGAATTTATAATATTATAATATATAGTGTAATAATACATATACATATATATATATACATGATATAAGCTAAAATCAAAATTTTTTGGCAAATTACCAATATGCCCTCGACTCCTCTTCACCATCTCCGATCGCCCTTCTCACCAAACCACCGTCTGTCACGCCATTTTATCACCATCGGTGTGCCTCCCGGCGTGCCACCTCCTTCCCTAGCCTTCCCCGCCGCCAGCAGCGCCCTATTCCGTCGAGGTTTGGCTAGAATAAGTTCAAGAAGCCGAATTCATTCTCACTGTCGATCATGGCATTTTCGGCCACCATTTTTGACACCGCCAGTCTCTTTCTTCTCCTTGAGCTTCGGTGAGTGTGATTCCAAGCTTTGTTTCACTTAAAATGGTCTTGATTTGCTTAGGTTTCGATTTTGGTAATTTAGCCATTCTAGGGTTCTTGATTGTTTTGAAATTCGAATTGATAGATTCATGAGAAATTCCTTCACAAATGTTGTTCCCCTTAGCTTAGTCTACATGTGTGAATTTTTGTAGAATTTTTGGAAATTATTTTGATTTTTGGGTATTTTTGAATATTTTATTATTATTTTCTAATTTTCGAAAATTAATTAAATAAATTATGAAATTATGTTTTATGATAAATATAGGTGTTTAAATGAATTATAGAAATTTATTTGGAATTTTTATGAATTTATATGTATTTATTTTGAATTTGTTTAGGTTTATGTAATTTTGGAAAATTAGGTTAATTGTGTTTTTAATTTAAATTAATTAGTTAATTGAGTTTAATTATTGAAATTATTGATAAATATGTTGAGAAAATTAATTTTGGATAATTATACTATTTTTGGTGAATTTTTGGAGTAATTTTAGTATATTTATATATATAGGGGTATTTTGGTAATTTTACCCTAAATTGACTAAAAATGTAATTAAATTGGTTTTAATAGTTATTTAAGGTATAAAAATGATTTCTACAATTTATTTAGTATTTTTAACTAATTAAAACTATTTTTCGTGAATTATTTTCAAATTATATATATAATATACGATTTTTCTAATAAAATGAGTTTTATTGGTTTTTAATGTGTTTTAGGGCTAATTACGTAATTTCTACTTATAAAATGTATTTCTATGATATAAGGGTATTTTTGGTATTTCTATATTATTCTGTGATTGTGGACCACGGTCGATAAACTATAGTTTGGAGTCCGACCAAGGGGTTGTGGATGTGATTCTGTGTCTATTTTTCGAAGTGTATTTCTTTGCAGGGCCGGCTCTACTCTTTGAGTAGAGAGATGCCTGTTTTACAAGGGAGATTCTGTCGAATTTTCGGTAGAATTCTTGTAAAACATGATGTCCGGTCAAACCCTAATTTTGATTATGTGTCTAATATTCTAGATTGAGTTTCTAGGATTTTCTGTTAGGTTTATTCTGATGTCTGTTATTTTTGTATGTTTAGTTACGCCGAGACCGAGGCCTAGTGGACCAAGCCCATCGGACCTATCTCGAGGAGCGCACTAAGTGTGAGTTACTATTTTATATATATATATATATGCTTAGGGTGCATGATTTAGAAATGTATGTTATTTTGATTAATTATGCATAAATAACTCAATTAGTATTTAAGTTTATTTTTAGTTTATTTTTGGTTTATCTTTGGTTTTTTTTAGTATATTGTAAATTATTTGCATGCTTTATTTAACATTTATACTTAAAATGTTTTTAAATATATTTCTAGTTTATTTTGCAAATATATTGGATTTATTTGAAGTATATATACTCGAAATATACCTGGTTTACTTTTGGTATATTTCTAGTATATATATGGTTTATGTTGCTGTTTATTTCAAATTCATGCATCATTTATTATATGAATGTATGTTTTATAATTATAATGAAGGATATCAATAGAACGTGCTACCTAGTGGGCAGCACTAGGACCGAGTACGTACCGGTACGCTGATAGCATTTAGGCTACATTACTAACCATGTGTGGATATTGATTGGATTTGATTTATCTGATGTGTGATATGATTTGGGAGTGTGATTGCTGGAGCTCGGTTGACTAAGTGTCTCGGGGCCAATCACACTGACAGTCAGACTGCTGGAGCTCGGTTGACTTAGTGTCTCGAGGCCAGTCTACTGTCCAAATGGATCAAGTGATTATATTGGAATAAGTGAGCCTATATGGCTAAAGTGTTGTCTAACACTGTTTTCGAGGTTGCGATATTGTAGGGTTCTATTCGATCCTTCATAAACAGTGATTTTCAATGAAAATATATAAAATGATTTTATTACATCTGTGTGTAATTGCTTGTATACATACATATTATATATACTTTTGACTGTGTGCATTTTCATTTAGTATGCATGTATATATATTATAGTAATTCACTCAGTGAGGTCTGACTCCCCTCTGTTAACCATTTTTTAGGAGAGTCTTCTTCCTCAGACCTCAATAGCAGGCCTATACGCCAGATTTCTTCCGCTCCGGCTTCTTTATGTAAACTGCTTATCTGAGTCTTGAGTTTTATTTTATAATCTAGACACTGCAGTAGTTGTAATAAATTGTGGGTCTTATGTATTATATTTGTGTGAGTTATGTATTTTAAGAATTTGAATTGAAACTTGTATTAAAAGAGTTTATTTATATATGAGATGACAATTTGATTTAAATCCCGTGGAGGATTATTATTTTGATATTTATGATTTTATTCTGCTGCACAGTATTTTATTTAAATGTGTTGTTATTATTATTATTGCATGTTTATTTTATTTTTAGGCTTGCTACGGGTTCCGGATTCGAAAGAATTCCCATTCCCTAGCGCCGATCATGGCCCCTGTTTTGGGTCGTGACAAAGTTGGTATCAGAACGGAGTTCTTTGTCAGGGCTTAGTTGTGTGAGTTGTGGCCCTAGTTTTCAAAGTTATGTTTTCTTTTGGTAACTACTGCATTGAATTAGGTTCGAGTATGTCTTGATAAGTATTCCTTGCTTTAGTTTTCTGCGTTATTCTTTCGTTGTCTGCTTTGTTTGAATCGTTCTATTGTCTTTTTAGAATGAGGAGGTGAGCGCATGTCGCTCCACCGATTATTGAGGCCGAGGATGACGAGTCTTTTCAGGATGAGGTTTTACCTCCTGAGCAGCCAGTTAGACATAGAGGTAGTGGTAGAGGTAGACCTTAAGGAGCGGCAGGTCGCCGTAGGCAGAGAGAGTTACAAGACGAGGAGCCTGTAGAGCCTGAATTTAATGTTCCTGTACCTCAAGTTGTTCAGCCTGCCTATCAACAGGGTATGTCTAACCCTGAGGTAGCTTTTTCTATGCCAGAGTTGGCAGGATTGCATTTGATGGGACTTCCGATCTGTTAGACTTTCTGCATGCGATCGGGACTCGGACTCGGACTGCTCACACTGAGTACCAACAGATTATGATCGTCGAGCTGTTTGTCGAGGGACCAACCTTAGACTGGTTTTTTCAGATGATCCAGCCCTATATGATGACGATGACCTAGGCTCAGTTTTGAGAGCGGTTTATGAGGAGATTTTTTCCAGAGCCTCTCCGTATGAGTTATCGTCTCCGACTTACCAGCATTTCTCATGGTGATCGATCTGTAAAGGAGTACATCTGAGAGTTTCTCCGACTGGGTAGATATGCAGAGGATCCGATGAGAGACCAGTATTTCGCAGTCACTACCTATGTCATCGGATTGGGTTCAGCATTTGTTGGTATGCCTACAGCAGACCTTACTCTGGAGTCTGTGATTGAGTTGGCCAAAGAGATTGAGCTGAGGCTAGTTAGGCAGGGAGCGATGCCTAATTATTATCAGCTAGGAGTTCAGTCAAGTGGATTTTAGGCTACTCCGTACTCTAGTTTTCATGTTGGTTCGAGTAGTCAGTAGAGAGGTCCGACTCAGCAGAGTCAGAGGCAGCAGCAGCGAGTGCATCAGAGCAGTAGACATGGCCATGGAGGTTAGCGTAGACCATTCAGATTTGGGTCAGGTGCTTCGAGCAGCAGCAGTGGTCATAGTTCTGGATTAGCTGCCAGTGTATGCCAGACCTACGGCAGAGTCCATCAGGGACTGTGTTATCTGACACCACTACATGCTTCAAATGCGGGTAGACAGGACATTTTGCTAGATCGTGTCCTTACTCCGGGTATTAACAGCCACAGATTCCACGATTCCCACAGCAGTCGATTACTAGTGCTGCACCCGTTCTATTTCAGTTGCCTTTAGCCCAGCATCAGAGTTCCACTCAGCTTGTTCCACAGTAAGGTCATGGTAGAGGTACTAGAGGAGGTGCCAGAGGTGTTGGCCAAGCTTCTACCAGTCAGCAGGGAGGTCAAGGACAGGCTAGAGTCTTCTATCTTACTCAGCAGGATGCTCCAACATCCAATGCAATCGTGGCAGGTATTATTTCTATCTGTTACCTAGATGCATAGGTTTTGTTTGATCCGGGTGCCACGCATTCATTTGTTTCTCCCATTTTTGCTTCCAAGTCTTGTTGGCAAGCTTCGAGGATGGCTTTTCCTTTGTATGTTGCCACTCCTCTGAGCGATTCTTTGGACACTGATATTGTTCTTTCTGGTTGTCCAGTTCTCGTGGGAGGTAGAGAATTATTTGCTTATTTGATTATGTTGGATGTGATGGAGTTTGATGTTATTTTGGGAATGGACTAGTTGTCTCAGCACTATGTTGTAGTGGATTATAGGAATAAAGAGGTAACATTCAAAATTCCTAATGAAGAAGATTTTAAGTTTGTGGGTGATAGGAGTTCAGCACCTCAGAATCTTATTTCTGTTATTACGGCTAGGAAGTTATTGAGGAAAGGATGTCAGGGATATTTGGCATTAGTCAGGGATACTTCAGTGGAGAAGTTGTCACTCACAGATATTCTTGTTGCCTATGAGTTTCCTGATGTTTTTCCTAAGGAGTTGCCAGGTTTACCACCTCACAGAGAGATTGAGTTCTGTATACATGTGGTTCCAGGTACTACTCCTATATCTATGCCACCCGACAAAATGGCTCCTGCAGAGTTAAAAGAGTTGAAGGAGCAGTTGCAAGAGTTGTTGAACAAAGGTTTCATTAGACCCAATGTTTCTCCTTGGGGTGCACCAGTCCTGTTTGTGAAGAAAAAGGATGGTACCCTGAGACTGTGCATTGACTACAGAGAGCTGAATAAGGAGACAGTGAAGAACAAGTATCCTCTCCCAAGGATAGATGATTGGTTTGATCAGTTACAGGGTGCACAGTTCTTTTCTAAGATTGATTTGTGGTCGGGTTATCATCAGTTGCGGATTAGTGAAGCCGATGTTCCTAAAACGGCATTCCGCACTCGATATGGCCACTATGAGTTTCTGGTGATGTCTTTTGGTTTGACTAATGCACCAACAGCTTTTATGGACCTGATGAACAAGGTATTCAGACCATATGTGGATCAATTTGTGGTAGTCTTCATTGATGATATACTGGTTTATTCAAGGAGTATGGAGGAGCATGTATATCACTTGAGGATTGTACTACAGACACTGAGAGATCATCAGCTTTATGCTAAATTCTCGAAGTGTGATTTCTGGATGGAGAGTGCTTCTTTTCTTGGACACATGGTGTCTAAAGAAGGTATCCAAGTTGATCCACAGAAGATTGAAGCAGTGTTTGAGTGGCCTAGACCGACTTCTGTTACTAAGATTTGAAGTTTTCTGGGTTTAGCCAGGTATTATAGGCGGTTTGTGTAGGATTTCTCAAGAATTGCAACCCCTATGACTCACTTGACTCGGAAGAATGTTAGATTCGAGTGGTCAGAAGCTTATGAGAATAGTTTCCAGTTATTGAAGGAGAAATTGACCACAGCCCTAGTGTTAGCTTTGCCTAATAATGTGGACAAGTTCACAGTTTATTATGATGCCTCTAAAGTTGGCCTTGGTTGTGTGCTGATGCAGAATGGAAGGGTGATAGCCTATGCTTCAAGGTAGTTGAAGAAGCATGAGCAGAACTATCCTACACATGACCTTGAGATGGCTGCAGTGATCTTTGCTCTGAAGATTTAGAGACATTATCTGTACGGGGTGACTTATAAGATATTTACTAATCACAAGAGCCTTAAGTACATTTTCCAGCGGAGAGATCTGAATCTGAGGCAGAGGAGATGGTTGGAATTGTTGCAGGATTATGACTATGAGATATTATATCATCTAGGCAAGGCTAATGTGGTAGCAGATGCCTTAAGTAGGAAGTCCTCAGGCAGTCTTGCTCACATCAGTATTGAGAGGAGACCGTTGATCCAGGAGTTGCATCTGTTGGTGGATCAAGGTCTGATGATGAAGATCAGTAGGTCAGGTGGACTGCTAGCTCAATTTAAGGTGTAATCTATACTGAGGGACAGGATTAAAGCAGCTTAGGGCCGAGATCCTATTCTAGAAGAGCTTACAGAGAATGTTCGATCAGGGAAGTTCACTAATTTCACACTCAATGATGATGGTGTGTTGTGGATCAGTGGTAGATTGTGTGTTCCTGATGTCGATGATTTGAGAGAAGAGATCCTAGAGGAAGCACATTCTACAGCCTATAGCGTACATCCGGGTGTCACTAAGATGTACCACAGTATCAGAGACTTATACTGGTGGGATGGACTGAAGAAGGATGTCACTGATTATGTTGCTAAGTGTCTGACATGTCAGCAACTGAAAGCTGAACATCAGAAGCCTTCTGGGAAGCTTCAGCCTCTTCCTATTCCCGAGTGGAAGTGGTAAAGGATAGCTATGGATTTTGTGGTAGGTTTACCTCATTCTAAGGATGGATACGATTCCATCTGGGTGATTGTAGACAGATTGACGAAGTCTGCACATTTCTTACCTGTGAAAGCCACCTATTCTGTAGTTAGATTGGCAAAGCTATATGTGAAGCATATTGTGTGCCTTCACGGAGTACTTGTGTCCATTGTGTCAGATAGAGGTTCAGTGTTTACGTCTCATTTTTGGTAGAAGTTACAGGAAGCGATGGGCACTAGGTTGGACTTCAGTATTGCTTTTCATCCTCAGAAAAATGGTCAGTCTGAGAGGATGATCCAGACACTGGAAGATATGTTGAGGATGTGTGTCCTGGATTTGGGAGGTAGTTGGGATGATCATTTGCCACTCGTAGAGTTTGCATATAATAACAGCTACCATAGCAGTATTGGTATGACACCATATGAGGTGTTATATGGAAGGAAGTGTAGATCCCCTTTGAGTTAGGATGAGATTGGTGAGAGAGCTTTGACTGGACCTGAGATGGTTCAGGATGCTGCAGAGAAAGTTGCCATGATTAAGCGCAGATTAGAGACTGCAGTTAGCAGGCAGAAGAGCTATGCAGATCCTAGGCGCAGAGATGTGGAGTTTCAGGTTGGAGATTTTTTTTTCGGAAGGTATCTCCGATGAAGGGTGTTATGAGATTTGGTAGGAAGGGTAAGTTAGCACCGAGATATATCGGACCGTTTGAGATTCTGGAGAGAGTTAGCACTATTGCATATCGGTTGGCTTTGCCTCCGAATATGTCACAAGTGCATCCGGTATTTCATATCTCGATGCTGAGGAAGTATATCTCAGACCCTTCACACGTGTTGCAGCCCGACAGTGTAGAAGTAAGTGAAGATTTGACATTTATGGAAGAACCTGTGGCAATCGTTGACTATCAAGTCCGACAGTTGCGGTCGAAGCAGATTCCGATGGTCAAGGTTCTATGGCATAGCAACAGAGTTGAGGAGCATACGTGGGAGACTAAAGCTGAGATGCGAGCTTCTTACCCGTATCTCTTTCCTTCCTGATCTTGTGATCTTTTTCTTTTTGGAATTCGAGGACGAATTCTTGTAAGGGGGGAAGACTGTAATATCCCGAGTTTTTAAATATTTTAATACTACATCGGGATATGCAGTGTTAATAATTTTTGTATATATTTATGATATTTTATGAGTTTCTATTTAATTAAAATTGATTTTTTATTGTTTTATATTATTTTAAGCACTATACGTAAAATTTTCCCAGGACTTGCATTTTCGGGAAAATTGACATGTAAATTATTTATTATTAATTATTTTAAATAATTTTACAGACTTGCATGAACTCATATATATTTTTAAAGTACTAAATAATGTATATATGTGTCTTTATTTATTTAACTAGGGTTTAATTAATTACCCTAATATTTTATTATTTATTAATTAGTTTTAATATTATTTAATTATTTTTAGGTGTATTAAATTTTAAAATATTAATTTATATGTGTGTGGAATTTATAATATTATAATATATAGTGAAATAATACATACATATATATATATATATATATATATATATACATGATATAAGCTAGAATCAAATTTTTTTGGCAAATTACCAATATGCCCCCGACTCCTCTTCACCATCTCCGATCGCCCTTCTCACCAAACCACCGTCTGTCACGCAATTTTCTCACCATTGGTGTGCCTCCCGGCGTGCCACCTCCTTCCCCAGCCTTCCCCGTCTCCAGCAACGCCCTATTCCGTCGAGGTTTGGTCAGAATAAGGTCGGGAATCCGAATTCATTCTCACTGTCGATCACGACGTTTTTGGCCACCATTTTTGACACCGCCATTCTCTTTCTTCTCCTTGAGCTCTAGTGAGTGTGATTCCAAGCTTTGTTTCACTTAAAATGGTCTTGATTTGCTTAGGTTTCGATTTTGGTAATTCGACCATTTTAGGGTTCTTGATTTTTTTGAACTTCGAATTGATTGATTCATGAGAAATTCCTTCACAAATGTTGTTCCTCTTAGCTTAATCTACATGTGTGAATTTTTGTAGAATTTTTGGAAATTATTTTGATTTTTGGGTATTTTTGAATATTTTATTATTATTTTCTAATTTTCGAAAATTAATTAAATAAATTATGAAATTGTGTTTTATGATAAATATAGGTGTTGAAATGAATTATAGAAATTTATTTGGAATTTTTATGAATTTATATGTATTTATTTTGAATTTGTTTAGGTTTATGTAATTTTGGAAAATTAGGTTAATTGTGTTTTTAATTTAAATTAATTAGTTAATTGAGTTTAATTATTGATATTATCGATAAATATGTTTAGAAAATTAATTTTGGATAATTATACAATTTTTGGTGAATTTTTGGAGTAATTTTAGTATATTTGTATATATAGGGGTATTTTGGTAATTTTACCCTAAATTGACTAAAAATGTAATTAAATTGGTTTTAATAGTTATTTAAGGTATAAAAATGATTTCTACAATTTATTTAGTATTTTTAACTAATTAAAACTATTTTTCGTGAATTATTTTCAAATTATATATATAATATACGATTTTTCTAATAAAATGAGTTTTATTGGTTTTTAATGTGTTTTAGGGCTAATTACATAATTTCTACTTATAAAATTTATTTCTATGATATAAGGGTATTTTTGGTATTTCTATATTATTCTGTGATTATGGACCCCGATCGGTAAACTGTAGTTTGGAGTCCGACCGAGGGGTTATGGATGTGATTCTGTGTCTATTTTTCGAAGTGTATTTCTTTGTAGGGTCGGCTCTACTCTTTGAGTAAAGAGATGTCTGTTTTACAGGGGAGGTTCTGTCGAATTTTTGGTAGAATTCTCGTAAAATGTGATGTCTGGTCAAACCCTAATTTTGATTCTATGTCTAATATTCTAGATTGAGTTTCTAGGATTTTCTGTTAGGTTTATTCTGATATCTGTTATTTTTGTATGTTTAATTGCATCGAGACCAAGGCCTAGTGGACCAAGCCCATCGGACCTATCTCGAAGAGCGCACTAAGTGTGAGTTACTATTATATATATATATATATGCTTAGGGTGCATGATTTAGAAATGTATGTTATTTTGATTAATTATGCATAAATAACTCAATTAGTATTTAAGTTTATTTTTAGTTTATTTTTGGTTTATCTTTTGTTTATTTTTAGTATATTTTAAATTATTTGCATGCTTTATTTAACATTTATACTTAAAATATTTTTAAATATATTTCTAGTTTATTTTGCACATATATTGGTTTTATTTGAAGTATATATACTCGAAATATACCTGGTTTACTTTTGGTATATTTCTAGTATATATATGGTTTATGTTGCTGTTTATTTCAAATTCATGCATCATTTATTATATGAATGTATGTTTTATAATTATAATGAAGGATAGCAATAGAATGTGCTACCTAGTGGGCAGCACTAGGACTGAGTACGTACCGATACGCTGATAGCATTTAGGCTACATTACTAACCATGTGTGGATATTAATTGGATTTGATTTATCTGATGTGTGATATGATTTGGGAGTGTGATTGCTGGAGCTCGGTTGACTAAGTGTCTCGGGGCCAATCACACTAACAATCAGACTGCTGGAGCTCGGTTGACATAGTGTCTCGGGGCTAGTCTACTGTCCAAATGGATCAAGTGATTATATTGGAATAAGTGAGCCTGTATGGTTAGAGTGTTTTCTAACACTATTTTCGAGGTTGCGATATTGTAGGGTTCTATTCGATCCTTCATAAACTGTGATTTTTAATAAAAATATATAAAATGATTTTAACATCTGTGTGTAATTGCTTGTATACATACATATTATATATACTTTTGACTGTGTGCATTGTCATTTAGTATGCATGTATATATATTATAGTAATTCACTCAGTGAGGTCTGACTCCCCTCTGTTAACCATTTTTCAAGAGAGTCTTCTTCCTCAGACCTCAGTAGCAGGCCTGTACGCCCGGATTTCTTCCGCTCCGGCTTCTTTATGTTAACTGCTTATCTGAGTCTTGAGTTTTATTTTATAATCTATACACTGCAGTAGTTGTAATAAATTATGGGTCTTATGTATTATATTTGTGTGAGTTATGTATTTTAAGAATTTGAATTGAAACTTGTATTAAAAGAGTTTATTTATATATGAGATGAGAATTTGATTTAAATCCCGTGGTGGATTATTATTTTGATATTTATGATTTTATTCCGCTACACAGTATTTTATTTAAATGTGTTGTTATTATTATTATTGCATGTTATTTTATTTTTTAGGCTTTCTACGAGTTCCGGATTCGAAAGAATTCCCATTCCCTAGTGCCGGTCATGGCCCCATGTTTTGGGTCGTGACAATTGATTTGATTGATGTGTGATGTGATTGATGGTGTGATTGCTGGAGCTCAATTGACCAAGTGTCTCGGGGCCAATCACACTGACAGTCAGATTGCTGAAGCTTGGTTGACTTAGTGTCTCAGGGCTAGTCTACTGTCCAGTTGGATTAAGTGAATTTATTTGGAATTAAGTGTGTGTAATATCCTGAGATTTAAATAATTTTAAACTACATTGGGATATGCAGTGTTAATAATTTTGATAAATATATTTGATTATTTAATTAGTTTGTTAATTATTAAGTTGTTTTTTTAAACTATTTTAAATTTCTTACGTAAAATTTTCCTGAGAATTTTATTTTTGGGAAAATTAAAACCTATATAAATATTTATTAATTATGTTATTCCATTTTACGTAATTGCATGAGTCCATGAATGATTTTAATTATCATATTAATATATATACATAAACATGCATATATATACATATTTAGCATTTTAGGGTTTATTTTTTTTATTAAGTATATATTATATAGCTTTATTTAATTAATATGTGTTATATATATATGTATATGTATATAGATATTAGTTTGATTTTAGGCATGTGGTGTAGGAATTTTGTGAATATAATATTAATATATTATAATATAAGTTAATAAAGTTACATATATATATATATATATATCCACAAATATATAAAGTTTACCAAAATTACGTTTCATGCCACTCGTCCCTAACCTCTCGCTCGACGCATCCCCACCCCTATTTCCGTCACTCTAGCCAACCTCTTCCCTCACCGTTGGTGTGCCGTCCGGTGTGCCACCACCCTCTCTAGCTTCCTCCGCCGCCTGTTGCTTCCATTTCCGATGAGTTTTGGCCGTTTTCCACCCGAGAAGCCGAAACTCAAGCTAACTTTGTTCAACCATTTTTCAGCCACCAAATTGGACGCCTCGGTCTTAATCTCTTCCTTGAGCTCCGGTGAGTGCATTTCCAAGCTTGGTTTCTCTTGATTTGGTCTACATTTTCTTTGGTGATCAATTTTTATTTTTGGCCACTTTGAGTTCTTAATTTTTTTGAACTTCGATTCTAATGATTCAAGCTAAGTTCCTTCATAAAGATTGTTCCTAGTAGCTCAATCTACATCTTCTAATTTTTGTGGAATTTTTGGAAATTATTTTGATTTTTGTGAATTTTTTATTATTTTATTAATATTTTCTAATTTTCGTAAATTAATTAAATAAATTATGAAATTGTGATTTATGGTGTTTATAGGGGTTAAAATGAATTTTAGAATTTAATTTGTAATTTTTTTTGATTTTTGTATAATTATTATGAATTTATTTAGTTTAGGTGATTTTTGGAAAATTAGGTTAAATGAGCTTTTTGTTAAAATTAATGGGTTAATTGAGTGTAACTATTAATTTTATTCAATTATATGTTGATAAATTAATTTTTGAACAATTATATAATTTTTTTAGTGAATTTTTGAATAATTATAGCATATTATGTGAATTTATAAATACTAGGGGTATTTTGATAATTTGGTACTAAATTGATTGAAAATTAAATTAAATTGGTTTTAATAATTATTTGAGGTATAAAAATGATTTTTACAAATTATTTAGCATTTTTAACTAATTAAAACTATTTTTCAAAAATTATTTTCAAAATTTATATAATATACTATTTTTGTAAATAAATGAGTTTTTAGTGAATTTTAATATGTTTTTGGGCTAATTATGTAATTTGGATTTATAAAATGAATTTAAGCTAATATTTATGAATTTTTTCGAGAATTATTGATTTTTAATAATATTTTATTAAAATTAGGGTTTTTATGTAATTATTTGTAAAATAATTATTTTTAGCGTTTAAATCCCTAATTTGCTATATTTTGATTTATAAAGGGTATTTTCGATATTTTTAGAATTAAAATGTGTTCTGTGTTTATCTCGTGAATTGTGAACCTCAGTCGGTAGAATTGTAGTTTAGGAGTCCGACTGAGGAGCTTGTGTGACTGTGTATACTCGAAGTGTGTTTTCTTGCAGGACCGGCTATACTTTCTGAGTAGAGAGATGTTCGTTTTACAGGGGAGGTTCTGCCAAATTTTTGATAGAATTTTCATAAAATGTGACATCCAGTCAAATCCCTATTCCTAATCTGTGTCCGGTGTTTTATGTCGAGTCTCTAGAATTTCATTAGATTTATTCTGATTTCATGTTGTCATTTGTTTGTTTAGTTGCACCGAGACCGAGGCCTAGTGGACCAGGCCCGTCAGACCCGTCTCGCGGAGCGCATAATTGTAAGTTGTTATTTTATATATACGCATTTTAGGGTTGCATGTTTTAGAAATGTATGTTTAAATGTTATGAAATATGCATAAATGATTTAATAATTGCTTAGGCATATTTTAGGTATATTTTGGTATATTTTAAATTAAATGCATGTTTTATTATTGAATTATACTTAAAATGTTTTTAAGTATATATATAATTTATTTCTGGTTTATTTTATAATTAAATTGAATTTATTTGACATATATATACTCGAAATATACTTGGTTTATTTTTGGTATATTTATAGTATATATATGGTTTATATTGTTATTTTAATTAAAGTCATGCATCATTTATTTCATGAATGTATGGATTTATTTTAAATGAAGGATATCAATAGAACGTGCTACTTAGTGGGCAGTATTAGGACTGAGTACGTACCGGTACGATGATAGAATTTAGGTTAAATTACTAACCTATTTATGGATATTGATTGGATTGATTGGATTGATGTGTGATGTAATTTGAAAGTATGATTGTTGGAGCTCGATTGACTAAGTGTCTCGGGGCTAATCACATTGACGGTCAGACTACTGGAGCTCAGTTAACTTAGTGTCTCGGGGCTAGTCTACTATCCAAATGGAACAAGTGAATTTGTTTGGAATAAGTGAGCCTATATGGCTAGAGTGTTGTCTAATATTGTTTGAGGTTGCGATCATTTAGGGTTCTATTTTATCCTTCATAAACGACTATTATTTTCATTATTTATATAAAATGATTTTTGCTGCATCCGTGTGTATTTACCTGTATATATATTTATTATATATACTATTGAATGTGTGAATTTGTCATTTAGCTATGCATGTATATATATTATAACAATTCACTCAGTGAGATATGACTCCCCTCTGTTGATTTATTTTTTAGGAGAGTCTTCGTCCTCATACCTCAATAGCAGACCCTTATGCCAAATTTCTTCTACCCCAACTTATTATGTAAACTGCTTACTTGATTTTATTTTGTATTCTAGACACTGTAGTAGTTAAGTTGTGAGATGTATGTATTATATATGTATGAGATTTATATTTTAAAGATTTGAACTGAGAATTGTATTTAAAAAGATTATATATATATAAGATGAGTTTGTATTATTAAATCTGTTAGTGGATTATTATTTTATTTATGAGATTTAATTCCGCTACATAATGTTTTATTTATTTTAATATAAGTTGCATGCTTTTATTTTTATTTTAAAGGCTTGCTACAGGTTCCAGATTCGAAAGAATTCTCGTTTCCTAGCACCAGTCATGGCCCCTATTTTGGGTCGTGACAGTGAGCCAGTATGGCTAGAGTGATTTCTATTATTAATTGAGGTTGCGATCATTTAGGGTTATATTTCATCCTTCAAAAACTTATATTTTTCAGTATTATGAAACAAAGTGACTTTCAGCATCTGTGTGTACATGCCTGTATATATATTTATTATATACATATGATTGTTTGCATTTGTTATTTAGTAATGTGTGTATATATATTATAACAATTCACTCAGTGAGGTCTGACTCCCCTCAGTTGATATTATTACAGGAGAGTCTTCTTCTTCAGACTTCAGCAGTAGACCTATCAGCCGGATTTCTTCCACCCTGGCTTTATTATCTAAATTATCTACTTAATTATTTTATTATTTGTAATATCCTGTGTTTTTAAATATTTTAATATTGCATCGGGATATGCAGTGTTAATAATTTTGTATATAATTATGATATTTTTACGAGTTGATATGTATTTAAAACTTATTTTAATTATTGTATATTATTTTAAGTGCTTTAAGTAAAATTTTCCCGAGAATACTATTTTTGAGGAAATTTTCACGTAAATAATTTACTATGAATTATTTTAAATAGATTTTCGGACTTGCATAAACTCATATATATTTTTAAAGTACTAAATAACGTGTATATGTGTATTTATTTATTTAATTAGGGTTTAATTAATTACCCTAATATTTTATTATTTATTAATTAGTTTTAATATATTTTAATTATTTTTATGTGTATTAAATTTTTAAATATTAAATTATATGTGTGTGGTGTATAATTAATGTGTGTGATTTTATATTATTTTAATAAATAGTGTAAAGTATATATATATATATATATATATATATATATACATATACATTTAATATTAAAACAAAAAAATAAAGTTTAAGTTATTTACGAAATTGCCACCCATCCTTCTCCTCCTTCCCCGATCACTCCCATCACCAATCCGGCCACTTTCATGCCATTTTCTCACCATCGGCGTGCCACCTCCTTCCTCCAGCCGTTCCGCCGCCTGCAGAGCCCCTTTCCGGCGTTGGGAAGCTCATTTTCGCCGGAGAAGCCAAATTCTTTCTCACCGTCGTTCACGACGTTTTTGGCCACCATTTTTGATACCGCCAATCTCTTTCTTTTCCTTGAGCTCCGGTGAGTGTGATTCCAAGCTTTGTTTCGCTTAAAATGGTCTTGATTTGCTTAGGTTTCGAATTTGGTAATTCGGCCATTTTAGGTTTCTTGATTTTTTTGAACTTCAAATTGATTGATTCATGAAAAATTCCTTCACAAATGTTGATCCTAGTAGCTTAATCTTCATGTGTGAATTTTTGTAGAATTTTTGGGAATTATTTTAATTTTTGGGTATTTTTGAATATTTTAGTATTATTTTCTAATTTTTGAAAATTAATTAAATAAATTATGAAATTGTGTTTTATGATAAATATAGGTGTTTAAATGAATTATAGAAATTTATTTGGAATTTTTATGAATTTCTATATATTTATTTTGAATTTAATTAGTTTATGTAATTTTGGAAAATTAGGTTAATTGTGTTTTTAATTGAAATTAATTAGTTAATTGAGTTTAATTATTGATAAATATGTTGAGAAAATTAATTTTGTGCAATTATATGATTTTTGGTGAATTTTTGGAGTAATTTTAGTATATTTATATATATAGGGGTATTTTGGTAATTTTACCATAAATTGACTAAAAATGTAATTAAATTGGTTTTAATAGTTATTTAAGGTATAAAAATGATTTCTAAAAATTATTTAGTATTTTTAATTAATTAAAACTATTTTTCGTGAATTATTTTCAATTATATATATATAATATACGATTTTTCTAAATAAAATGAGTTTTATTGGTTTTTAATGTGTTTCAGGGTTAATTACGTAATTTCTACTTATAAATGTATTTATGTGATATAAGAGCATTTTTGGTATTTCCATAATTGTTCTATGATTATGGACCCCGGTCGGTAGACTGTAGTTTGGAGTCCGACCGAGGGGTTGTGGATGTGTTTTTGTGTCTATTTTTCGAAGTGCGTTTCTTTACAGGGCCGGCTCTACTCTTTGAGTAGAGAGATGTCCATTTTACAGGGGAGATTCTACCAGATTTTTGGTAGAATTCTCGTAAAACGTGATGTCCGATCGAACCCTAATTTTGATTTTGTGTCTAATATTCTAGATCGAGTTTCTAGGATTTTCTGTTAGGTTTATTCTGATGTCTGTTATTTATTGTTTGTTTAGTTGCACTGAGACCGAGGCCTAGTGGACCAAGCCCATCGAACCCATCTCGAGGAGTGCACTAAGTGTGAGTTACTATTCTATATATATATGCTTTAGGGTGCATGATTTAGAAATGTATGTTTTATTTTGATTAAATATGCATAAATGGTTTAATTATTAGTTAAGTTTATTTTTAGTTTATCTTTGGTTTATTTTCGGTATATTTTAAATTATATGCATGTTTTACTAATAAATTAGGTTTAAAATGTTTTTGAATATATTTCCAGTTTATTTTATAATCTATCTGGATTTCTTTGACGTATATATACTCAAAATATACCTGGTTTACTTTTGGTATATTTTTAGTATATATATGGTTTATGTTGCTATTTTATTCAATTCATGCATCATTTATTTTATGAATGTATGTTTTATAATTATAATGAAGGATATCAATAGAATGTGTTACTTAGTGGGCAGCACTAGGACCGAGTACATACCAGTACGCTTATAGCATTTAGGCTATATTACTAACCATTTGTGGATATCGATTGGATATGATTATTTGATGTGTGAGATATGATTGGGAGTGTGATTGCTGGAGCTCGGTTGACCAAGTGTCTCAGGGCCAATCACATTGACAATCAGACTGCTAGAGCTCGATTGACTTAGTTTCTCGAGGCCAATCTACTGTCCAAATGGATAAAGTGATTATATTTGGAATAAGTGAGCCTGTATGGCTAGAGTGTTGTCTAGCACTATTTTCGAGGTTGCGATATTGTAAGGTTCTATTTGATCCTTCATAAACTGTGATTTTCAATAAAAATATGTAAAATGATTTTATTGCATCTGTATGTAATTGCTTGTATATATACATATTATATATATACTTTTGATTGTGTGCATTGGCATTTAGTATGCATGTATATATATTATAGTAATTCACTCAGTGAGGTCTGACTCCCCTCTGTTGACCATTTTTTAGGAGAGTCTTCTTCTTCAGACCTCAGTAGCAGGCCTGTACACCGGATTTCTTCCGCCCCAGCTTCTTTATGTAAACTGCTTATCTGAGTCTTGAGTTTTATTTTTATAATCTAGACACTGCAGTAGTTGTATAAAGTCGTGAGATATGTACTTTAAATATTTGAACTGAAACTTGTATTAACGGATTTATTTATATATATGAGATATGGATTTTTATTTTGATAATTATGATTTTATTTCCGCTGCATTAAGTGTGGTTATTATTATTACTGTATGTTTTATTTTATTTTTAGGCTTCCTACGGGTTCTGGATTCGAAAGAATTCCCGTTCCCTAGCGCCGATCATGGCCCCTATTTTGGGTCGTGACATTATTGTACTCTAGAAAACTATAGTAGTTGTATTTGTATCAGTAGTGAGTTTTATTTTATTTTGCTGTATGAGATTTTAATTCAGATATTTATTCTGAATATTATATTAATACATTTCATGATATGAAGAAGTTTTATTTTATCATATCAAATTGAGATTTTAATTATGTTATATTTATTTTATTATACTTATTGTATGTTTTTTTTTATTTTAAGGCTTTCTACGGGTTCCAGATTCAAAGAATTTCCGTTCCCTAGCACCGGTCATGGCCCTCGGTTTGGGTCATGACACCAACTGAGGTCCACAATTCACCAAAATTCAAATAATAATAAAATATATATTAAAAATCAATAATTACCATAAATACCCTAAAAATATCAAAGTATAGTATATTTAACATTAAAACACCAAAAATAATTATTTTCCCAATAATTACTTAAAACCCTAAATAATAATATAATATTATTAAAATAAAATTTTCTCGATAATTTAATATAATTTAATAAAAACTAACTTTACTAATCCAAATACCTTAATTAGTCCTAATACATTTTAAAAATTACTAAAAATCCATTTTATTACAAAAATAGCATATAATATAATTTTTGAAAATTAGTATTAATTAATTAAAAATAGTAAATAATTTTTAAAAATCATTTTTATACCTCAAATAATATTAAAATCAATTAAACATAATATTTAACTAAATTATCATCAAATTACACAATTAACCCTAATATTCAAAAATTAGACATAATATACTAATATTACTAAAAAAATTCAATAAAAATTATTTAAATACAAAAAAATTATTTTCTCAACATATATCTCATTATTATCACCAAAAACATAAAATTAACCCATAATTTCTATATATATATATATATATATAACCTAATTTTTCACAATTGACATAAACTAAAAATAATTATATAAAAATCACAAAAATTATAAAACTCAACTCTAAAATTAATAATAATTACTAATAACACCAAAAATCACAATTTCATAATTTATATAATTGATTTATGAAAATTAATAAAATAATAATAAAGTATTCAAAAATTCACAAAAATTAAAATAAATTCTAAAAATCAAAATGAAAATATATAGATGTAGATTTAGCTTCTAGGAACAACATTTGTTAAGGAGGATTGACTAAATCAAAACCTAAAAAAAAATTGTCAAACCCTAATGCTCAAAACTAAAAATTCAAGAAAATGCAAAAATGTGTGGTTTAGAGCTTAAATTGAAGCTAGGATCAAGTTCACCAGAACATGAGGAGCTAAAGGACACTAGAAAAGCTTGGAAAGGTGGTCGGACGAAGGAGGAATGCCAGAATATTAACTTTCAGCTTCTCTTGTTGCACGACCTACTGCCGGCACCAGAGAAGGAGGAGGAGGATGGTGGAGCTGCTGGTGGTACTAGAAGGCCGGACGACACACTAACAGGGGAGGAACGGGCGGCGGTGCGATGGTGGTGGTTCGGTGACTTCGGGGAGGAAGAGTTTATGTGCTTGTGTTTTATGTTTTTAATGTGTGTATATTAAAATAACTATATATATACTATATATTAATATTATATAATATACTCACATGCATAAATCCCCACCACACATGCATATTATACATATATATACATATATATACATATATTTATATATATACATCACTAACACACAATAATAAATAATACACACACAAATAGTAACCCTAATTATTATAATATAACACATAAAATAACCATGCAAATAATGCAATTTAATAAAAATAATAATAACATGAAAATAATAATGCACTAAATATAATATTATTAAAACAATACCATTCAAAGTAGTAAATTTAAATAGCATAAATTAATTTTCCAAAATAATAAGTTTCGAGATAATATTTACGTAGAAATTATAATTAAACATAAAATATTAAATATTAACCAAAAAAAATCAAATAATAAAATATAACTTTAAATTTTATTAACACTACATATCATTTTTAAAATAAAATAATTTAAAAACTAGGGTTATCACAAATACATAAACTAAAAATTGAAGATATCTAAAAATCTAGAGGATTTGAGCTCAAATGGAGCTCGAAAATGGACTCACCAGAAGAAAAGCTTTTAAGAGAGTATGGTTCAACGAGTTGGGATGGTCGGAAGCTCACCGGCGTGAAAAAGCTTCAACTTTCGATCACCTTCGGTCCAATAGTTCATGATGGCTTCAAACGGCCTTACTGGCGGTGAGGAGGTGGAGGAGGAAGGGAGGAGTTGATGGCGGCCGATGGCAGAGGTTAGGGCGGTATGTCAGGCTTGGGTGGTTGACATAACTTGAGAAGAAGAAGAAGAAAAGAGAACGAGAGAGAAGAGAGACTTTGACCCAAAAATTTGTTTGACTTTTCTATTTTTTATTATTTTATGAAATACCAAATTACCCTTCCATCAAATTTAATAATAATAATAATAATAATAATAATAATAATAATAATAATAATAATAATAATAATAATAATAATAATAATAATAATAATAAAATAACAATAATAATAATAATAATAATAATAATAAAATAACAATAATAATAACAATGTGAACAATAATAACACTAATAATAATATTATTAACAATGATAATATTAATAATCTTAATACATTTAAGTATTAAAATCCCTACGTAAAACAAATTATTTTACGTAAACAAATCTCTTAAAATAAATATGTAAATAATATTAGTAATCTATAATAATAATAGACAAATAAAATTTAAAATTATGAATACCATATATCCCAAAATAATATTATTTTATTTAAAATACTAGGTCATTACTGTCAATGCTAACTATCTCTTATGACATACTAGCATTTGAATTATATGCTGAAATTTAGGGATCTGATTTAGCTCTCTATATGCTATAAATATGACTTTTAACTGTATTTTCTATTTCCTTTCTTAGGGTAGATCTATTCTTAGTAGGTAATTAGGTTGAGGAGATTTGATTCTTGTAATTAAGCCTTGAATTATATATAATGGGGGAAGAAACTCAAAGCAGGACAACTTTTCCAAATCAATCATAATTTTTCACCGTATCAAAGCCTGTAATCAAAATTTGAATTACATGGCTTTCTTTGTCTTGTAAGTTTTAGATTTAGTTTTGTCATTTCTAAGTTAAGGATTCTGAGTTGATTTAGGTTTCAGTTTTCAGTCATTGTATTTTTTTTTCACTGGTTATTTGGGTTATTATGGGCTGTTGGGTTTTGTCACTTAGTATAATCATTTGTTATAGCAATCATGTCTTTTGAAAATTTTGATTATTTCTATCATAACCCAAACTGGGAGTCATGACTGGCACTAGGGAATGAGAATTCTTTCGAATCCGGAACCCATAGCAAGCCTTAAAAGAATAAAAGCATGCAATAATAAATAAAATATGCACCAATAATGAAAATTTGAAACCAATATAATAATAATAAACTCATGTCATGTCATATCATAAAATAAAATATATAATACAATATTCAGAGAAATATCTCTAAAATTACAACCAACATACAGCAAATAAAAAATATGACAACTACTACAATTTTCTAGAGTATAATAAAATTAAATAAGTAATTTACAAAAAATAGTTGGGGCTGAAGAAATCTAGCGGATGGGCCTACTACTAAGGTCTGAGGAAGAAGAGTCTCCTGTAAAAATTACAACTGAGGGGAGTCAGACCTCATTGAGTGAATTGCTATATTATATATACATGTATCTCCTAATGTCATATTCAATATATCATCCATATATAATAAATATATACACAAGCATTTCACATAGATGTTGAAAACACTTTATATAATAAATGCTGAAAAACATTTGTTTTATTGAAGGATCAAATAGAACCCTATTTAATCACAACCTCAATCAACAATAACTCTCTAGCCATACATGCTCACTTAATTCCAAATTAATTCACTTATTCTATTATAGATAGTAAACTAGCCCTGAGACACTAAGTCAACCGAGCTCCAGCAGTCTGACTGTCAATGTAATTAGCCCCGAGACATTAGGTCAACCGAGCTCTAACAACCACACTATTTAATCACATTAAATCTCAATTAATTAAATATCATCAAATATCTCAAGTGATCCTCACTCAACCTTAAATCTATTGCACCAGCACATACACGATCCTAGTGTTGCCCACTAGGTAGCACGTTCTATTGGTATCCTTCATTTAAAATAAAACATTCATATGGGAAAATAAATAATGTAGAATAATATTCATAATAATAAAAAAAAACCATTTATATACCAGAAATATACCTAAAGTAAACTAAGTATATTTCAAGTATATATATGTTAAATAAATTCAATATCAATCATAATATATGCTAAATAAAACCAATAATATACTAAAAACATTCTAAGTTTATATCAAAAATAAAACATGCATGTATTTTGAAATATATCAAAATTTACTAAAAAGATACCTAACATATACTTAAATATTTTAATGAAACAATTTATGCATAAATATAAATCAAAACATGTATATTCTAAAACATGCATCCTAAATGCGATGTATATATAAAATAATAACTCATAAGTTTGCGCTCATTGAGACTGGTTTGACTGGCCCGATCCACTAGACCTCAGTCTCGGTGCAAAAATGATCGGATTAGAGCTTGAAAGGAGCTTGGAACAAGGACCACCGAAGCTAGAGGAGTCGAACGACATCAAACTCAATTTGGTGGCCGAAAAAGTGGTCGATGATAAGAAGCTTCTTTGTTACCGCTGCAAATTTCAGGCGTTCCGGTGAGCTGCTGGCTATCAGACGGCATTAGAGAGGAAAAGGGAAGAAGGAGGAAGAGATTGGCGGTGGGTGGTGGTGGTGAGGGGCTGTCCGGCATGAAGAACGAGGAGGCGCAGTGATAGTAGGGGCTCGGGTTGTGCGGTGAAGGTAAGGAAGATGATCCTGTTTTTGATATTTGTATATATATATATATTAAAACTTTATATTATAATAATACTTTATCTTAAATTAACCTCCACCACAATTATAATATATATATATATATACGTACACACACACACACACACTTATATTAATATATACATAATATAATATTAACATTAGATAATAATAATATTAATAATACTAATGAAATTATTTAATAATAAAATAAATAATGTAAGTTAATAAAAATAATAATAGAAATAATAATGCACTAAACTTAATATTATTAAAATAATACTATCCGAAATAATAAATATCAATAATGTAAATTAAATGTTTAAAATAATAAGTTTCTAAAAATAAATATTTATGTAGAAAATATAATTTAATAGTAATTATTAATCACAAATAAATAAATATAACTTTTGAATTTTTATTAACACTACATATCTCAAATTATATTAAAATTTAAAATTTAGGGTTATTACAGTCTCCCCTACTTATAAGAATTTGTCCTCAAATTCAAAGAAAATAATAAATACAAGAGTCAACGAGGAAAGAGATATAGGTAAGAAGCTCGCATCTCTGCTTCGGTCTCCTAGGTATGCTCTTCTATGTTGTTGCTTCACCACAACACCTTAACCATTGGAATATGCTTTGAACGCAACTTTCGAACTTGATAGTCTATGATCGCAATAAGTTCTTCCATGAATGTTAAGTCTTCATTTACTTCCACACTATCGGCCTATAATATGTGTGAAGAGTCTGAAATATACTTCCTCAGCATCAAGATATGGAACATTGGATGCACTTAAGTTAAACTCGAAGGCAAAGCCAACCGATATGCAATAGTTCCCACTCTCTCTAGAATCTCGAATGGTCTAATATATCTCAGTGCTAGCTTACCCTTCTTGGCAAATCTCATCACACCCTTCATCAGAGACACCTTCAAAAACACATAGTCTCCTACCTAGAACTCTACATCTTTGCGTCTCGTATCCGTATAGCTCTTCTGTCTGCTCATTATGGTCTATAGTCTCCTCTTAATCACAATAACCTTCTCTATAGTATCCTGAACCATCTTAGGTCTAGTCAACGCTCTCTCCCCAATCTCATCCCAACTTAGAGGGGATCTACATTTCCTTCCATACAAAACCTTATATGGTGCCATCTAAATACTGCTATGGTAGCTGTTATTATAAGCGAACTCCACAAGCGATAAATTATCATCCTAGCTACCTCCTAGATCCAAAACACACATCCTCAATATATTTTCCAATGTTTGGATTATCCTCTCAGACTAACCATCTGTCTGAGGGTGAAAAGTAGTACTGAAATCTAACCTGGTGCCCATCGCTTCTTGTAACTTTCGCTAAAAATGAGAGGTAAACATTGAACCTTTATCAGACATAATGGACATAGGTACTTCGTGAAGGCACACAATATGCTTAACATATAGTTTTGCCAATCTAGCTATAGAATGAGTGGTTTTCACAGGTAAGAAATGAGCAAACTTAGTTAACCTATCCATAATCACCCAGATGGAATTGTATCCATCCTTGGAATGAGGTAAACCAACCATAAAATCCATAGCAATCCTTTCCCACTTCCACTCAAGAATAGGAAGAGGTTGAAGCTTCCCAGAAGGCTTCTGATGTTCAACTTTCAACTGCTGACACATTAAACACTTAGCAACATAATCAACAACATCCTTCTTCAGTCCATCCCACCAATACAAGTCTCTGATACTGTGGTACATGTTAGTGACACCTGGATGTACATTATAGGCTATAGAATGTGCTTCCTCAAGGATCTCTTCTCTCAAATTATCCACATCAGGAACACACAATCTACCACTGATCCATAAAACACCATCATCATCAAGTGTGAAATTAGTGAACTTCCCTGCTCGAACATTCTTTGCAAGCTCTTCTAGAATAGGATATTGGCCTTGAGCTACCTTAATCCTATCTCTCAACACAAATCAAACCTTGAACTAAGCTAACAGTCCACCTGATATACTCATCTTCATCATTAGACCTTGATCCACTAACTGATGCAACTCTTGGATCAATAATCTCCTCTCCATATTGATGTGAGCAAGACTACCTAAGGACTTTTGTAATATCTCATGTTTTTAAATATTTTAATACTGCATCGGGATATGCAGTGTTAATAATTTTGTATATAATTATGATATTTTTACAAGTTGATATGTATTTAAAACTTATTTTAATTATTGTATATTATTTTAAGTGCTTTACGTAAAATTTTCCCGAGAATACTATTTTTGAGGAAATTTTGACGTAAATAATTTACTATTAATTATTTTAAATAGATTTCCAGACTTGCATGAACTCATATATATTTTTAAAGTACTAAATAACGTGTATATGTGTATTTATTTATTTAATTAGGGTTTAATTAATTACCCTAATATTTTATTATTTATTAATTAGTTTTAATATATTTTAATTATTTTTATGTGTATTAAATTTTTAAAATATTAAATTATATGTGTGTGGTGTATAATTAATGTGTATGATTTTATATTATTTTAATATATAGTGTAAAGTATATATATATACATATACATTTAATATTAAAACAAAATATAAAGTTTGAGTTATTTACGAATTGCCACCCATCCTTCTCCTCCTTCCCCGATCACTCCCATCACCGATCCAGCCACTGTCACGCCATTTTCTCACCGTCGGTGTGCCTCTCGGTATGCCACCTCCTTCCCCTAGCCTTCCCCGTCGCCAGCAGCGCCCTATTCCGTCGAGTTTTGGTCGGAATAAGCTCGGGAAGCCGAATTCTTTCTCACCGTCAATCACGACATTTTCGGCCACCATTTTCTACACCACTGGTCTCTTTCTTCTCCTTGAGCTCCATTTAGTATGATTCCAAGCTTTGTTTCACTTAAAATGGTCTTGATTTGCTTAGGTTTCGATTTTGGTAATTCAGCCATTTTAGTGTTCTTGATTTTTTTGAACTTCGAATTGATTGATTCATGAAAAATCCCTTCACAAATGTTGTCTCCCATAGCTTAATCTACA
Organism: Mallotus nudiflorus; assembly: GCA_947683625.1. NCBI lineage: Eukaryota > Viridiplantae > Streptophyta > Magnoliopsida > Malpighiales > Euphorbiaceae > Mallotus > Mallotus nudiflorus. Next base: position 61,066 of record CANTUR010001249.1, read on the forward strand.
TTTGTGAATTTTGGTAGAATTTTTGGGAATTATTTTGATTTTTGGGTATTTTGAATATTTTATTATTATTTTCTAATTTTTTAAAATTAATTAAATAAATTATGAAATTATGTTTTATGATAAATATAGGTGTTGAAATGAATTATAGAAATTTATTTGGAATTTTTATGAATTTATATGTATTTATTTTGAATTTAATTAGTTTATGTAATTTAGAGAAAAATAGGGTTAAATATGTTTTTAATTGAAATTAATTGATCAATTGAGTTTAATTATTGATATTATTGATAAATATATGGAGAAAATTAATTTTGGATAATTATACTATTTTTGGTGAATTTTTGGATTAATTTTAGTATATTTATATATATAGGGGTATTTTGGTAATTTTATCACAAATTGACTAAAAATGTAATTAAATTGGTTTTAATAGTTATTTAAGGTATAAATATGATTTCTACAAATTATTTAGTATTTTTGAGTAATTAAAACTATTTTTCGTGAATTATTTTCAATTATATATATAATATACGATTTTTCTAATAAAATGAGTTTTTATCGGTTTTTACTGTGTTTTAGGGTTAATTATGTAATTTCTACTTATAAAATGTATTTCTATGATATAAGGGTATTTTTAGTGTTTCTATATTGTTTTGTGAATTGTGGACCCCGGTCGGTAGACTGTAGTTTGGAGTCCAACCGAGGAGTTGTGATTGTAATTCTGCGTTTATTTTCGAAGTGCATTTCTTTGCAGGGTCAGCTCTACTCTTTGAGTAGCGAGATGTCCATTTTACAGGGGGGATTTTGTCAAATTTTTGGCAGAATTCTCGTAAAATGTGATGTCCGGTCGAACCCTAATTCTGATTTTGTGTCTAATATTCTAGATCGAGAGTCTAGGATTTTCTGTTAGGTTTATTCTGATGTCTGTTATTTATTGTTTGATTAGTTACACCGAGATCGAGGCCTAGTGGACCAGGCCCATCAGACCTATCTCGAGGAGCGCACTAAGTGTGAGTTACTATTCTATATATATATGCTTTAGGGTGCATGATTTAGAAATGTATGTTATTTTGATTAATTATGCATAAATAATTCATTTGGTATTTAAGTTTAGTTTTAGTTTATATTCGGTATATTTTTGGTATATTTTCAAATTATATGCATGGTTTAGTAATAAATTATTATTAAAAGGTTTTTATATATATTCTTAGTGTATTTTGTAATTATATTGGATTTATTTGACGTATATATATTTGAAATATACCTGATTTATTTTTGGTATATTTCTAGTATATATATATATGGTTTATGTTGCTGTTTATTTCAAAATCATGCATCATTTATTTTATGAATGTATGTTTTATAATTATAATGAAGGATATCAATAGAACGTGCTACCTAGTGGGTAGCACTAGGACCGAGTACGTACCGGTACGCTTATAACATTTAGGCTATATTACTAACCTGCTTGAGGATAATGATTGGATATGATTATTTGATATGTGAGAAAGGATTTGGGAGTGTGATTGCTGGAGCTCGATTGACCAAGTGTCTTGGGGCCAATCACACTAACAGTCAGACTGTTGGAGCTCGATTGACTTAATGTCTCGAGGCCAGTCTACTGTCTAAATGGAATAAGTGAATATATTGGAATAAGTGAGCCTGTATGGCTAGAGTGTTGTCTAACACTGTTTTGAGGTTGCGATATTCTAGGGTTCTATTTGATCCTTCATGAACTATGATTTTCAATAAAAATATATAAAATGATTTTATTGCATTTGTGTGTATTTGCTTGTATATATGCTTATTATATATATACTGTTGACTATGTGCATCGGCATTTAGTATGCATGTATATATATTATAGTAATTCACTCAGTGAGGTCTGACTCCCCTCCGTTGACTATTTTTCAGGAGAGTCATCGTCTTCAGACCTCAGTAGCAGGCCTATACGCCGGATTTCTTCCGCCCCAGCTTCTTTATGTAAACTGCTTATCTGAGTCTTGAGTTTTATTTTATAATCTAGACACTGCAGTAGTTGTAGATAAATTATGGGTTTTATGTATTATATTTGTGTGAGTTATGTATTTTGAGAATTTGAACTGAAACTTGTATTAAAGGATTTATTTATATATGAGATATGGATTTTTATTTTGATAATTATGATTTTATTTTCGCTGCATTAAGAGTTGTTGTTATTATTATTGCATGCTTATTTTATTTTTAGGCTTGCTAGGAGTTCCGGATTCGAAAGAATTCCCGTCCCCTAGCGCCGGTCATGGCCCCTGTTTTTGGTCGTGACAAAGTTGGTATCAGAGCGGAGTTCTGTGTTAGGGTTTAGTTTTGTGAGTCGTGGCCATAGTTTTCAAGTTGTGTTTTCCTTTGGTAACTACTGCAGTGAATTAGGTTCGAGTATGTCTTGATAAGTATTCCTTGATTTAGTTTTCTGTGTTATTCTTCTATTGTCTGTTTTGTCTGAATCATTCCATTTATCTTTTCAGAATGAGGAGGCGAGTCCACCGATCATTGAGGCCGAGGATGATGAGTCTTTTTAGAATGAGGTTTTACCTCATGAGCAACTAGTTAGACGTAGAGGTCATGGCAGAGGTAGACCTTGAGGAGTGGCAGGTCGTCGTAGGCAGAGAGAGTTATAGGACGAGGAGCTTGTAGAGCCTGAGTTTGAGGATGTTCCTGTACCTCCAGTTGTTCAGCCTGTTCAGCCTACCTATCAGCAGGGTATGTCTGACCCTAAGGCAACTCTGTTCTATGCTAGAGTTAGCAGGATTGCGTTCGATGGGACTTTCGATCCGTTAGACTTTCTGCACGCGATTGAGACTAGGACTCGGACTGCTCACACCAAGTACTAGTGGATCATGATCGTTGAGTTGTCTGTTGAGGGACCAGCCCTAGATTGGTTTATTCAGATGATCCAGCCTTATATGATGACGATGACCTAGGCTCAATTTCGAGAGCGATTTATGAGGAGATTCTATCCAGAGCCTCTCCGTATGAGCTATCGTCTCCATCTGACTAGCATTTTTTGCGGTGATCAATCTGTAGAGGAGTACACCCGAGAGTTTCTTTGGCTGGGTAGATATGCAGAGGATCTGATGCGAGACTAGTATTTCGCAGTCACTACCTATGTCACTGGATTGGGTTCAACATTTGTTGGTATGCCTATAGTAGGCCTTACTCTGGAGTCTGTGATTGAGTTGGCCAAGGAGATTGAACTGAGACTAGTTAGGCAAGGAGCGATGCCTGATTATTACCAACTGGGAGTTCAGTCAAGTGGATTGCAAACTACTTCGTATTTGAGTTTTCATGTTGGTTCGAGTAGTCAGCAGCGAGGTCCGACTCAGCAGAGTCAGAGACAGCAATAGTGAGTGCATCAGAGCAGTAGACATGGCCATGGAGGTTAGCGTAGACCATTCAGATTCGGGTCAGGTGCTTCGAGCAGCAGTAGTGGTCGTAGTTCTGGATCAGCTGCCAGTGTTTGCCAAACTTGTGGTAGAGTCCATCAGGGACCATGTTATCTGACACCACTGACATGCTTTAGATGTGGGCAGATAGGACATTTTTCCAGATCATGTCCTTACTCAGGGTATCAGCAACCGCAGATCCCACAATTTCCTCAGTAGTCGGTTGCTAGTGCTGCACCCGTGCCATTTCAGTTACCTCCAGCCCAGCATCAGAGTTCCACTCAGCTTGTTCCACAGCAGGGTCGTGGTAGAGGTGTTAGAGGAGGTGCCAGAGGTGTTGGCCAGGCTTCTACTAGTCAGCAGGGAGGTTAAGGACAGGCCAGAGTCTTCCATCTCACTTAGCAGGATGCTCAGGCATCCAATACAGTCATGGCAGGTATTATTTTTGTTTGTTACCTGGATGCATGGGCTTTTTTTGATCCGGGTGCCACACATTCATTTGTTTCTCCCATTTTTGCTTCCAAATCTTGTTGGCAAGCTTCGAGGATGGCTTTTCCTTTATCTGTTACCACTCCTCTAAGCGATTCCTTGGACACCGATATTGTTCTTTCTGGTTATCCAGTTCTTGTGGGAGGTAGAGAATTATCTACTAATTTGATCTTATTGGATGTGATGGAGTTTGATGTTATTCTGGGAATGGACCGGTTATCTCAGCACTATGCCGTGGTAGATTACAGGAATAAAGAGGTGACTTTCAGAATTTCTGGTGAAGAAGATTTTAAGTTTGTGGGTGATAGGAGTTCAACACCTCAAAATCTTATTTCTGCTATTACGGCTAGGAAGTTATTGAGGAAAGGATGTCAGGGATATTTGGCATTGGTCAGGGATACTTTAGTAGAGAAGTTATCACGCACGGATGTTCCTGTTGCCTATGAGTTTCCTGATGTTTTTCCTGAGGAGTTGCTAGGTTTACCACCTCACAAAGATATTGAATTCTGTATAGATGTGGTTCCAGGTATTACTCCTATATTTATGCCACCCTACAGAATGGCTCCTGCAGAGTTGAAAGAGTTAAAGGAGCAGTTACAAGAGTTGTTGGATAAAGGTTTTATCAGACCCAGTGTTTCTCCTTGGGGTGCATAAATTGTAATATCCCGTGTTTTTAAATATTTTAATACTGCATCGGGATATGCAGTGTTAATAATTTTTGTATATATATTATGATATTTTTACGAGTTGATGTGTATTTAAAACCTATTTTAATTATTATGTATTATTTAAAGTCCTTTACATAAAATTTTCCCGGGATTTGTATTTTTTGGGAAATTGATACGTAAACTATTTATATTTAATTATTTTAAATGAATTTCTATAATTGCATGAACTCATACATATTTTTAAAATACTAAATAATGTATATATATGTACTTATTTATTTAATTAGTGTTTAATTAATTACCCTATTATTTTATTATTTATTTATTAGTTTTATTGTTATTTAATTATTTTATTTAGTATTAAATTATCAAAATATTAAATTATAAGTGTGTGGTGTATATTTAATGTGTGTGTAATTTAATATTATTTTAATATATAGTATAAAGTATATATATATATACATATATATAGTTGAAAAATAAAATTTTTGCCAAATTACCGAATTGCCCCCTCTCTCTCCCTTCTTCTCTCCCGACGCCTACCCTCATTGCGCCTCCCGTTCCACCTCGTCGGACCACCTTTCACCACCACCAGCTACCGTCATCCTCCTCCCCCTTCCTTCCTCTTCCTCTCCAACGTGACCAGGCCGCCGGAAGCCCGCTGGAACGCCTGGAATTCGCGATGGCAGCAAGTTGAGCTCTTCGTTGTTGATCGTGATTTCGACCACCACTTCGCTCACCGCCGGTCTTCATTGACTCCTTGAGCTCCGGTGGTCCCTATTCTAAGCTCCTTTTAGCCTGAAATCAAGTGGTTGATGAGGTTTGATCTAAATCTTCAATTCGGCCATTTTAGGTTTTTTGATTTTTTGAACTTATAATTGTTTGATTCATGAAAAGTCCCTTAACAAATGTTGATCCTAGTAGCTTAATCTACATGTGTGAATTTTTTGGAATTTTTGGGAATTATTTTGATTTTTAGGTATTTTTGAATATTTTAATATTATTTTCTAATTTTCGAAAATTAATTAAATAAATTATGAAATTGTGTTTTATGATAAATATAGGTGTTGAAATGAATTATAGGAATTTATTTGGAATTTTTATGAATTTCTATGTATTTATTTGAATTTAATTAGGTTTATGGAATTTTTGGAAAATTAGGTTAAATGTGTTTTTAATTGAAATTAATTGGTAATTGAGTTTGATTATTGATATTATTGATAAATATGTTGAGAAAATTAATTTTTGGATAATTATACTATTTTTGGTGAATTTTTGAATGAATTTTAGTATATTTATATATATAAGGGTATTTTGGTAATTTTACCCTTAACTGACTAAAAATGTAATTTAATTGGTTTTAATAATTATTTAAGGTATAAAATGATTTCTACAAATTATTTAATATTTTTAATTGATTAAAACTATTTTTCGTGAATTATTTTCAATTATATATATAATATACGATTTTTCTAAATAAAATGAGTTTTTATCGATTTTTACTGTGTTTTAAGGTTAATTACATAATTTCTATTTATAAAATGTATTTCTATGTTATAAGGGTATTTTTGGTATTTCTATATTATTTTGTGATTGTGGACCCCGGTCGGTAGACTATAGTTTGGAGTCCGACCGAGGGGTTGTGGATGGATTGTTATGCCTGTTTTTCGAAGTGTGTTTCTTTGCAGGGTCAGCTCTACTCTTTGAGTAGAGAGATGTCCATTTTACAGGGGAGGTTCTGCCGAATTTTCGATAGAATTCTCATAAAACGTGATGTTCGGTCGATCCCTAATCCTGTTTCTGTGTTTAATATTCTAGATCGAGTTTCTAGGACTTTCTATTAGGTCTATTTTGATTTCTGTTGTTATTGTTTGTTTAGTTGCGCCAAGACCGAGGCCTAGTGGACCAGGCCCATCGGATCCATCTCGAGGAGCGCACTAAGTGTGAGTTACTATATTATATATATATATGTTTAGGGTGAATGATTTAGAAAAATATGTTTTATTTTGATTATTTATGCATGAATAATTCAATTATTACCTAAGTTTATTTTTAGTTTATTTTGGTTTATTTTCTGTATATTTTGAATTATATGCATGCCTTATTAACCATTTATGTTTTAAAATGCTTTTAAGTATATTTCTAGCTTAATTTGTAATTTGATTGGATTTATTTGAAGTATACATACTCGAGATATACCTGATTTATTTTTGGTATATTTCCAGTATATATATATGGTTTATATTATTATTTTATTTAAATTCATGCAACATTTATTTGTGAATGAACGTTTTATAATTATTGACGAAGGATATCAATAGAACGTGCTACCTAGTGGGCAGCACTAGGACTGAGTACGTACCGGTATGCTTATAGCATTTAGGCTATATTACTAACCAATTTAAGGATTTTGATTTGAATTGATTTATCTGATGTGTGAGATGTGATTTGGGTGTGATTGTTGGAGCTCGGTTGACCAAGTGTCTCAGGGCCAATCACACTGACAGTCAGACTGTTGGAGCTCGGTCGACTTAGTGTCTCGGGGCCAATCTACTGTCTAAATGGATTAAGTGGATATATTTGGAATAAGTGAGCCTGTATGGCTAGAGTGTTGTCTAACACTGTTTGAGGTTACGATATCATAGGGTTCTATTTGATCCTTCATAAATGATGATGTTCAATGAAATATATATAAAATGATTTTATTGCATCTGTGTGTATTTGTCTGTATATATACATATTAGATATATATTGTTGATTGTATGCATTGTCATTTAGTATGCATGTATATATACTATAGTAATTCACTCAGTGAGGTCTGACTCCCCTCCGTTGACTAATTTTTTTTCAGGAGAGTCATCATCTTCAGACCTCAGTAGCAGGCCTGTACGCCAGATTTCTTCCGCCCCGGCTTCTTTATGTAAACTGCTTCTCTGAGTCTTAAGTTTTATTTTATCTAAACACTGCAGTAGTCATTAAATTATTTAAGAGATGTTGTATTATATTTGAACTGGATTTGTATTAGAAGAGTTTTTATATATATGAGATGAGGATTTAATTTAAATCCAGTTACGGCAGATAGTATTGTGATATTTATGATTTTTATTTCCTGTAATATCCCGTGTTTTTAAAATATTTTTACACTGTACCGGGATATACAGTGTTAATAATTTGTGTATATATTACGATATTTTCATGAGTTGATATGTATTTAAAATCTATTTTAATTACTGTGTCTTATTTACAGTGTTTTACATAAAATTTTCCCGGGACTTGCATGAACTCATACGTATTTTTAAATTACTAAATAAAGCCTATGTGAGTGTATATTTATTTAATTAGGGTTTAATGTATTACCCTAATATTTTATTATTTATTTATTAATTTATTGTTATTTAATTATTTTATGTATTATTAAATTATTAAAAAAAAATTATTTTTATTTTATTTTTTTACTTTTTCTTTTTTTTTTTCTTTTTTTTCTTTTTTCTTTTTCTTTTCTTTTTCTTTCCTTTCTTTTTTTCTTTTTCCTTCTTCTTCTTCTTCTTCTTCTTCTTCTCCCGTGCGCCCGACCACCACCCCTCACCGTTTGCAATTCTGGTCACCTATCGTCGATGTGCCTCCCGGCTTGCCACCCCGCCGTTCCCAGCCGTCCCCCGTCGCCAGTAGCTCCCTTCCCCGGCGCCGACAACCCCTATTTTCCATTTTTGGCCGAAATCTTCCCTTTGCCGTTTCTCCCATTTTTGGCCACCATTTTCGACACCGCCGATCTCTTTCTTCTCCTTGAGCTCTGGTGAGTGTGATTCTAGCTTTGGTTTGAGCTAAAATGGTTTAGATTTGCTTAGGTTTCGATTTTTCGAATTCGGCCATATTAGGGTTTTTGATTTTTTTGAGCTTTGAATTGGTTGATTCATGGAAACTCCCTTCACAAATGTTGTTACTAGTAGCTTAATCTACATGTATGAATTTTTGTAGAATTTTTGGAGATTTTTTGGATTTTTGGGTATTTTTGAATATTTTAATATTATTTTCTAATTTTCGGAAATTAATTATTTAAATTATGAAATTGGAGTTTATCGTTAAATTAGGTGTTGAAATGAATTATAGGAATTTATTTGGAATTTTTATGAATTTCTAAGTATTTATTTTGAATTATTGAAGTTTATGTGATTTTGAGAAATTAGGGTTAATTATGTTTTTAATTGAATTTAATTGGTTAATTGAGTTTAATTATTAATATTATTGATAAATATGTTGAGAAAATTAATTTTGGATAATTGTATAATTTTTGGTGAATTTTTGAAGTAATTTAAGTATATTTATATATATAGGGGTATTTTGGTAATTTTACCCTAAATTGTCTAAAAATGTAATGAAATTGGTTTTAATAGTTATATAAGGTATAAAAACGATTTCTATAAATTATTTAGTATTTTTAACTAATTAAAAATATTTTTCGGGAATTATTTTTAATTATATATATAATATACGGTTTTACTAATAAAATGAGTTTTTATCGGTTTTTACAGTGTTTTAAGGTTAATTATGTAATTTCTACTTATAAAATGAATTTCTATGTTATAAGGATATTTTTGGTATTTTCAGAATTATTCTGTGTTTGTGGACCCCAGTCGGTAGATTGTAGTCTGAAGTCCGACCGAGGGGTTATGGATTTGTGTTGAGCCTATTTTTTTGAAGTGTATTTCTTTGCAGGGTCGGCTCTACTCTTTTGAGTAGAGAGATGTCCATTTTACAGGGGAGGTTCTGTCGAATTTTTGGTAGAATTCTCGTAAAACGTGATATCCGATCGAACCCTAATTTCTGATTCTGTGTTTAATACTCTAGATCGAATTCTAGGATTTCTGTTAGGTTTATTCTAATGTCGGTTATTTATTGCTTGTTTAGTTACGCCGAGATCGAGGGCTAGTGGACCAGGCTCGTCGGACCTGTCTCGTGGAGCGCACTAGGTGAGTTACTATATTATATATATATGCTTAGGATGCATGATTTAGAAATGCATGTTTTATGTTGATTAAATATGCATAAATAATTTCATTATTTCTCAAGTTTATATTAAGTATATTTTTGGTATATAATAAATTATATACATGTTTTGTTAATAAAATATATTTAAAATGTTTTTAAATATATTTTTAGTTTAATTTATGATTTGACTGGATTTATTTGACGTATATATACTCGAAATATACCTGGTTTACTTTTGGTATATTTCTGGTATATATATGGGTTATATTGTTATTTCATTTACATTCATGCATCATTTATTTTTGTGAATGAATGTTTTACATTATTAATGATGAAGAATATCGATAGAACGTGCTACCTAGTGGGCAGCACTAGGACCGAGTACGTACCGATGCGCCTATAGCTTTAGGCTATATTACTAACTATTTGTGAATATTGATTTGATGTGATTATTGATGTGTGAAATGTGGTTTGTGGGTGTGATTGCTGGAGCTCGGTTGACCAAGTGTCTCAGGGCCAATCACATTGGCAGTCAGACTGTTGGAGCTCGGTTGACTTAGTGTCTCGGGGCCAGTCTACTGTCTAAATGGATTAAGTGGATATATTTGGATTAAGTGAGCCTGTGTGGCTAGAGTGTTGTCTAACACTGTTTCTAAGGTTGCGATATTCTAGGGTTCTATGTGATCCTTCATAAACTGGGATTTTCAATAAAATATATAAAAATGATTTTTCTGCATCTGTATGAATTTGCCTGTATATATACATATTAGATATGTATTATTGACTGTATGCATTGTCATTTAGTGTGTGTGTATATATATTATAGTAATTCACTCAGTGAGGTTTGACTCCCCTCCGTTGACTATTTTCCCGAAGAGTCAACATCTTCAGACCTCAGTAGCAGGTCGATACATTGGATTTCTTCTGCCCCGACTTCTTTGTGTAAATTATTTACTTGAGTCTTATTTTTATAATCTAGACACTGCAGTAGTTGTGAATTAAAATGTGGGATTTCATGTATTTTATTTAAAGAGATGTATTATATTGAAACTGGATTTGTATCAAAAGATTTATATATCTATGAGATGAGATTTAACTTAAATCCAATGATGAAATGTTATTATTATATTTATGATTTTTATTTCCGCTGCATATAATATTGTTACTGTTATTATTGCATGTTTTATTTTATTTTTAGGCTTGCTACGGGTTTCGGATTCGAAAGAATTCCCGTTCCCTAGCGCCGGTCATGGCCCCTATTTTGGGTCGTGACAAAGTTGGTATCAGAGCGGAGTTCTGTGTCAGGGCTTAGTTATGTGAGTTGCAGCCCTAGTTTTAAAGTTGTGTTTTCTGTTGAACTACTGCAGTGTATTAGGTTCGAGTATGTCTTGATAAGTATTCCTTGCTTTAGTTTTTAGCGTTATTCCTCCATTGTCTGTTTGTCTGAATTTTTTCGTTTGTCTTTTCAGTATGAGGAGGCGAGCGCGTGTCGCTCCACCGGTCGTTGAGGCCGAGGATGATGAGTCCTTTCAGGATGAGGTTTTACCTCTTGAGCAGCCAGTTAGACATAGAGGTCGTGGGAGAGGTAGACCTCAAGGAGCGGCAGGTCGCCATAGGCAGAGAGAGTTACAGGACGAGGAGCCTGTTGAACCTGAATTTGATGTTCCTGTTCCTCCAGTTGTTCAGCCTGTTCAGCCTGCCTATCAGCAGGGTATGTCTGACCCTGAGGCAGCTTTGTTCTATGCCCGAGTGGGCAAGATTGCTTTTGATGGTACTTCTGATCCGTTAGATTTTCTGCATGCGATTGAGACTAGGACTCGGACTGCTCATACCGAGTACCAACGGATCATGATCGTTGAGTTGTCTGTCAAGGGACCAACCTTAGATTGGTTCATTCAGATGATCCAGCCTTATATGATGACGATGACGTGGGCTCAGTTTCGAGAGCGATTTATGAGGAGATTCTGTCCAGAGCCTCTTCGTTTGAGTTATCGTCTTCGTCTGACCAGTATTTCTCGTGGAGATCGATCTGTAGAGGAGTATACCCGAGAGTTTCTTCGTTTGGGTAGATATGCTGAGGATCTGATGCGAGATCAGTATTTCACTGTCACAACGTATATCACTGGTTTGGGTTCAGCTTTTGCTGGTATGCCTACAGAAGGTCTTACTCTAGAGTTTGTGATTGAGCTAGCTAAGGAAATTGAGTTGAGATTAGTTAGGCAGGGAGCGATGCCTGATTATTACCAGCTAGGAGTTCAGTCGAGTGGATTGCAGGCTACTCCATATTCGAGTTTTCATGTTGGTTAGAGTAGTCAGCAGCGAGGTCCGACTCAGCAGAGTCAGAGACAGCAGCAGCGAGTGCATCGGAGCAGTAGACATGGTCGTAGAGGTCAGCGTAGATCATTCAGATTCGGATCAAGTGCTTCGAGCAGCAGCAGTGGTCGTAGTTCTGGATCAGTGGCCAGTGTTTGTCAGACTTGTGGTAGAGTCCATCAGGGACCGTGTTATCTGACACCACTGACATGCTTCAGATGTGGGCAGACAGGACATTTTGCCAGATCGTGTCCTTATTCTGGGTATCAGCAGTAGCAGATTCCGCGATTCCCACAGCAGTCGATTGATAGTGCAACACCCATGCCATTTCAGTTACCACCAGCTCAGCATCAGAGTTCCACTCAGTTTGTTCCACAGCAGAGTCGTGGTAGAGGTACTAAAGGAGGTGCCAGAGGTGTTGGCCAGGCTTCTACCAGTCAGCAAGGAGGTCGAGGTCAGGCCAGAGTTTTTCATCTCACTCAGCAGGATGCTCAGGCATCTAATGCAGTCGTGGCAGGTATTGTTTCTGTTTGTTACCTGGATGCATGGGTTTTATTTGACCCGGGTGCCACGCATTCGTTTGTTTCTCCCGTTTTTGCTTCTAAATCTTGTTGGCAAGCTTTGAGGATGGCTTTTCCTTTGTCTGTTGCCACTCCTTTGAGCGATTCCTTGGACGCCGATGTTGTTCTTTCTGGTTGTCCAGTTCTCGTGGGAGATAGAGAATTACCCACTGACTTGATTTTATTGGATGTGATGGAGTTTGATGTTATTTTGGGAATGGATTGGTTATCTCAGCACTATGCCGTGGTAGATTGCAGGAATAAAGAGGTGACTTTCAGAATTCCTGATGAAGTAGAATTTAAGTTTGTTGGTGATAGGAGTTCAGCACCCCAGAATCTTATTTCTGCTATTACGGCTAGGAAGTTATTGAAGAAAGGATGTCAGGGGTATTTGGCATTGGTCAGGGATACGTCAATGGAGAAGTTGTCACTCACAGATGTTCCTGTTGCTTGTGAGTTTCCTGATGTTTTTCCCGAGGAGTTGCTAGGTTTACCACCTCATAGAGAGATTGAGTTCTGTATAGATATGGTACCAGGTACTACTCCTATATCTATGCCACCCTACAGAATGGCTCCTGCAGAGTTGAAAGAGTTGAAGGAGCAATTTTAAGAGTTGTTAGATAAAGGTTTCATCAGACCTAGTGTTTCTCCTTGGGGTGCACCAGTCCTGTTTGTGAAGAAGAAGGATGGTACCCTGAGATTGTGCATTGACTACAGAGAATTAAATAAGGTGACAGTGAAGAACAAGTATCCTCTCCCGAGGATAGATGATTTGTTTGACTAGCTACAGGGTGCATAATTCTTTTCTAAGGTTAACTTGAGGTCAGGTTATCATCAGCTGCGGATCAGTGAATCTGATATTCCTAAGACATCATTCCGCACTAGATATGGCCATTATGAGTTTCTGGTGATGTCTTTTGGTTTGACTAATGCACCAGCAGCTTTTATGGACCTGATGAACAGGGTATTCAGACCGTATGTGGATCAGTTTATAGTAGTCTTCACTGATGATATATTGGTATATTCGAGGAGTATGGAGGAGCATGTATATCACTTGAGGATTGTACTACAGACACTGAGAGATCATCAGCTTTATGCTAAATTCTCGAAGTGTGATTTCTGGATGGAGAGTGTTTCTTTTCTTGGACACATAATGTCTAAAGAAGGTATTCAGGTTGATCCACAGAAGATTGAGGCAGTATCTGAATGGCCTAGACCGACTTCTGTTATAGAGATTCAGAGTTTTCTGGGTTTAGCCGGGTATTATAGGCGATTTGTGCAGGATTTTTCCAGGATTACAGCCCCTATGACTCGCTTGACTCAGAAGAATGTTAGATTTGAGTGGTCAGAAGATTGTGAGAATAGTTTTCAATTGTTGAAGGAGAAGTTGACCACAGCGCTAGTGTTAGCTTTGCCTAATAGTGTGGATAAGTTCACAGTTTACTGTGATGCCTCTAGAATTGGTCTTGGTTGTGTGTTGATGCAGAATGGAAAGGTGATAGCCTATGCTTCAAGGCAGTTGAAGAAGCATGAGCAGAACTATCCCACACATGACCTTGAGATGGCTGTAGTAATTTTTGCTTTGAAGATTTGGAGACATTATTTGTATGGGGTGACTTGTAAGATATTTACTGATCACAAGAGCCTTAAGAACATTTTCCAGCAGAGAGATTTGAATCTAAGGCAGAGAAGATGGTTGGAATTGTTGAAGGATTATGATTATGAGATCTTATATCATCCGGGTAAAGCTAATGTGGTAGCAGATGCCTTGAGTAGGAAGTCCTCATGTAGTCTTGCTCACATCAGTGTTGAGAGGAGACCATTGATCCAAGAATTGCATCTGTTGGTGGATCAAGGTCTGATGATGAAGATTAGTAGATCAGGTGGACTGCTAGCTCAATTTAAAGTGCGATCTATACTAAGGGATAGGATTAAAGCAGCTCAGAGCCGAGATCCTATTCTAGAAGAACTTACAGAGAATGTCAGAGTAGGGAAGTTCACTGATTTCACACTTGATGATGATGGTATGTTGTGGATCAGTGGTAGATTGTGTGTTCCTGATGTGGATGATTTGAGAGAGGAGATTTTAAAGGAAGCACATTCTACAGCCTCCAGCGTACATCTAGGTGTTACTAAGATGTACCACAGTATCAGAGATCTATACTGGTGGGATGGATTGAAGAAGGATGTCGCTGATTATGTTGTGAAGTGCTTAATGTGTCAGCAAGTGAAAGCTGAACATCAGAAGCCTTCTGGGAAGCTTCAGCCTCTTCCTATTCCCGAGTGGAAGTGGGAAAGGATAGCTATGGATTTTGTGGTCGGTTTACCTCGTTCAAAGGATGGATATGACTCCATCTGGGTGATCGTAGACAGGTTGATGAAGTCTGCACATTTCTTGCCTGTGAAAGCCACATATTTAGTTGCCAGATTGGCGAAGCTGTATGTAAAGCATATTGTGTGCCTTCATGGAGTTCTTGTGTCCATTGTGTCAGATAGAGGTTTGGTGTTTACTTCTCGTTTTTGGCATAAGTTGCAGGAAGCGATGGGCACTAGGTTAGATTTCAGTACTGCTTTTTATCCTCAGACAGATGGTCAATATGAGAGGACAATCCAGACACTGGAAGATATGTTGAGGATGTGTGTCCTGGATTTGGGAGGTAGCTGGGATGATTATTTGCCACTTGTTGAGTTTGCATATAATAACAGCTACCATAGCAGTATTGGTATGGCACCGTATGAGGCGTTGTATGGAAGGAAGTGTAGATCCTCGTTGAGTTGGGATGAGATTGGTGAGAGAGCTTTGACTGGACCAAAGATGGTTCAGGATGCTGTAGAGAAAGTCGCCGTGATCAAGCGCAGATTAGAGACCGCAGTTAGTAGACAGAAGAGTTACGCAGATCCTAGGTGCAGAGATGTGGAGTTTCAGGCTGGAGATTTCATTTTTCTGAAAGTATCTCCGATGAAGGGTGTGATGAGATTTGGTAGGAAGGGTAAGTTAGCACCGAGATATATTGGACCGTTTGAGATTCTGGAGAGAGTTGGCACTGTTGCATATCGGTTGGATTTGCCTCCGAGTATGTCACAAGTGCATCCAGTATTTCATATCTCGATGTTGAGGAAGTATATCTCAGACCCTTCACACGTGTTGCAGCCCGACAGTGTAGAAGTGAGTGAAGATTTGACATTTGTGGAAGAACCTGTGGCAATCGTTGATTTTCAAGTTCGACAGTTACGATCGAAGCAGATTCCGATGGTCAAGGTTCTATGGCGTAGTGACAGAGTTGAGGAGCATACGTGGGAGACTGAAGCTGAGATGCGAGCTTCTTACCCGTATCTCTTTCCTTCCTGATCTTGTAATCTTATCTTTTCGAATTCGGGGACGAATTCTTGTAAGGGGGGAAGACTGTAATATCCCATGTTTTTAAAATATTTTTACACTGTACCGGGATATACAGTGTTAATAATTTGTGTATATATTACGATATTTTCATGAGTTGATATGTATTTAAAATCTATTTTAATTACTGTGTCTTATTTACAGTGTTTTACGTAAAATTTTCCCGGGACTTGCATTTTCGAGGAAATTTTCACGTAAACAATGTATTATTAATTATTTTAAATGTATTTTCAGACTTGCATGAACTCATACGTATTTTTAAATTACTAAATAAAGCCTATGTGAATGTATATTTATTTAATTAGGGTTTAATGTATTACCCTAATATTTTATTATTTATTTATTAATTTATTGTTATTTAATTATTTTATGTATTATTAAATTATTAAATTTTTATTATTATTATTTTATTATTATTTAATTATTTTATTTTATTTATTTCTTTTTTCTTTTTTCTTTTTCTTTTCTTTTTCTTTTCTTTTTCTTTCCTTTCTTTCTTTCTTTTTCCTTCTTCTTCTTCTTCTTCTTCTCCCGTGCGCCCGACCACCACCCCTCACCGTCTGCAATTCCAGTCACCTACTGTCGGTGAGCCTCCCGGCTTGCCACCGCTGTTCCCAGCCGTCCCCTGCCGCCAGCAGCTCCCTTCCTCGGCGCCGGCAGCCCCTGTTTTCCATTTTTGGCCAAAATCTTCCCTTTACCGTTTCTCCCATTTTCGGCCATCGTTTTTGACACTTCTGGTCTCTTTCTTCTCCTTGAGCTCCGGTGAGTGTGATTCTAGCTTTGGTTTGAGCTAAAATGGTTTAGATTTGCTTAGGTTTCGATTTTTCGAATTCGGCCATATTAGGGTTTTTGATTTTTTTCAGCTTCGAATTGGTTGATTCATGGAAACTCCCTTCACAAATGTTGTTCCTAGTAGCTTAATCTACATGTATGAATTTTTGTAGAATTTTTGGAGATTTTTTGGATTTTTGGGTATTTTTGAATATTTTAATATTATTTTCTAATTTTCGGAAATTAATTATTTAAATTATGAAATTGGAGTTTATCGTTAAATTAGGTGTTGAAATGAATTATAGGAATTTATTTGGAATTTTTATGAATTTCTAAGTATTTATTTTGAATTATTGAAGTTTATGTGATTTTGAGAAATTAGGGTTAATTATCTTTTTAATTGAATTTAATTGGTTAATTGAGTTTAATTATTAATATTATTGATAAATATGTTGAGAAAATGAATTTTGGATAATTGTATAATTTTTGGTGAATTTTTGAAGTAATTTAAGTATATTTATATATATAGGGGTATTTTGGTAATTTTACCCTAAATTGTCTAAAAATGTAATGAAATTGGTTTTAATAGTTATATAAGGTATAAAAATGATTTCTATAAATTATTTAGTATTTTTAACTAATTAAAACTATTTTTCGGGAATTATTTTCAATTATATATATAATATACGGTTTTACTAATAAAATGAGTTTTTATCGGTTTTTACAGTGTTTTAAGGTTAATTATGTAATTTCTACTTATAAAATGAATTTCTATGTTATAAGGATATTTTTGGTATTTTCAGAATTATTCTGTGTTTGTGGACCCCGGTCGGTAGATTATAGTCTGGAGTCCGACCGAGGGGTTATGGATTTGTGTTGAGCCTATTTTTTTGAAGTGTATTTCTTTGCAGGGTCGGCTCTACTCTTTTGAGTAGAGAGATGTCCGTTTTACAGGGGAGGTTCTGTCGAATTTTTGGTAGAATTATCGTAAAACGTGATATCCGGTCGAACCCTAATTTCTGATTCTGTGTTTAATACTCTAGATCGAATTCTAGGATTTCTGTTAGGTTTATTCTAATGTCGGTTATTTATTGCTTGTTTAGTTGCGCCGAGACCGAGGGCTAGTGGACCAGGCCCATCGGACCCGTCTCGTGGAGCGCACTAGGTGAGTTACTATATTATATATATATGCTTAGGATGCATGTTTTATGTTGATTAAATATGCATAAATAATTTGATTATTTCTCAAGTTTATATTAAGTATATTTTTGGTTTATTTTTGGTATATAATAAATTATATACATGTTTTGTTAATAAAATATATTTAAAATGTTTTTAAATATATTTTTAGTTTAATTTATGATTTGACTGGATTTATTTGACGTATATATACTCGAAATATACCTGGTTTACTTTTGGTATATTTATGGTATATATATGGGTTATATTGTTATTTCATTTACATTCGTGCATCATTTATTTTTGTGAATGAATGTTTTACATTATTAATGATGAAGGATATCGATAGAACGTGCTACCTAGTGGGCAGCACTAGGACCGAGTACGTACCGGTGCGCCTATAGCTTTAGGCTATATTACTAACTATTTGTGAATATTGATTTGATGTGATTATTGATGTGTGAAATGTGGTTTGTGGGTGTGATTGCTAGAGCTCGGTTGACCAAGTGTCTCGGGGCCAATTACACTGGCAGACAGACTGTTGGAGCTCGGTTGACTTAGTGTCTCGGGTCCAGTCTACTGTCTAAATGGATTAAGTGGATATATTTGGATTAAGTGAGCCTGTGTGGCTAGAGTGTTGTCTAACACTATTTCTGAGGTTGCGATATTCTAGGGTTCTATATGATCCTTCATAAACTGGGATTTTCAATAAAATATATAAAAATGATTTTTCTGCATCTGTATGAATTTGCCTGTATATATACATATTAGATATGTATTATTGATTGTATGCATTTTCATTTAGTATATGTGTATATATATTATAGTAATTCACTCAGTGAGGTCTGACTCCCCTCCGTTGACTATTTTTCAGGAGAGTCAACATCTTCAGACCTCAGTAGCAGGTCGATACATCGGATTTCTTCCGCCCCGGCTTCTTTGTGTAAATTATTTACTTGAGTCTTATTTTTATAATCTAGACACTGCAGTAGTTGTGAATTAAAATGTGGGATTTCATGTATTTTATTTAAAGAGATGTATTATATTGAAACTGGATTTGTATCAAAAGATTTATATATCTAAGAGATGAGATTTAACTTAAATCCAGTGATGAAATGTTATTATTATATTAATGATTTTTATTTCCGCTGCATATAATATTATTATTGTTATTATTGCATGTTTTATTTTATTTTTAGGCTTGCTACGGGTTCCGGATTCGAAAGAATTCCCGTTCCCTAGCGCCGGTCATGACCCCTATTTTGGATCGTGACAAAGTTGGTATCAGAGCGGAGTTCTGTGTCAGGGCTTAGTTATGTGAGTTTTAGCCCTGGTTTTAAAGTTGTGTTTTCTGTTGAACTACTGCAGTGTATTAGGTTCGAGTATGTCTTGATAAGTATTCCTTGCTTTAGTTTTCAGCGTTATTCCTCCGTTGTCTGTTTGTCTGAATTTTTTCGTTTGTCTTTTCACTATGAGGAGGCGAGCGTGTGTCGCTCCACCGGTCGTTGAGGCCGAGGATGATGAGTCTTTTCAGGATGAGGTTTTACCTTATGAGCAGCCAGTTAGACGTAGAGGTCGTGACAGAGGTAGACCTCGAGGAGCGGCAGGTCGCCGTAGGCAAAGAGAGTTACAGGACGAGGAGCCTGTTGAACCTGAATTTGATGTTCCTGTTCCTCCAGTTTTTCAGCCTGCCTATCAGCAGGGTATGTCTGACCCTGAGGCAGCTTTGTTCTATGCCCGAGTGCGCAGGATTACTTTTGATGGTACTTCCGATCCATTAGATTTTCTGCATGCGATTGAGACTAGGACTCGGACTGCTCATACCGAGTACCAGCAGATCATGATCGTTGAGTTGTCTGTCGAGGGACCAACCTTAGATTGGTTCATTCAGATGATCCAGCCTTATATGATGACGATGACATGGGCTCAGTTTCGAGAGCGATTTATGAGGAGATTCTATCCAAAGCCTCTTTGTTTGAGTTATCGTCTTCGTCTGACCAGTATTTCTCATGGAGATCGATCTGTAGAGGAGTATACCCGAGAGTTTCTTCGTTTGGGTAGATATGCTGAGGATCTGGTGCGAGATCAGTATTTCACTGTCACAACGTATGTCATTGGTTTGGGTTCAACTTTTGCTGGTATGCCTATAGAAGGTCTTACTCTAGAGTTTGTGATTGAGCTAGCTAAGGAAATTGAGTTGAGATTAGTTAGGCAGGGAGCGATGCCTGATTATTACCAGCTAGGAGTTCAATCGAGTGGATTGCAGGCTACTCCATATTCGAGTTTTCATGTTGGTTCGAGTAGTCAGCAACAAGGTCCGACTCAGCAGAGTCAGAGACAGCAACAGTGAGTGCATCGGAGCAGTAGACATGGCCGTAGAGGTCAGCGTAGATCATTTATATTCGGATCAGGTGCTTCGAGCAGCAGCAGTGGTCGTAGTTCTGGATCAGCGGCCAGTGTTTGTCAGACTTGTGGTAGAGTCCATCAGGGACCGTGTTATCTGACACCACTGATATGCTTCAAATGTGGGTAGACAGGACATTTTGCCAGATCGTGTCCTTATTCTGGGTATCAGCAGTAGCAGATTTCGTGATTCCCACAGCAGTCGATTGCTAGTGCAGCACCCGTGCCATTTCAGTTACCACCAGCTCAGCATCAGAGTTCCACTCAGTTTGTTCCACAGCAGAGTCGTGGTAGAGGTACTAGAGGAGGTGCCAGAGGTGTTGGCCAGGCTTCTACCAGTCAGCAAGGAGGTCGAGGTCAGGCCAGAGTTTTTCATCTCACTCAGCAGGATGCTCAGGCATCTAATACAGTCGTGGCAGGTATTGTTTCTGTTTGTTACCTGGATGCATGGGTTTTATTTGACCCGGGTGCGACGCATTCGTTTGTTTCTCCCGTTTTTGCTTCTAAATCTTGTTGGCAAGCTTTGAGGATGGCTTTTCCTTTGTCTGTTGCCACTCCTTTGAGCGATTCCTTGGACACTGATATTGTTCTTTCTGGTTGTCCAGTTCTCGTGGGAGATAGAGAATTACCCACTGACTTGATTTTATTGGATGTGATGGAGTTTGATGTTATTTTAGGAATGGATTGGTTATCTCAGCACTATGCCATGGTAGATTACAGGAATAAAGAGGTGACTTTTAGAATTCCTGGTGAAGTAGAATTTAAGTTTGTTGGTGATAGGAGTTCAGCACCTCAGAATCTTATTTCTGCTATTACGGCTAGGAAGTTATTGAAGAAAGGATGTCAGGGGTATTTGGCATTGGTCAGGGATACATCAATGGAGAAGTTATCACTCACAGATGTTCCTGTTGCTTGTGAGTTTCCTGATGTTTTTCCCGAGGAGTTTCCAGGTTTACCACCTCATAGAGAGATTGAGTTCTGTATAGATGTGGTACCAGGTACTACTCCTATATCTATGCCACCCTATAGAATGGCTCCTGCAGAGTTGAAAGAGTTAAAGGAGCAATTGCAAGAGTTGTTAGATAAATGTTTCATTAGACCTAGTGTTTCTCCTTGGGGTGCACCAGTCCTGTTTGTGAAGAAGAAGGATGGTACCCTGAGATTGTGCATTGACTACAGAGAATTGAATAAGGTGACAGTGAAGAACAAGTATCCTCTCCCGAGGATAGATGATTTGTTTGACCAGCTACAGGGTGCACAATTCTTTTCTAAGGTTGACTTGAGGTCAGGTTATCATCAGTTGCGGATCAGTGAATCCGATATTCCTAAGACAACATTCCGCACTAGATATGGCCATTATGAGTTTCTGGTGATGTCTTTTGGTTTGACTAATGCACCAGCAGCTTTTATGGACCTGATGAACAGGGTATTCAGACCGTATGTGGATTAGTTTATAGTAGTCTTCATTGATGATATATTGGTATATTCGAGGAGTATGGAGGAGCATGTATATCACTTGAGGATTGTACTACAGACACTGAGAGATCATCAGCTTTATGCTAAATTCTCGAAGTGTGATTTCTGGATGGAGAGTTTTTCTTTTCTTGGATACATAGTGTCTAAAGAAGGTATTCAGGTTGATCCACAGAAGATTGAGGCAGTATCTGAATGGCCTAGACTGACTTCTGTTACAGAGATTCAGAGTTTTCTGGGTTTAGCCGGGTATTATAGGCGGTTTGTGCAGGATTTTTCCAGGATTGCAGCCCCTATGACTCGCTTGACTCAGAAGAATGTTAGATTTGAGTGGTCAGAAGATTGTGAGAATAGTTTTCAATTGTTGAAGGAGAAGTTTACCACAGCGCTAGTGTTAGCTTTGCCTAATAGTGTGGATAAGTTCACAGTTTACTGTGATGCCTCTAGAATTGGTCTTGGTTGTGTGTTGATGCAGAATGGAAAGGTGATAGCCTATGCTTCAAGGCAGTTGAAGAAGCATGAGCAGAACTATCCCACACATGACCTTGAGATGGCTGTAGTAATTTTTGCTTTGAAGATTTGGAGACATTATTTGTACGGGGTGACTTATGAGATATTTACTGATCACAAGAGCCTTAAGAACATTTTCCAGCAGAGAGATTTGAATCTAAGGCAGAGAAGATGGTTGGAATTGTTGAAGGATTATGATTGTGAGATCTTATATCATCCGGGTAAAGCTAATGTGGTAGCAGATGCCTTGAGTAGGAAGTCCTCAGGTAGTCTTGCTCACATCAGTGTTGAGAGGAGACCATTGATCCAAGAATTGCATCTGTTCGTGGATTAAGGTCTGATGATGAAGATTAGTAGATCAGGTGGACTGCTAGCTCAGTTTAAAGTGTGATCTATACTAAGGGATAGGATTAAAGCAGCTCAGAGCCGAGATCCTATTCTAGAAGAACTTGTAGAGAATGTCAGAGGAGGGAAGTTCACTGATTTCACACTTGATGATGATGGTGTGTTGTGGATCAGTGGTAGATTGTGTGTTCCTGATGTGGATGATTTGAGAGAGGAGATTTTAGAGGAAGCACATTCTACAGCCTACAGCGTACATCTAGGTGTTACTAAGATGTACCACAGTATCAGAGATCTATACTGGTGGGATGGATTGAAGAAGGATGTCGCTGATTATGTTATGAAGTGCTTAACATGTCAGCAAGTGAAAGCTGAACATCAGAAGCCTTCTGGGAAGCTTCAGCCTCTTCCTATTCCCGAGTGGAAGTGGGAAAGGATAGCTATGGATTTTGTGGTTGGTTTACCTCGTTCAAAGGATGGATATGACTCCATCTGGGTGATCGTAGACAGGTTGACGAAGTCTGCACATTTCTTGCCTGTGAAAGCCACATATTCAGTTGCCAGATTGGCGAAGCTGTATGTAAAGCATATTGTGTGCCTTCATAGAGTACCTGTGTCCATTGTGTCAGATAGAGGTTCGGTGTTTACTTCTCATTTTTGGCATAAGTTGCAGGAAGCGATGGGCACTAGGTTAGATTTCAGTACTGCTTTTCATCCTCAGACAGATGGTCAATCTGAGAGGATGATCCAGACACTGGAAGATATGTTGAGGATGTGTGTCCTGGATTTGGGAGGTAGTTGGGATGATCATTTGCCACTTGTTGAGTTTGCATATAATAATAGCTACCATAGCAGTATTGGTATGGCACCGTATGAGGCGTTGTATGGAAGGAAGTGTAGATCCCCGTTGAGTTGGGATGAGATTGGTGAGAGAGCTTTGATTGGACCAGAGATGGTTCAGGATGCTGCAGAGAAAGTCACCGTGATCAAGCGCAGATTAGAGACCGCAGTTAGTAGACAGAAGAGTTACGCGGATCCTAGGCGCAGAGATGTGGAGTTTCAGGTTGGAGATTTCATTTTTCTGAAAGTATCTCCGATGAAGGGTGTGATGAAATTTGGTAGGAAGGATAAGTTAGCACCAAGATATATTGGACCATTTGAGATTCTGGAGAGAGTTGGCACTGTTGCATATCGGTTGGATTTGCCTTCGAGTATGTCACAAGTGCATCCAGTATTTGATATCTCGATGTTGAGGAAGTATATCTCAGACCCTTCACACGTGTTGCAGCCCGATAGTGTAGAAGTGAGTGAAGATTTGACGTTTGTGGAAGAACCTGTGGCAATCGTTGATTTTCAAGTTCAACAGTTACGATCGAAGCAGATTCTGATGGTCAAGGTTCTGTGGCGTAGCGACAGAGTTGAGGAGCATACGTGGGAGACTGAAGCTGAGATGCGAGCTTCTTACCCGTATCTCTTTCCTTCCTGATCTTGTAATCTTATCTTTTCGAATTCGGGGACGAATTCTTGTAAGGGGGGAAGACTATAATATCCCGTGTTTTTAAAATATTTTTACACTGTACCGGGATATACAGTGTTAATAATTTGTGAATGTATATTTATTTAATTAGGGTTTAATGTATTACCCTAATATTTTATTATTTATTTATTAATTTATTGTTATTTAATTATTTTATGTATTATTAAATTATTAAAAAAATTTTTATTATTATTTTATTATTATTTTATTATTATTTAATTATTTTATTTTTTTTATTTTTATTTTTTTTATTTTTTTTATTTTTATTTTTTTTATTTTTTTTATTTTTTTTTCTGTTTCTTTTCTTTTTCTTTCCTTTCTTTTTTTCTTTTTCCTTCTTCTTCTTCTTCTTCTTATTCTCCCGTGCGCCCGACCACCACCCCTCACCGTCTGCAATTCCAGTCACCTACCGTCGGTGTGCCTCCCGGCTTGCCACCGCCGTTCCCAGCCGTCCCCTACCGCCAGCAGCTCCCTTCCCCGGCGCCGACAGCCCTTGTTTTCCATTTTTGGCCGAAATCTTCCCTTTACCGTTTCTCCCATTTTTGACCACCGTTTTTGACATCGCCGGTCTCTTTCTTCTCCTTGAGCTCCGGTGAGTGTGATTCTAGCTTTGGTTTGAGCTAAAATGGTTTACATTTGCTTAGGTTTCAATTTTTCAAATTCGGCCATATTAGGGTTTTCGATTTTTTTGAGCTTTGAATTGGTTGATTCATGGAAACTCCCTTCAAAAATGTTGTTCCTAGTAGCTTAATCTACATGTATGAATTTTTGTAGAATTTTTGGAGATTTTTTGGATTTTTGGGTATTTTTGAATATTTTAATATTATTTTCTAATTTTCGGAAATTAATTATTTAAATTATGAAATTAGATTTTATGGTTAAATTAGGTGTTTAAATGAATTATAGGAATTTATTTGGAATTTTTATGAATTTCTAAGTATTTATTTTGAATTATTGAAGTTTATGTGATTTTGAGAAATTAGGGTTAATTATCTTTTTAATTGAATTTAATTGGTTAATTGAGTTTAATTATTAATATTATTGATAAATATGTTGAGAAAATGAATTTTGGATAATTGTATAATTTTTGGTGAATTTTTGAAGTAATTTAAGTATATTTATATATATATGGGTATTTTGGTAATTTTACCCTAAATTGTCTAAAAATGTAATGAAATTGGTTTTAATAGTTATATAAGGTATAAAAATGATTTCTATAAATTATTTAGTATTTTTAACTAATTAAAACTATTTTTCGGGAATTATTTTTAATTATATATAGAATATACGGTTTTACTAATAAAATGAGTTTTTATCGGTTTTTACAGTGTTTTAAGGTTAATTACGTAATTTCTACTTATAAAATGAATTTCTATGTTATAAGGATATTTTTGGTATTTTCAGAATTATTCTGTGTTTATGGACCCCGGTCGGTACATTGTAGTCTGGAGTCCGACCGAGGGGTTATGGATTTGTGTTGAGCCTGTTTTTTTTGAAGTGTATTTCTTTGCAGGGTCGGCTCTACTCTTTTGAGTAGAGAGATGTCCATTTTACAGGGGAGGTTCTGTCGAATTTTTGGTAGAATTCTCGTAAAACGTGATATCCGATCGAACCCTAATTTCTGATTCTGTGTTTAATACTCTAGATCGAATTCTAGGATTTCTGTTAGGTTTATTCTAATGTCGGTTATTTATTGCTTGTTTAGTTGCACCGAGACCGAGGGCTAGTGGACCAGGCCCATCGGACCCGTCTCGTGGAGCGCACTAGGTGAGTTACTATATTATATATATATGCTTAGGATGCATGATTTAGAAATGCATGTTTTATGTTGATTAAATATGCATAAATAATTTGATTATTTCTCAAGTTTATATTAAGTATATTTTTGGTTTATTTTTGGTATATAATAAATTATATACATATTTTGTTAATAAAATATATTTAAAATGTTTTTAAATATATTTTTAGTTTAATTTATGATTTGACTGGATTTATTTGATGTATATATACTCGAAATATACCTGGTTTACTTTTGGTATATTTCTGGTATATATATGGGTTATATTGTTATTTCATTTACATTCATGCATCATTTATTTTTGTGAATGAATGTTTTACATTATTAATGATGAAGGATATCGATAGAACGTGCTACCTAGTGGGCAGCACTAGGACCGAGTACGTACCGGTGCACCTATAGCTTTAGGCTATATTACTAACTATTTGTGAATATTGATTTGATGGGATTATTGATGTGTGAAATGTGGTTTGTGGGTGTGATTGCTGGAGCTCGGTTGACCAAGTGTCTCGGGGCCAATCACACTGGCAGTCAGACTGTTGGAGCTCGGTTGACTTAGTGTCTCGGGGCCAGTCTACTGTCTAAATGGATTAAGTGGATATTGTAGGACCTCAGGCGCTACCAACTCTCCCAAAACCAATTGGTGTTAGGAAAGGCGCATACCCTAGCCTTATAGTGCATTTAACACACACAAGCGCCCACGGCATTCGATTGTGACTCGGCCCACTTGCCTCCGCCACGGGACAATTGATGGACACCCAACAATCTCCCCCTCAGCAATTGCTCCCGCTGGGAATCGAACCCGTGACCTTGGCTCTGATACCACTTGTAGGACCTCAGGCGCTACCAACTCTCCCAAAACCAATTGGTGTTAGGAAAGGCGCATACCCTAGCCTTATAGTGCATTCAACACACACAAGCGCCCACGGCATTCGATTGTGACTCGGCCCACTTGCCTCCGCCACGGGACAATTGATGGACACCCAACAGATATATTTGGATTAAGTGAGCCTGTGTGGCTAGAGTGCTGTCTAACACTGTTTCTGAGGTTGCGATATTCTAGGGTTCTATGTGATCCTTCATAAACTGGGATTTTCAATAAAATATATAAAAATGATTTTTCTGCATCTGTATGAATTTGCCTGTATATATACATATTAGATATGTATTATTGACTGTATGCATTGTCATTTAGTGTGTGTGTATATATATATTATAGTAATTCACTCAGTGAGGTCTGACTCCCCTTTGTTGACTATTTTTCAGGAGAGTCAACATCTTCAGACCTCAGTAGCAGGTCGATACGCCGGATTTCTTCCGCCCCGGCTTCTTTGTGTAAATTATTTACTTGAGTCTTATTTTTATAATCTAGACACTGTAGTAGTTGTGAATTAAAATGTGGGATTTCATGTATTTTATTTAAAGAGATGTATTATATTGAAACTGGATTTGTATCAAAAGATTTATATATCTATGAGATGAGATTTAACTTAAATCCAGTGATGAAATGTTATTATTATATTTATGATTTTTATTTTCGCTGCATATAATATTGTTACTGTTATTATTGCATGTTTTATTTTATTTTTAGGCTTGCTACGGGTTCCGGATTCGAAAGAATTCCCGTTCCCTAGCGCCGGTCATGGCCCCTGTTTTAGGTCATGACATTTTCACTGCATTATATATTGTTATTACTATTGCATGTTTTATTTTATTTTTTTTAGGCTTGCTACGGGTTCCGGATTCGAAAGAATTCCCATTCCCTAGCGCCGGTCATGGCCCCTGTTTTGGGTCGTGACACAAATGTTGATTCTAGGAGTTTGATCTCCATGAATTTTTTTTTGAATTTTTAGAATTTATTTTAATTTTTGTGAATTTTTGAATATTTTATAAATTTTTCGTAAATTAATTTTTAAAATTATAAATTTGAGATATTTGGTGTTATTATTAATTGTTATTAATTTTAGAGTTGATTTTATAATTTTTGTGATTTTTATGTAATTTTTATAATTATTTTAAGTTTATGTCAATTTTGAAAAATTAGGTTATATATATATTTTGATAGAAATTATGGGTTAATTATATGTTTTTGTTGATAATAATGAGAGGTATGTTGAGAAAATAATTTTTATGAATTTATTTAATTTTTATTGATTTTTTTATTATTATTAGTATATTATGTGTATTTTTGAATATTAGGGTTAATTGTGTAATTTGGTGATAATTTTAGTTAAATATTATGTTTAATTGGTTTTAATATTAATTGAGGTACTAAAATGCTTTTTACAAATTAATTACTATTTTTAACTAATTAAAGCTAATTTTCCAAAAACTATTTTCAAATAATATATTATATATTATTTTGGTAATAAAAATGGATTTTTATAACTTTTTGTTATGTATTTGGGTTAATTAAATTATTTAGATTTATAAAACGAATTTTTATGATTAATTGTGTAATTATTGGAAAAATAGATTTTTAATAATATTATATTATTATTTGAGATTTTTAAGTAATTATTGGAAAAATAATTATTTTGGTGTTCTAATGTTAAATATGTAATATTTTGATATTTTGAGGATATTTATGGTATTTATTGATTTTTAATATATTTTATTATATTATTTGATTTTTGGTGAATTATGGATCTCAGTTGGGAATTTTTGTAGTTCGGGATCCCAACCAAGGGTTGTGTGACTTTCTATATTCGAAGTGTATTTTTTCTTGCAGGACCAGCTCTACTTTTAAGTAGAGAGATGTCCGTTTTACAGAGAAGGTTCTGCCGAATTTTTGGTAGAATCCTCATAAAACGTGACATTAGGTCTAATTCCTATTCTATGTCTGGTTCTATTTAGTAATTATAGATCGAGTCTCTAGAAGTCCAAGTTAGATTTAATATGATTTAATGATCATTTTTATTGTTTAGTTGCTCCGAGACCGAGACCTAACAGAGCAAGCCCGTCGAGTCTGTCTTATGGAGCGTTAATTAGTGAGTTATTATATTATATATATATGTATTGTATTATAATATCTCAAGATTTTAAATTGCATCGGGATATGCAATGTTAATAATTTTGATAAAAATATTTGATTATTTAATTAGTTTGTTATTTATTAAAGTTATTTTAAATTATTTTAATTTTTTTACATAAAATTTTCTCAAGAATTTTAATTTTGGAAAAATTAAAACCTAAATAAATATTATTTATTATGTTAGTCGATTTTATGTGATTGCATGAGTCCATGCATGATTTTAATTATCGTATTAATATATATACATATACATGCATATATATATATACATATTTAATAATTTAGGGTTTATTTTTAATTAAGTATATATTATATATTTTTATTTAATTAATATGTAATATATATATATATATATATATATATATTGTCACGACCCAAAACAGGGGCCATGACCGGCGCTAGGGAACGGGAATTCTTTCGAATCCGGAACCCGTAGCAAGCCTAAAAAATAAAAATAAATATGCAATAATAACCATAAAAATATAATAGGCAGCGGAAAATAAAAATCATAAATATTACAATATCATCCATATCAACTGGATTTAATTCAAAACTCATCACATCACATATATAATCTCATAAATGTATAATCTTTATACAAATCCAGTTTTAACATAATACATCTCTTTAAAACAAATACTTTAATTTACAACTACTGAAAATCCCAACTACTGAAAATCACAACTACTGCAGTGTCTAGATAAAATAAATAAGACTCAAGTATACAATTTACATAAAGAAGCCGGGGCGGAAGAAATCCGGCGTATCGACCTGCTACTGAGGTCTGAGGAAGTTGACTCTCCTGAAAAATAGTCAACGGAGGGGAGTCAGACCTCACTGAGTGAATTACTATAGTATATATACATACACTCTAAGTGATAATGCAAACAGTCAACAGTATATGAGTAATATGTATATATACAGGCAAGTTCATACAGATGCAGAAAAATCATTTTATATATTTTGTCTGAAAATCAACTTTTATGAAGGATCACATAGAACCCTAGAATATCGCAACCTCAGAAAAATAGTGTTAAACAACACTCTAGCCATACAGGCTCACTAATTCCAAATATATCCACTTAATCCATATGGACAGTAGACTGGCCCCGAGACACTAAGTCAACCGAGCTCCAGCAGTCTGACTGCCAGTGTGATTGGCCCCGAGACACTTGGTCAACCGAGCTCCAGCAATCACACCCCAAACCACATCTCACACATCAATAATCATAATCAAATCAATATCCACAAATAGTTAGTAATAAAGCCTAAATACTATAGGCGTACCGGTACGTACTCGGTCCTAGTGCTGCCCACTAGGTAGCACGTTCTATTGATATCCTTCAGTAATAAATAATAAAACATTCATTCACAAATACATGATGCATGAATTTAAATAAATCAACAATATAAACCATATATATACCGAAAATATACCAAACATAAACCAGGTATATTTTGAGTATATATACGTCAAATAAATTCAATCAAATCATAAATTAAACTAAAAATATATTTAAAAACATTTTAAATATATTTTATTAATAAAACATGTATATAATTTATTATATACCAAAAATATACCAAAAATATACTTGAATATAAATCATGTTATTTATGCATAATTAGTCAAAATAAAACATGCATTTTCTAAATCATGCATCCTAAGCATATATATATAATATAGTAACTCACCTAATGCGCTCCACGAGACGGGTCCGACGGGCCTGGTCCACTAACCCTCGGTCTCGGCGCAACTAAACAAGAAATAATTAATCGACATCAGAATAACCCTAACAGAAATCCTAGAATTCAATCTAGAGTATTAAATACAGAATCGAAAATTAGGGTTCGACTGGATATCACGTTTTACGAGAATTCTACCGGAAATTCGGCAGAACCTCCCCTGTAAAACGGACATCTCTCTACTCAAAAGAGTAGAGCCGACCCTGCAAAGAAAATACACTTCAAAAATAAACACCACAATCAATCACAACCCCTCGGTCGGACTCCAGACTACAATCTGTCGACCGGGGTCCACAAACACAGAAAATATATTCAAATATACCAAAAATATCCTTAAATCATAAAAATACATTTTATAAATAAAAATTACATAATTGACCTTGAAACACTATAAAAAATCGATTAAAACTCATTTTATTTGAAAAACCGTATATTATATATATAATTGAAAATAATTCACGAAAAATAGTTTTAATTAGTTAAAAATACCAAATATTTTGTAGAAATCATTTTTATACCTTAAATAACTATTAAAACCAATTAAATTACATTTTTAGACAATTTAGGGTAAAATTACCAAAATACCCCTATATATATATATATACCTAATTTACTTCAAAAATTCACTAAAAATCATACAATTATCCAAAATTAATTTTCTCAACATATATATCAATAACATAAATATTTAACTCAATTTACCAATTAAATTCAAATAAAAACACAATTAACTTAATTTTACAAAATCACATAAACTTCAATAATTAAAAATAAATACTTAGAAATTCATAAAAATTCCAAATAAATTTCTATAATTCATTTCAACACCTAATTCAACCATAAACTCCAATTTCATAATTTAAATAATTAATTTCCGAAAATTCGAAAATAATATTAAAATATTCAAAAATATCCAAAAATCCAAACAACCTCCAAAAATTCCACAAAAATTCATACATGAAGATTAAACTACCAGGAACAACATTTGTGAAGGAAGTTTCCATGAATCATCCAAATTGAAGCTCAAAAAAATCGAAAACCAAAAGTGGCCGAAATATTCAACTCAAAACCTAAGCAATTCTAGACCGTTTTAGCTCAAAAAAAAGCTAGAATAACACTCACCGGAGCTCAAGGAGAAGATAGAGACCGGCGGTGTCGAAAACGGTGGCCGGATGAGGGAGAAACGACGGTGACAAAAATGGTGGTCCGGCGGCACCCACGGGAGAAGAAAGAAGAAGAAGAAGAAAAAGAAAAAGAAAGAAAAGGAAAGAGAAAAGAAAAGAAAAAGAAAGAAAAAGGAAAAGAAAAAGAAAAGAAAAAAAAAAGAAAAAAGAAAAGAAAAAAAATAAATTTTAATAATTTAATAATAAATAAAATAATCAAATAATAATAAATAAATAATAAAATATTAGGGTAATAATAAACCCTAATTAAATAAATATACACACACAAGCTTTATTTAATAATTTAAAAATATGTATGAGTTCATGCAAACCCGTAAATACATTTAACATAATTAATAATAAATTGTTTACGTGGAAATTTCCCCGAAAATGAAAGTCCCGGGAAAATTTTACGTAAAATACTGAAAATAATAGACAGTAATTAAAATAGGTTTAAAATACATATCAACTCATAAAAATATCGTATATACAGTCAAAATTATTGACACTGCATATCCCGGTACAGTGTAAAAATATTTTAAAAAACACGGGATATTACAGTCTTCCCCCCTTACAGGAATTCGTCCCCGAATTCTAAAAACAAGATTACAGAATCAGGAAGGAAAGAGATACGGGTAAGAAGCTCGCATCTCAGCTTCAGTCTCCCACGTATGTTCTTCAACTCTGTCGCTACGCCACAAAACCTTGACCATCGGAATCTGCTTCGATCGCAACTGTCGAACTTGAAAATCAACGATCGCCACAGGTTCTTCCACAAACGTCAAATCTTCACTCACTTCCACACTGTCAGGTTGCAACACATGTGAAGGATCTGAGATATACTTCCTCAACATCGAGATATGAAATACTGGATGCACCTGTGACATACTCGGAGGCAAATCCAACCGATATGCAACAGTGCCAATTCTCTCCAGAATCTCAAACGGTCCAATATATCTCGGTGCTAACTTACCCTTCCTGCCAAATCTCATCACACCCTTCATCGGAGATACTTTCAGAAAAACGAAATCTCCAACCTGAAACTCCACATCTCTGCGCCTAGGATCCGCATAACTCTTCTGTCTGCTAACTGCGGTCTCTAATCTCCGCTTGATCACGGCGACTTTCTCTGCAGCATCCTGAACCATCTCTGGTCCAGTCAAAGCTCTCTCACCAATCTCATCCCAACTCAACGGGGATCTACACTTCCTTCCATACAACGCCTCATATGGTGCCATGCCAATACTGCTATGGTAGCTGTTATTATATGCAAACTCAACAAGCGACAAATGATCATCCCAGCTACCTCCCAAATCCAAGACACACATCCTCAACATATCTTCTAGTGTCTGGATCGTCCTCTCAGACTGGCCATCTGTCTGAGGATGAAAAGCAGTACTGAAATCCAACCTAGTGCCCATCGCTTCCTGCAACTTCTGCCAAAAACGAGAAGTAAACACTGAACCTCTATCTGACACAATGGACACAGGTACTCCATGAAGGCACACAATATGCTTCACATACAACTTCGCCAATCTAGCAACTGAATATGTGGCTTTCACAGGCAAGAAATGTGCAGACTTCGTCAATCTGTCTACAATCACCCAGATGGAATCGTATCCATCCTTCGAACGAGGTAAACCGACTACAAAATCCATAGCTATCCTTTCCCACTTCCACTCGGGAATAGGAAGAGGCTGAAGCTTCCCAGAAGGCTTCTGATGTTCGGCTTTCACTTGCTGACACGTCAAGCACTTAGCAACATAATCAGCAACATCCTTCTTCAATCCATCCCACCAGTATAGATCTCTGATACTGTGGTACATCTTAGTAACACCAGGATGAACGTTGTAAGCTGTAGAATGTGCTTCCTCTAGGATCTCTTCTCTCAAATCATCCACATCAGGAACACACAATCTACCACTGATCCACAACACACCATCATCATCGAGTGTGAAATCAGTGAACTTCCCTGCTCTGACATTCTCTGCAAGCTCTTCCAGAATAGGATCTCGGCTCTGAGCTGCTTTAATCCTATCCCTTAGTACAGATCGTACTTTAAACTGAGCTAACAGTCCACCTGATCTACTGATCTTCATCATCAGACCTTGATCCACCATCAGATGCAATTCCTGGATCAATGGTCTCCTCTCCACACCGATGTGAGCAAGACTACCTGAGGACTTCCTACTCAAGGCATCTGCTACCACATTAGCTTTACTCGGATGGTAAAGAATCTCGCAATCATAATCCTTCAACAGTTCCAACCATCTTCTCTGCCTCAAATTCAAATCTCGCTGCTGGAAAATGTACTTAAGGCTCTTGTGATCAGTAAATATCTCACAAGTCACCCCGTACAAATAATGTCTCCAAATCTTCAAAGCAAAGATCACTGCAGCCATCTCCAGATCATGTGTAGGATAGTTCTGCTCATGCTTCTTCAACTGCCTCGAAGCATAGGCTATCACCCTTCCATTCTGCATCAACACACAACCAAGACCAATTCTAGAGGCATCACAGTAAACTGTGAACTTATCCACACTATTAGGCAAAGCTAATACTGGCGCTGTGGTCAACTTCTCCTTCAACAACTGAAAACTATTCTCACAAGCTTCTGACCACTCGAATCTAACATTCTTCTGAGTCAAGCGAGTCATAGGGGCTGCTATCCTGGAAAAATCCTGCACAAACCGCCTATAATACCCGGCTAAACCCAGAAAACTCCGAATCTCAGTAACTGAAGTAGGTCTAGGCCACTCAGATACTGCCTCAACCTTCTGTGGATCAACCTGAATACCTTCTTTAGACACTACGTGTCCAAGAAAAGAAACACTCTCCATCCAGAAATCACACTTCGAGAATTTAGCATAAAGCTGATGATCTCTCAGTGTCTGTAGTACAATCCTCAAGTGATATACATGCTCTTCCATACTCCTTGAATATACTAGTATATCATCAATGAAGACTACCACAAACTGATCCACATACGGTCGGAATACTCTGTTCATCAGGTCCATAAAAGCTGCTGGTGCATTAGTCAAACCAAAAGACATCACCAGAAATTCATAATGACCATATCGAGTGCGGAAAGCTGTCTTAGGAATATCAGCTTCACTGATCCGCAGCTGATGATAACCCGACCTCAAGTCAACCTTAGAAAAGAATTGTGCACCCTGGAGCTGATCAAACAAATCATCTATCCTCGGGAGAGGATACTTGTTCTTCACTGTCACCTTATTCAACTCTCTATAGTCAATGCACAGTCTCAGGGTACCATCCTTCTTCTTCACAAACAGGACTGGTGCACCCCAAGGAGAAACACTAGGTCTGATAAAACCCTTATCCAACAACTCTTGCAATTGCTCCTTCAACTCTCTCAACTCTGCAGGAGCCATACGATAGGGTGTCATAGATATAGGAGTAATACCTGGAACCACATCAATACAGAACTCAATCTCTCTATGAGGTGGTAAACCTGGCAACTCCTCGGGAAAAACATCAGGAAACTCACAAGCAACAGGAACATCTGTGAGTGACAACTTCTCCACTGACGTATCCCTAACCAATGCCAAAAACCCCTGACAACCTTTCTTCAACAACTTCCTAGCTGAAATAACAGAAATAAGATTCTGAGGTGCTGAACTCCTGTCACCAACAAACTTAAAATCTTCTTCACCAGGAATTCTAAAAGTCACCTCCTTATTCCTGCAATCAACCACGGCATAGTACTGAGACAACCAATACATTCCCAAAATAACATCAAACTCCATCACATCCAACAAAATCAAATCAGCGGGTAATTCTCTATCTCCCACGAGAACTGGACAACCAGAAAGAACAATATCGGTGTCCAAAGAATCACTCAGAGGAGTGGCAACAGACAAAGGAAAAGCCATCCTCGAAGCTTGCCAACAAGATTTAGAAGCAAAAATAGGAGAAACAAACGAATGCGTGGCACCCGGATCAAACAAAACCAAAGCATCCAGGTAACAAACAGGAAGAATACCTGCCACGACTGCATTAGATGCCTGAGCATCCTGCTGAGTCAGATGAAAAACTCTGGCCTGGCCTCGACCTCCCTGCTGACTGGTAGAAGCCTGGCCAACACCTCGGGTACCTCCTCTCGTACCTCTACCACGACTCTGCTGTGGAACAAACTGAGTAGAACTCTGATGCTGAGCTGGTGGTAACTGAAATGGCATAGGTGCAGCACTAGCAATCGACTGCTGTGGGAATCGCGGAATCTGCTGCTGCTGATACCCAGAATAAGGACACGATCTGGCAAAATGTCCTGTCTGCCCGCATCTGAAACATGTCAACGGTGTCAGATAACACGGTCCCTGATGGACTCTACCACAAGTCTGACAAACACTGGTCGCTGATCCAGAACTACGACCACTGCTGCTGCTCGAAGCACCTGACCCAAATCTGAACGACCTACGCTGACCTCCACGACCATGTCTACTGCTCCGATGCACTCGCTGCTGCTGTCTCTGACTCTGCTGTGTCGAACCTCGCTGCTGACTACTCGAACCAACATGAAAACTCAAATACGGAGTAGCCTGCAATCCACTCGACTGAACTCCCAACTGGTAATAATCAGGCATCGCTCCCTGCCTAACTAATCTCAGCTCAATCTCCTTAGCTAGCTCAATCACCGACTCGAGAGTAAGACCTGCTGTAGGCATACCAGCAAAAGCTGAAC
Organism: Mallotus nudiflorus; assembly: GCA_947683625.1. NCBI lineage: Eukaryota > Viridiplantae > Streptophyta > Magnoliopsida > Malpighiales > Euphorbiaceae > Mallotus > Mallotus nudiflorus. The sequence continues at coordinate 97,559 of CANTUR010001249.1, forward strand.
CCAAACCAGTAACATAGGTAGTAACCACGAAATACTGATCTCGCATCAGATCCTCAGCATATCTACCCAGACGAAGGAACTCTCGGGTATACTCCTCTACTGATCGATCTCCACGAGAAATACTAGTCAAACGAAGATGATAGCTCAAACGAAGAGGCTCTGGACAAAATCTCCTCATGAATCGCTCTCGAAACTGAGCCCATGTCATCGTCATCATATAGGGCTGGATCATCTGAATGAACCAATCCAAGGCTGGTCCCTCGACAGACAACTCAACAATCATGATCCTCTGGTACTCGGTATGAGCAGTCCGAGTCCTAGTCTCAATCGCATGCAGAAAATCTAAAGGATCAGAAGTACCATCAAAAGCAATCCTGCCAACTCTGGCATAGAACAAAGCTGCCTCAGGGTCAGACATACCCTGCTGATAGGCGAGGCTCAACAACTGGAGGAACAGGAACATCAAACTCAGGCTCAACAGGCTCCTCGTCCTGTAACTCTCTCTGCCTACGGCGACCTGCCGCTCCTCGAGGTCTACCCCTGCCACGACCTCTACGTCTAACTGGCGGCTCAGGAGGTAAAACCTCGTCCTGAAAAGACTCATCATCCTCGGCCTCAATGACCGGTGGAGCGACACGCGCTCGCCTCCTCATTCTGAAAAGACAAACGGAAAGATTCAGACAAAACAGACAACGGAGGAATAACGCTGAAAACTACAGCAAGGAATACTTATCAAGACATACTCGAACCTAATACACTGCAGTAGTCCAACAGAAAACACAACTTTAAAACTAGGGCCACAACTCACAAAACTAAGCCCTGACACAGAACTCCACTCAGAAACGAACTTCGCTCTGATACCAACTTTGTCACGACCCAAAACAGGGGCCATGACCGGCGCTAGGGAACGGGAATTCTTTCGAATCCGGAACCCGTAGCAAGCCTAAAAAATAAAAATAAATATGCAATAATAACCATAAAAATATAATATGCAGCGGAAAATAAAAATCATAAATATTACAATATCATCCATATCAACTGGATTTAATTCAAAACTCATCACATCACATATATAATCTCATAAATGTATAATCTTTATACAAATCCAGTTTTAACATAATACATCTCTTTAAAACAAATACTTTAATTTACAACTACTGAAAATCCCAACTACTGAAAATCACAACTACTGCAGTGTCTAGATAAAATAAATAAGACTCAAGTATACAATTTACATAAAGAAGCCGGGGCGGAAGAAATCCGGCGTATCGACCTGCTACTGAGGTCTGAGGAAGTTGACTCTCCTGAAAAATAGTCAACGGAGGGGAGTCAGACCTCACTGAGTGAATTACTATAGTATATATACATACACTCTAAGTGATAATGCAAACAGTCAACAGTATATGAGTAATATGTATATATACAGGCAAGTTCATACAGATGCAGAAAAATCATTTTATATATTTTGTCTGAAAATCAACTTTTATGAAGGATCACATAGAACCCTAGAATATCGCAACCTCAGAAAAATAGTGTTAAACAACACTCTAGCCATACAGGCTCACTAATTCCAAATATATCCACTTAATCCATATGGACAGTAGACTGGCCCCGAGACACTAAGTCAACCGAGCTCCAGCAGTCTGACTGCCAGTGTGATTGGCCCCGAGACACTTGGTCAACCGAGCTCCAGCAATCACACCCCAAACCACATCTCACACATCAATAATCATAATCAAATCAATATCCACAAATAGTTAGTAATAAAGCCTAAATACTATAGGCGTACCGGTACGTACTCGGTCCTAGTGCTGCCCACTAGGTAGCACGTTCTATTGATATCCTTCAGTAATAAATAATAAAACATTCATTCACAAATACATGATGCATGAATTTAAATAAATCAACAATATAAACCATATATATACCGAAAATATACCAAACATAAACCAGGTATATTTTGAGTATATATACGTCAAATAAATTCAATCAAATCATAAATTAAACTAAAAATATATTTAAAAACATTTTAAATATATTTTATTAATAAAACATGTATATAATTTATTATATACCAAAAATATACCAAAAATATACTTGAATATAAATCATGTTATTTATGCATAATTAGTCAAAATAAAACATGCATTTTCTAAATCATGCATCCTAAGCATATATATATAATATAGTAACTCACCTAATGCGCTCCACGAGACGGGTCCGACGGGCCTGGTCCACTAACCCTCGGTCTCGGCGCAACTAAACAAGAAATAATTAATCGACATCAGAATAACCCTAACAGAAATCCTAGAATTCAATCTAGAGTATTAAATACAGAATCGAAAATTAGGGTTCGACTGGATATCACGTTTTACGAGAATTCTACCGGAAATTCGGCAGAACCTCCCCTGTAAAACGGACATCTCTCTACTCAAAAGAGTAGAGCCGACCCTGCAAAGAAAATACACTTCAAAAATAAACACCACAATCAATCACAACCCCTCGGTCGGACTCCAGACTACAATCTGTCGACCGGGGTCCACAAACACAGAAAATATATTCAAATATACCAAAAATATCCTTAAATCATAAAAATACATTTTATAAATAAAAATTACATAATTGACCTTGAAACACTATAAAAATCGATTAAAACTCATTTTATTTGAAAAACCGTATATTATATATATAATTGAAAATAATTCACGAAAAATAGTTTTAATTAGTTAAAAATACCAAATATTTTGTAGAAATCATTTTTATACCTTAAATAACTATTAAAACCAATTAAATTACATTTTTAGACAATTTAGGGTAAAATTACCAAAATACCCCTATATATATATATATACCTAATTTACTTCAAAAATTCACTAAAAATCATACAATTATCCAAAATTAATTTTCTCAACATATATATCAATAACATAAATATTTAACTCAATTTACCAATTAAATTCAAATAAAAACACAATTAACTTAATTTTACAAAATCACATAAACTTCAATAATTAAAAATAAATACTTAGAAATTCATAAAAATTCCAAATAAATTTCTATAATTCATTTCAACACCTAATTCAACCATAAACTCCAATTTCATAATTTAAATAATTAATTTCCGAAAATTCGAAAATAATATTAAAATATTCAAAAATACCCAAAAATCCAAACAACCTCCAAAAATTCCACAAAAATTCATACATGAAGATTAAACTACCAGGAACAACATTTGTGAAGGAAGTTTCCATGAATCATCCAAATTGAAGCTCAAAAAAATCGAAAACCAAAAGTGGCCGAAATATTCAACTCAAAACCTAAGCAATTCTAGACCGTTTTAGCTCAAACAAAAGCTAGAATAACACTCACCGGAGCTCAAGGAGAAGATAGAGACCGGCGGTGTCGAAAACGGTGGCCGGATGAGGGAGAAACGACGGTGACAAAAATGGTGGTCCGGCGGCACCCACGGGAGAAGAAAGAAGAAGAAGAAGAAAAAGAAAAAGAAAGAAAAGGAAAGAGAAAAGAAAAGAAAAAGAAAGAAAAAGGAAAAGAAAAAGAAAAGAAAAAAAAAAAGAAAAAAGAAAAGAAAAAAAATAAATTTTAATAATTTAATAATAAATAAAATAATCAAATAATAATAAATAAATAATAAAATATTAGGGTAATAATAAACCCTAATTAAATAAATATACACACACAAGCTTTATTTAATAATTTAAAAATATGTATGAGTTCATGCAAACCCGTAAATACATTTAACATAATTAATAATAAATTGTTTACGTGGAAATTTCCCCGAAAATGAAAGTCCCGGGAAAATTTTACGTAAAATACTGAAAATAATAGACAGTAATTAAAATAGGTTTAAAATACATATCAACTCATAAAAATATCGTATATACAGTCAAAATTATTGACACTGCATATCCCGGTACAGTGTAAAAATATTTTAAAAAACACGGGATATTACATATATATATATATATATATATATATATATATATATATATATATATATATATATATATATATATATATATATATATATATATATATATGTATATGTATATGTATATAGATATTAGTTTGATATTTTTAACATGTGGTGTAGGAATTTTTGAATATAATATTAATATATTATATTATAAGTTAATAAAGTTATATATATATATATATATATATATATATCAAATTTACGCTTTATGTCACCCTCTTCTTCAACCTCACGCCCGACGCCCACCCCCCTTCCCTCCCCGACGCCCACTCCCCTTCCCTCATCGCTGCAACCTCTTCCTTTACCGTCGGTGTGCCTCCCGGCGTGCCACCACCCTCCCAAGCTTCCTCCACCGCCTGTAGCTTCCTTTTCTGGCAAGTTTTAGTCGTGGAAACCTGAGAAAGCCAAAACTCAAGCTAACGCCGTTCAAACCCTTTTCCAGCCACCAAATTGGACATCGCTAGTCTTTATCTCTTCTTTGATCTCTAGTGAGTGCATTTCCAAGCTTGGTTTCACTTGATTTGGTCTAGATTTTCTTTGATAACCAATTTTCATTTTTGGCCACTTTGAGTTTTTGGTTTTTTTGAACTTCAATTCTAATGATTCAAGCTAAGTTCCTTCGCAAAGATTGTTCCTAGTATCTCAATCTACATTTGTAATGTTTATGGAATTTTTGGAATTATTTTGATTTTGTGAATTTTTTATTATTTTATTAATATTTTCTAATTTTCGTAAATTAATTAAATAAATTGTGAAATTATGATTTATGGTGTTTTTAGGGGTTAAAATGAATTTTAGAATTTAATTTGTAATTTTTGTGATTTTTTTATAATTATTATGAATTTATTTAGTTTAGGTGATTTTAGAAATTAGATTAAATGAGCATTTTGTTAAAATTAATAGGTTAATTGAGTATAATTATTGATTTTATTAATTATATGTTAAGAAATTAATTTTGAGCAATTGTATAATTTTAGTGAATTTTTGAATAATTATAGTATATTATGTGAATTTATATATAACTAGGGGTATTTTGGTAATTTGGTACTAAATTGGTTGAAATTAAGTTAATTGGTTTTAATTATTATTTGAGGTATAAAATGATTTTTACAAATTATTTAGCATTTTTAACTAATTAAAAACTATTTTCAAAAAGTATTTTCAAAATATATGTAATATACTATTTTTGTAAATAAATGAGTTTTTAATGATTTTTAATGTGTTTTAGGGCTAATTATGTATTTGGAATTATAAAATGAATTTTGGTTAATATTGTGTGAATTTATCAAGAATTATGGATTTTTAATAATATTTTATTAAAATTAGGGTTTTATTGTAATTATTGGTAAAATAATTATTTTCAATGTTTTAAATATCTAATTTGCTATATTTTGATTATTAAAGGGTAGTTTTGGTATTTTTGGAATTTAAATGTGTTATGTGTTTATCTCATGAATTGTGAACCTCGGTTGGTAGAATTGTAGTTTGGGAGTCTGACCGAGGGGTTGTGGGACTATTTATACTCGAAGAGTGTTTTCTTGTAGGACCAGCTCTATTTTCTGAGTAGAGAGATGTCCATTTTACAGGGGAGGTTCTACTGAATTTTCGGTAGAATTCTCATTAAACATGACATCTGGTCAAATCCCTATTCCTAATTTGTGTCCGGTGTTTTAGATCGAGTCTCTAGAATTTCGTTAGATTTATTCTAATTTCGTGTTGTCATTTATTTGTTTAGTTGCACTGAAATCGAGGCCTATTGGACCAAGCCCGTTGGACCCATCTCGAGGAGCGCACAACTGTGAGTTGTTATTTTATATATATATGTTTTAGGATTGCATGTTTTAGAAATGTATGTTTAAATTTTATGAAATATGCATAAATGATTTAATATTGCTTAGATATATTTTGGGTATATTTAGGTATGTTTTTGGTATATTTTAAATTAAATGCATGTTTTATTATTCAATTATACTTAAAATGTTTTAAAGTATATGTATAGTTTATTGCTGGTTTATTTTATAATTAAATTGAATTTATTTGACATATATATACTCGAAATATACTTGGTTTATTTTTGGTATATTTCTAGTATATATATGGTTTATATTGTTATTTTAATTAATGTCATGCATCATTTATTTTATGAATGAATGGATTTATTTTAAATGAAGGATATCAATAGAATGTGCTACATAGTGGGTAGCACTAGGACCAAGTACATACCGGTACGATGATAGTTTAGCTTAAATTACTAACCTATTATGGATTATGATTGAATTGATTTGATTGATGTGAGATATGATTTAAGAGTGTGATTTTTGGAGCTCGGTTGACCAAGTGTCTCGGGCCAATCACACTAACAGTCAGACTGTTGGAGCTTGGTTGACTTAGTGTCTCGAGGCCAGTCTACTATCCAAATGGAATAAGTGAATTTATTTGGAATAAGTGAGCCTGTATGGCTAGAGTGTCGTCTAACACTATTTAAGGTTACGATCATCTAGGGTTCTATTTGATCCTTCATAAACAGTTATTATTTTCAGTATTTATATAAAATGATTTTTGCTTCACTCGTGTGTATTTGCCTGTATATATATTTATTATATATACTATTGAATGTGTGCATTTGTCATTAGTTATGCATGTATATATATTATAACAATTCACTCAGTGAGGTCTGACTCCCCTCCGTTGATTATTTTTCAGGAGAGTTTTCATCCTCAGACCTCAGTAGCAGACCCTTACGCCGGATTTCTTCTGCCCCGACTTTATTATATAAACTGCTTACTTGATTTTATTTGTATTCTAGATACTGCAATAGTTGAGTTATGGGATATATGTATTATGTTTATATTAAAAGATATTATATATATGAGATGAGTTTGTGTTATTAAATCAATTGATGAGTTACATTATTACTTATGAGATTTTAATTTCCGCTGCAAGATATTTTATTTATTTATATTATTATTGCATGCTTTTATTTTATTTTAAAGGCTTGCTATGGGTTCTGAATTCGAAAGAATTCCTGTTCCCTAGCTCCCGGTCATGATCCCTTGTTTTGGGTCGTGACATGCATTTATGATGCATGACTTAGGATTTTTTTTTTCATTTTCATTATATGTTTTTAAAAGTAATTTAATTTATAATATGATTAGGTTTATGTTTAGTATATTTTAGTATATATACATGTTTTAAATGTATATTCATTCATAATTGTTTATTTAAATGATTAGTATACTTTATGTATATTTTTAATATATTTTAGGTTTATTCCTAAATAACTGCATGCTATATTATTGATTTATACTTAAATTGTTTTTAAGTATATTTTTGGTATATTTTTTTATATGTTTCCAAATAAATGTATGTTTTATTATTGATTTAAACCTAACATGTTATTGGTATATTTAGGGTTTATTTGTTTATCTATGCATGTTAGATAATTGAGTTATTTTTGGGGATATATGTCTAACCTAAATGCATGTTTAGTACATATACATGTTTTAAATGAATATTTATTCATAATTGTTTTATTAAATGATTGTGTACTTAGGGTATATCTTTAGTATATTTACGTATATTTTTAAGTAAATGCATGTTATATTATTGAAACACTCTTAAATTGTTTTAAATTATATCAATGGTTAATCGTTAGTATATTTCATGTTTTATTTGACATATATATACTCAAAATATACTTGGTTTATTTTAGGTATATTTCTGGTATATATATGGTTTATTTTACTATTATGAATGTCATTCTACATCATTTATTTTTCGTATGAATGATTTATTATAAATGAAGGATATCAATAGAACGTGCTACCTAGTGGGCAGCACTAGGACTATGTATGTACCGGTGTGATAGATTAGGGTTGAGTGAGAATTAATTATGGTGATTATAATTGATTGACTTGATTGAGATTAATGATATGATTGATAGTATGATTGTGGGAGCATGGTTGACTCAGTGTCTCAAGGCCAATCACATGATAGCCAGACTGCGGGAGCTCAGTTGACTTAGTGTCTTAGGGCCAGTCTACTATCCAAATTGGAATAAGTGATCTATCTAGATTTAAATGAGCTTGCATGGCTAGAGTGATGATATAGTTGATTGAGGTTGCGATTAATAGGGTTCTATTCAATCCTTCATGAATTAAAATAGATGTTTTCTACATTTAGTATATTTATAAAAGTAGAGTTCGACATTTGTGTGAAATGCGTGAATATACATACATACATACATACATACATACTTATATATATATATATATATATATATATATATATATATAAATGCATGATTGGATTTGGTTTAGATTGCATGTATATATAGTATAGTAATTCACTCAGTGAGGTCTGACCCCCCTCAATTATTTTTTTCAGGAGATTCTATATCGTCAGACCCTAGTAGTTGAGTTCTTCGTCAGTGTTCTTCCGTCCTAGCTATTTTATGTAAATGTATACTTTAAACTCTTATTTGTATTCTAGAAATTGTAGTAGTAGTGTGATTGTTTCAGAAGAGTATTGCTTTGTTTGATACTTTATACTCTGAGTATGTATTTATTTATGAAATGATATTGAGTATTTATTTTTATATATATTGATTCAAAAAATAAAATTTAATTTAGTTGTACTTTTATCTATTTATTGCATGTTTTTATTTTCTAAGGCTTGCTATGGGTTCCGGATTCAAAAGAATTCCCGTTCCCTAGTGTCGATCATGACTCCTAGTTTTGGGTCATGATAGTCTGTGAGTGACAACTTCTCCAATGAAGTATCCCTGACTAATGCCAAATGACCCTAACAACCCTTCCTCAACATCTTCCTAGTTGTGATAGCGGAGATGAGATTCTAAGGTGCAAAACTCTTATCACCCATAAACTTAAACTCTTTTTCATAAGGAATTATGAAATCACTTCTTTACTCTGACAATCCATAATGGCATAGTGCTTAGACAACTAATCCATACCGAGGATAACATTAAATTCCATCACATCCAACAACACCAACTTTATGGGCAATTCTCTACCTCTGATGAAAACTAGACAACCAGAAAGAATAACATCGATGTCCAATGAATCACTTAAAGGAGTGGCGATAGATAAAGGAAAAGCCACTCGAAGCTTGCCAATAAAATTTTGAAGCAAACACAGGAGATACAAAGGAATGCATGGCACTCAAATCAAACAAAACCTAAGCATCCAGGTAACAAACAGAAATAATACCTACCACGATGACATTAGATGCCTGAGCATCCTGCTGAGTGAGGTGGAAAACTTTGGCATGACCTTGCCCTCCCTGCTGACTGGTAGAAGCTTGACCAAAACCTTTGGCACCTCCTCTAGTACCTCTACCACGTCCTTATTGAGCAACAATCTGAGTCGAACTTAGGTGCTGAGCTAGAGGGAACTGAAAAGGAACTAGTGTTGCACTAGTGATTAACTACTATGGAAACTATGAAAATTGCTATGGCTGATAACTAGAATAGGGACATGATCTGGCATAATGTCCTGTCTATCCACATCAAAAACACATCAGCGGCGCCATGTAACATGATCCCTGATGGAATCTACCACACATCTGGCAAACACTAGATGCTGACCTAGAACTACGACCACTACTGCTGCTCAAAGCACCTAACCCAAACCTAATCAATCTGTGCTGACCCCCATGGCCATGTCTACTACCCCTGTGCACTCTCTACTGCTGTCTCTGGCTCTACGGTACTGGGCCTCTCTACTAACTACTCAAACCAATCTGAAATCTCAAATGAGGAGTAGTCTGAAATCCTCCTAACTGAGTGCCTAATTAGTAATAATCAGGCATAGCTCCTTGCCTGACTAGCCTTAGCTCAATCTCCTTAGCCAACTCTATCACCAACTCCATAGTAAGGCCTGTTGTAGTCATCCTAACAAAAGTAAAACCCAAACCAATGACATAGGTGGTGACCGCGAAATACTGATCCCATATTAGGTCCTCTGTATATCTGCCGAGTTTAAGAAACTCTCTGGTGTAGTCCTCAACAGATCTATCACCTCTGGTGATACTTGTTAGTTTGAGTCTGTAGCTTATAAGGAGTGGCTCTGGGTAGAATCTCCTTATAAATCACTCTCTGAATTGTGCCCAGGTTATGGTAGTCATGTACGGCTGAATCATCTGTATAAACCAATCCAAGCCTAGTCCCTCTACTGATAACTCAATGATCATGATCCGTTAGTACTCAGTCTGACCAGTCCGAGTCCTCGTCTCAATCACATGTAAAAAATCCAATGGGTTTGATGTCCCATCAAAAGCTATACGGCCAACTCTGGCATAGAACAGTGTTGCCTCAAGCTCAAACATACCCTGCTGATAGACAGGTTGAATTGGTGGTGCAATTAGAGGTATAGGAGCATCCTTAAATTCAGGCTCTATAGGTTCCTTATCTTGTAGCTCACGCTATCTACGACAACCTACTACTCCTCGAGGTCTACCTCTACCTCGACCTCTGTGCCTTGCTGGTAGCTCAAGAGGTAAAACCCCATCCTAAAAGGACTCATCATCCTTGGCCTCAACGATCGGCGGAGCGACACACACTCGCCTCCTCATTTTGAAAAGACAAACAAAAAGATTCAGAAAAAATAGAAAACTAATGATTACGTAGAAAATTGAATCAAGGAATACTTATCGAAGACATACTCAAACCTAGTTAAACTGCAGTAGTTTCAAAGAAACATGACTCTGAAAACCTAGGGCCATAACTCTAACAACCTAGGCCCTAATACAAACCACGCTCTGATACTAACTTTTTCACGACCCAAACTAGGAGTCATGACTGGCGTTGGGGAACACGAATTCTTTTGAATAAAATCAATTCTTTTATAATATAGCAATTCTTTCAAAATTGTAGCAAGCCTTAAACGAATAAAAGCATGCAATAATAAATAAAATATACACCAATAATGAAAATCTCAAACCAATATAATAATAATAAAATCCTGTCATATCATAAAATAAAATATATAATACAATATTCAGAGAAAGGCCTCTAAAATTACAACCAATATACAACAAATACAAAATATGACAACTATTGAAGTTTTTTAGAGTATAATAAAATCATATAAGTAATTTACACAAAATAGTCGGAGCTGAAGAAATCTAGCGGATGGGCCTACTACTGAGGTTTGAGGAAAAAGAGTCTCCTGTAAAAATCACAACTGAGGGGAGTCAAACCTCACTAAGTGAACTGCTATATTATATATATATGTACGTCCTAATATCATATGCAATCAATCATCTATATATAATAAATATATATACAAGCATTTCACACAGATGCTGTGTTGACCATTTGCATGATCAAACTCCAAATTTTGGACTTCGATAAACAATTTTTATACTAATAATTTTAATTAAGTGTGTAGGGAATTATATACCATACATATACCAAGCATATACACTTTTGGATAAAAAGTGACTTTTTGGGCAAATTAAACCTCTAAGATTCAAGAAGGCTTTTGACATCTTTAGAGCTCATAAATGAGAAAATTAGCTTCTTAACATTTGAATTAGACATCTTTAGCTTTCTTAATTGGGCTTATTTGTCAAAATCCAAGTTCATTTGGTTAGGAAAATTTTGAGTTGAAATCCACGTATACGTCTGCCATCTCAAACTGCACATCTCTTAGTATTTTAGACATATATTGAGTTACAGAAGTCCAATTAAGGTGATTAAAAATGATATGAAAATATAAGTAAAATATATACAACTTTAATGAAGAAAATATGGGAAAATTCAAATTTCTTCAGGATCATATCACGGCTTCAACTTGTGTATAGTTGTTTGATAGTATTCTACATTTCAGATTGCACAACCCTTAGTAATTTGGACATGTCCTAAGCTACAGAAGTCAAATATAGGTGATTAAAAATGATATGGAAAGATAATTCAAATATATACAGCTTTAATGAAGAAAGTATGGGCAAATTCAAATTTCTTCAGGATCAAATCCTGGCTTCAATTTGGGTATAATTGTCTGACCGTAGTCTGCATTATAGATTGCACAACTCTTAGTATTTTGAACATATCTGGAGATAAAGAAGTCAAATTTAGGTGATTCAAATTGATATAGAAAGATAATTCAAATATATATAGCTTTTATGAAGAAAGTGTGGGCAAATTCAAATGTCTTGAGGAGCCAATTACGGTTTCAATCCATCAATAGTTGTCTGATAGCATTAGTCTCAATAATTCAAAATACAGACATTGGAAACATCATTTGCACCTCCAAAAACCATATTTTTTTTAGTATAAATACTTTTAAATCTGAATGGAAGTTAAGAAACTTGTTTATTATTCATTATTTCTTAAGCTATCATTGAGCTATCAAATTCTCTTAAACAATTCTTTGTTTGTATAACTCTTGTGAGAGTTGGGTGTGTGTTAGAAATAGAATTTATGTTCATCTTAAATCTTGGATTAGATTAGAAGGGAAGTGAGATTTATTTCTAAAGGCATTGGTTTAAGTGTTGTCCATCGAAATACTTGGGTTATGGTTTTTTTAGTGAGCCTTGAAAACTCATGTTGTAAGGTTATAAGAGTGAGCCATAAAACTCTTGTATAGTCTCAATCTTGTGAATAAGATTGTGGGTGATTGAAAATCCTAACTTGGGGATAAGTTAGGTGGAGACGTAGGATTTTGGTTGAATCTGAACTCCTTAAATCTTTGTGTTCTTCATTCTTCCTTCTCAACTTCTATTTAATTCTTATAAAGAATTCTTTTAATTTCTCATTTTTATTTGATAGTCCTATTCACCCCTCCTCTAGGACTCTTTTCAATTGGTATCAGAGCTTGAATTCTAGGTACTTCATTGCTAGAATACAAGATCATGGGGAGTGAATCATAAAACATCTCTTCTCTTTGACCATTTTTTGATGGTAGTGACTATCCATATTGGAAATTCAAAATGGAATTATATCTTGATCGTGATTCCATTAAACTTTGGGAATTTTTCCTGAGAGGTTAAGAACCACCTACAACTATCATTGATGGTGTTATAACTAATCTTGCAAGAAGCCAATGGAGTATTGATCAAAAGGAAGAAAATCATAAAAATAAAAAGGCTATGATTACTCTAGTCTCTTCAATGACAAGAGAAGAAGGAGGCAAGTTTCAACATTGTATGTCAGCCAAAGAAATGTGGGAGACCTTAGAAAACCACTACGAAGGCAACATTCAAGTAAGAAGTAAGAAGGTTCAACTTCATATGTATGAATATGAACTCTTCAAAATGAAGCCTTATAAATCAATCACAGAGATGACAAATTGTCTCAATGCTCTCCTCACGACCCTCAAGAAACTTGGAAAACATTTCTCTAAGGAAGAAGTAAACAATAAGACTCTAAGAATCCTAACTAAAAAGGATTAGGAATCTCGTGCTACTTCAATTGAGGAAGCTCAAAACCTCTCCACCCTATCAATCGATGTGCTCATTGGTAAGCTCTTAACACATGAGCTCACTATCAAGCAAAGAGGTGAAGAACAAGAAGAGAAAGAAGAAAAGAAAAAGAGCATTGCTCTAAAAGCTCTTCAAGAAGATAGTGAAGAGGAAAGCATTAAAGATTCTAGTGATGAAGATGGTGACATTGCCATGCTCACTAGGAACTTCAAGAAGTTTTTAAGAAAGAAAAACTTCCCAAGAATAAGGGACTTCAATAAGAAGCTCGAAGGAGATGGGAAGAAAAAAATAAAAGAGGTTACTTACTATGAATGCAAGAAATCGGGACACATTAGAAGTGAATGTCCCAAACTCAAATATAAAAGTAAGGGAGCAAAAGATAAGAAGAAGGCATTCAAAGCTACTTGGAATGATTCTTCCGAATCCGAATAGGAAGAGGAACAATAAGAAGTTGCCAATCTTTGGTTCATGGCCATTGAAAATGAAAATGAGGTACCATCCACTTCTTATTCTTACTTTGATGATTGTGATGAATATTATGATGATGATAATGAGAGCTCTATTGTGAGCAAATTACTTGTTAAATGCAAAAGTTTGTTATCTAAGAAGAAACAATATAAACATGAGTTAGCTAGCTTAAATAAGGATTTTGAATGTTTAAAAATTGATTTTGCTAAACTTGTTGCATCAAATGAAAAACTAGTTAGTAATGCTAAATCTTCTAATTCTTTGGAAAATCAACTTAAGAAAGCAAATGATGAAAATCATAAGCTTTCCACGGAAGTCTTAGAATTAAAAAATTCCATTGCTAAATTTAAGAGAGGAAAAGAAACTTTAGATAGTCTTCTTGACTCTCAAAAATTTCATGGAGATACTCATGGAATTGTATATAAGAATGGAATGACTTCATCATCTTCATCACATATTAATTTTGTAAAAGCTTTACATGATTCCACTCCTTCAACCACTAAATCAAATGAGACTCAAGCTTTTGAAGCTAAAAGATCTCATGTGTTAAATAGAAAAGAAAAGTATCATAAGATTCATCCTTTATTAACACAAAGAGGTAAAGCTCAAACTAGAGCACCTAAACCCAAACATGCTTATATGTACATTAGACATAATTATAATAGGCATGCTACACAATACAATGCACATAAATATGTTAAACAAAATTATCAAAATACACATCACCATTGCCAATGTATGTCTCACTTGATGACACAAAATAATAGGAGATACACATAACACCAAAGGCATATTGCACACACTATGAAAGCATTTCATCCTAGGAGGAATAAATTTGAAAATATTGTATGTTCTTATTGCATAATCAAAGGACATACTAATAATGTGTGCTTCTATAGAAGACTGCATATGAATTTACTTCCTAAGGATTATCTTGAAACTAACCAACCTAGACCAAGAAAGGTTTGGGTCCCAAAGAACACTTAAATTGTATTGTGTAGATGTGCTTGAAATCCACAAGAACAAAAAGCAAGTGGTATCTCGATAGTGGATGTTCAAGGCATATGACAGGAGACAAAGAGCAATTCAACAAACTTGATGCTAAGGATGGAGGACATGTTACTTTCGGAGATAATACAAAAGGAAAAATCATTAGCATTGGAGAAATAGGTAATCCTCAATCCTTATCTATACATCATGTTTTGTTTGTTGATGGTCTTAAACACAATCTGCTTAGTACAAGTCAATTATGTGACATGGTAAATAAAGTAACTTTTTATCCTAAAAATTGCTTTATTAGTAGTCTTGATGAAAATAAAATTATTTTTAGTGGTGAAAGAGTAGACAATGTTTATGTCATTGATTTGAATAAAATTGATAACAAAGACATAAAATGCTTAGTGTCTATCTCCCATGACACATGGACATGGCGTAGAAGATTAGGACATGCAAATTTTGAGCTTCTGAATGATCTTTGTAAACATGAACTTGTAATTGGTTTACCTAAGCTTGAATTCACTAAAGATAAACCTTGTGATGCTTGTCAAAAGGGAAAACAATCCAAGTCCTCATTTAAGCTAAAAAATGTAGTGTCCACCTCTAAGCCACTTGAACTTATACATATGGATTTATTTAGACCAACTAGAGTTGCTAGTCTTGGTGGAATGCACTATGCTTATGTATTGGTTGATGACTACTCTAGATACACTTGGGTGTGTTTTCTTGCTCATAAGAATGATGCATTTAAAGCTTTTGAAAATTTTTCAAAAAGAGTTCAAAAAGAAAAAGGATTTTGTATTTCATCCATTAGAAGTGATCATGGAACAGAATTTGAAAATGAATTTTTCAAAAACTATTGTAATGAAAATGGTATTTGTCATACATTTTTATCTCCTAGAACCCCTTAACAAAATGGGGTAGTTGAAAAGAAAAACAAAAATCTTGTGGAAATGGTTAGAACAATGCTTCTTGAGTATAATTTGCCTTTATACTTTTGGGCAGAAGCTGTTAACACATCTTGTTATATTTCAAATCGAGTTTTCAAAAGACCAATTTTAAATAAAACATCTTATAAGCTATGGAACAATAGAAAACCCAAAATCTCATATCTAAGAGTATTTATATGCAAGTGCTTTATATTGAACACCAAGGATAATCTTGGAAAATTTGATTCCAAAGCTGATGAAGGAATTTTCCTAGGCTATTCCATCTTTAGCAAAGCATATAGGGTCTTTAATAACAGAACTCTAGTAGTTGAAGAGTCAATGCATGTGGTATTTGATGAATCAAACTCACTTGATCCTAGAAAGGATGTTTGTAGTGTTAATGATCTTGTAGGTGACAATGAGATTATGGAAACACAAGAAGAAAATACTAGTAAACCTTTGGAACTTGAAGATCCAAGCAAAAAGGAAAATGAGGAGACATCTCAACCTACCTTGAAGGATGAATTTCCAAAGGATTGGCAATTTAAGAAGCTCACCCTCAAGACCTCATTATAGGTGACACTACAAAAGGGGTAACTACTAGATCTTAATTAAAGTCCACTGTTAATTTAGCCCTCATTTCTCAAATTGAACCTAAAAATATTGATGATGTTTTATGTGATGAATTTTGGGTCCTTGCTATGCAAGAAGAGTTAAATCAATTTGAGAGAAACAAGGTTTGGACCTTGGTTCTTAAACCTAAACATCATCCTATTATAGGCACTAAATGGGTGTTTAGAAATAAGATGAATGAACAAGGTGTCATAACTAGGAACAAAGCTAGACTAGTAACTAAAGGATATAATCAAGAGGAAGGCATTGATTATGATGAAACCTTTACCCCCATTGCAAGGTTAGAAGCTATTAGGATGCTACTTGCATTTGCATCATACATGGATTTTAAAATTTATCAAATGGATGTTAAAAGTGCATTTTTAAAGGGTTTTATTGAAGAGGAAGTATATGTTAAACAACCTTCGGGTTTTGAAAATTTTAACTCTCTAAATCATGTTTCTAAATTGTCAAAAGCATTGTATGGATTAAAACAAGCTCCAAGAGCTTGGTATGAAAGATTAAGTAACTTTTTATTAGAGAAAGGTTTCTCTAAAGGAAAGGTTGACACAACTCTTTTCATAAAGAAATCCAAGCATGATGTATTAATTGTTCAGATTTATGTTAATGATATTATTTTCGGTGCTACTGACCATTGCTTGTGTGAGGAATTTTCTAAGCTAATGCAAGGAGAATTTAAGATGAGTATGATAGGAGAAGTCAAGTTCTTTCTTGGACTTCAAATCAAGCAATGTAAAGATGGGATTTTCATTAATCAAAATAAATATGTAAGGGACATTCTTAAGAATTTCGAAATGGATGGAGCTAAATCAAGTAAAACTCCAATGAGCACCACAACTAAACTCAACAAGGATGAGAATGGCAAACCGGTTGATGAAAAGCGATTTAGAGGTATGATCGGATCCCTTCTTTATTTAACAGCTAGTAGACCTGATATTATGTTTACTACTTGCTTGTGTGCTAGATTTCAATCAAGTCCTAGAGAGTCTCATTTGAATGCTATTAAAAGAATTTTCAAATATCTTTGTGGTACAATGCATTTAGGACTTTGGTATCCTAGGAGTTCTTCATTTAACTTGATTAGTTATTTTGATGCTAACTTTGCCGATAGCTTACTAGATAGAAAAAGCACTTTTGAAACTTGTCAAATTTTAGGAAATTGCTTAGTTTCTTGGTTTAGTAAGAAACAAGTTTTGGTTGCCTTGTCCACCACTGAAGCAGAATATATGGTGGCTAGTTGTTGTTGCACCCAAGTTCTATGGCAAAAATAACAATTTTTGGACTATGGCATTGATATTAATCACATTCCAATTAAATGTGACAATAAAAATACTATAAACCTTAGTAAAAATCTCATTCAACATTCTAGAACTAAGCATATTGACATTAAACATCGTTATGATCATGTGCAAAATGGTGATATTTTTCTTGATTTTGTTAATACTAATCATCAATTAGCAGACATCTTTACCAAGCCTCTTTATGAGGAAAGATTGAATTTTATTAAGCATGAAATTGGTATGATTGATGGCTCAAGCTTGCCTTAATCACTTATTAAATTGATGATTTGATGTTTGGATTCTTATGTGATTTTAAAAAAAGTTATTTTCAGCGTCATGTATATATTTTGTTTTAAAAGTATTTGCTTTAGCAAATTTACTTCATATACATGATATATTGTATTTCCCATTTGCATGATCTTTGTATTAATTTTATTTGATTTGAATTTATTTCACAAAAATTTTTTATGCATGCATAATAACAATGTAAGTGTGGATAATTTTGTCCTTGTGATAAAAAGCCTTGTTTTGCTTACTTTGTTTATATATGACATGAATTTGTTTATTTATGCATGACTATCAATTATGCTTATACCTGTAAAATTCATATTCATGTACAAATTCTTCTTGGGAATGGTTTTTATCTTTAAAAATGAAATGACTTTCATAAAGATTTTGAGTATCTTTGCTTTCATTGTTTTGATTATTGATCTTGTTTTTCCCTCTGGTATTATTGGCTCCTTTAGGTCTATTTCCCCTTATATCTCTCTCTTTTCTTTTTGTCTTTGACAAAAGGGGAGAAGAAGCTATGTGTTTAGGGGATAAATAATTGTATTTGTATTTAAGATATGCTAAGTACCACATGATTATATATGATTGATTGACTAGCTAAACTTTTTGTAATCATGTGATGTTTCAATATAGCATATATACTATTTTGTGATGCATTATAGTAACACTATATGCATATATGTTTGAACTTATTTCCTTCATGTTGTTTAATATTTTTTAATGATCATGTTTTCATCATTTGTTATGTTAGGCCGTGTTCTTGTCCCTCCTGCTATATTTTATATTGTCTATATTTTTTTTAAGAAGGATAATAAAATTTATTTATATTTCTTATCATGTCCAAAAAGGAGGAGAAATAAAGAAATATATTTTGTTAAAGGAATAGATTTGTTTAACCCTTATACATGCTATGATAATTCATTTATATACTCTAATACATGATAAATATTGAAATTATGCATATGTTAAGAAGGAGCAAAATATTTTCTCATTTTTCATCTATTTAATTTGAAAGGGGGAGATATTTTAATTAGATTTCTTATACATGTTATTTATTTTTGTCACACACACACACATTATTTATTATCTTTTAAAATTGGTTATCAAAACCAAAAAGGGGAAGATTGTTGACCATTTGCATGATCAAACTCCAAATTTTGGACTTTGACAAACAATTTTTATACTAATAATTTCAATTAAGTGTGTAGGGAATTATATACCATACATATACCAAGCATATACACTTTTGGATAAATAGTGACTTTTTGGGCAAATTGAACCTCTAAGATTCAAAAAGGCTTTTAACATCTTTAGAGCTCTTAAATGAGAAAATTAGCTTCTTAAAATTTGAAGTAGACAACTTGAGCTTTCTGAATTGGGCTTATTTGTGAAAATCCAAGTTCATTTGGTTAGGAAAATTTTGAGTTGAAATCCACGTATTTGTCTCCCATCTCAGACTGCACATCTCTTAGTATTTTGGACATATCTTGAGTTACAGAAGTCCAATTAAGGTGATTAAAAATGATATGAAAATATAAGTAAAATATCTACAACTTTCATGAAGAAAATATGGGTAAATTAAAATTTCTTCAGGATCAGATCATGGCTTCAACTTGTGTATAGTTGTTTGACAGTATTCTGCATTTCATATTGCACAACCCTTAGTAATTTGGACATATCCTGAGCTATAGAAGTAAAATTTAGGTGATTTAAAATGATATGGAAAGATAATTCAAATATCTATAGATTTCATGAAAAATTTATGGGGAAAATTCAAATTTATTTAGGAGAAAATTATAGCTTCAATTTGGGTATACCTGTCTGACCGTAGTCTGCATTATAGATTGCACAACTCTTAGTATTTTGAACATATATTGAGATAAAGAAGTCAAATTTAGGTGATTCAAATTGATATAGAAAGATAATTCAAATATATATAGCTTTTGTGAAGAAAGTGTGGGCAAATTCAAATGTCTTGAGGAGCCAATTACGGTTTCAATCCATCAATAGTTGTCTGATAGCATTAGTCTCAATAATTCAAAATACAGACGTTGGACACATCATTTGCACCTCCAACAACCATATTTTTTAGTATAAATACTTTTAAATCTAAATGGAAGTTAAGAAACTTGTTTATCATTCGTTATTTCTTAAGCTATCATTGAGCTATCAAATTCTCTTGAACAATTCTTTGTTTGTATAACTCTTGTGAGAGTTGGGTATGTGTTAGAAATAGAATTTATGTTCATCTTAAATCTTGGATTAGATTAGAAGGGAAGTGAGATTTATTTCTAAAGGCATTGGTTTAAGTGTTTTCGATCGAAATACTTGGGTTATGGTTTTTTTAGTGAGCCTTGAAAACTCATGTTGTAAGGTTATAAGAGTGAGCCATAAAACTCTTGTATAGTCTCAATCTTGTGAATAAGATTGTGGGTGATTGAAAATCCTAACTTGGGGATAAGTTAGGTGGAGACGTAGGATTGTTGTTGAATCCAAACTCCTTAAATCTTTGTGTTCTTCATTCTTCCTTCTTAAATTCTATTTAATTCTTGTAAAGAAATCTTTTAATTTCTCATTTTTATTTGATAGTCCTATTCACCCCCCCCCCCTCTATGACTCTTTTCATGCTGAAAACTGTCACGACCCAAAACAGGGGCCATGATCGACGCTAGGGAACGAGAATTCTTTCGAATCCAAAACCCGTATCAAGCCTTAAAAAAATAAAATAAAAGCATGCAACATATATTAAAATAAATAAAACATTATGTAGCAGAAACTAAAATCTCATAAGTAATCATGTAACTCATTAACTGATTTAATAACACAAACTCATCTCATATATAACACATACAGCCCATAAAAACATCTACTGCAGTGTCTAGGATACAAAATAAAATCAAGTAAGTAGTTTACATAATAAAGCCGGGGCAAAATAAATCTGGCATAAAGGTCTGCTATTGAGGTCTGAGGACAAAGACTCTCTTGAAAGATAATGAATGGAGGGGAGTCATACCTCATTGAGTGAATTGTTATAATATATATACATGCATAGCTAAATGACAAATGCACACATTCAATAGTATATATAATAAATATATATACAGGAAAATACACACGGATGCAACAAAAATCATTTTATATAATACTGAAAATAATAACTGTTTATGAAGGATCAAATAGAACCCTAAATGATCGCAACCTCAAATAGTGTTAGACAACACTCTAGCCATACAGGCTCATTTATTCCAAATAAATTCACATGTTCCATTTGGACAGTAGACTGGCCCCAAGACACTAAGTCAACCGAGCTCTAATAGTTTGACTATCAATGTGATTGGCCCCGAGACACTTGGTCAACTGAGCTCCAACAATCACACTCTCAAATCACATCTCACATCAAATCAATCCAGTCATAATCCAAAAATAGGTTAGTAATTCAACCTACAATCTATCATCGTACCGGTACGTACTCGGTCCTAGTGGGTAGCACGTTATATTAATATCATTCATTTATATATAAAACATACATTCATAAAATAAAATGATGCATGACATTAATTAAATTAACAATATAAACCATATATATACTATAAATATACCAAAAATAAAACAAGTATATTTCTAGTATATATATGTCAAATAAATTTAATTCAATTATAAAATAAACCAAAAATAAAACATATATCTACTTAAAAACATTTTAGGTATAAATCAATAATAAAACATGCATTTAATTTAAAATATTCCAAAATATACCTAAAATATACCTAAGCAATTATTAAATTATTTATGCATATTTCATAACATTTAAACATACATTTCTAAAACATGCAATCCTAATACATGTATATATAAAATAACAACTCATAATTGTGCGCTCCACAAGACGGATCCAACGGGCCTGGTCCACTAGACCTCGGTCTTAATGCAACTAAACAAATAAACAACAACATGAAATTAGAATAAATCTAACAAAATTCTAGAGACTCGATCTAAAACATCGGACACAAAATAGAAATAGGGATTTGACCGGATGTCACATTTTACGAGAATTCTACCTAAAATTCGACAGAACCTCCCCTATAAAATGGACATCTCTCTACTCAGAAAGTAGAGCCGGTCCTGCAAGAAAACATACTTCAAGAATATACAATCACACAACCCCTCGGTCGGACTCCCAAACTACGATTCTACCAACCGAGGTTCACAATTCACAAAATATACACATAATACATAAAAATTCCAAAAATACCAAAAATACCCTTTATATACTAAAATATAGCAATTTAGGGATTTAAACACTAAAAATAATTATTTTACCGATAATTATATAAAAACCCTAATTTTAATAAAATATTATTAAAAATCCATAATTCCCGATAAATTCACAAATATTAACCGAAATTCATTTTATAAATCCAAATTACATAATTAGCCCAAAAACATGTTAAAAATCAATAAAAACTCATTTATTTACAAAAATAGTATATTATACATAATTTGAAAATAATTTTTGAAAAATAGTTTTAATTAGTTAAAAATACTAAATAATTTGTAAAAATCATTTTTATACCTCAAATAATTATTGAAACCAATTTAATTTAATTTTCAACCAAATTAGTACCAAATTACCAAAATACCCCTAATTATATATAATTTCACATAATATACAATAATTATTCAAAAATTCACTAAAAATTATATAATTACTCAAAAATTAATTTCTCAACATATAATTCAATAAAATCAATAATTATACTCAATTAACCCATTAATTTTAACAAAATACTTATTTAACCTAATTTTCCAAAATTCACCTAAACTAAATAAATTCATAAAAATTACATAAAAATTACAAATTAAATTCTAAAATTCATTTCAACCTCTATAAACACTATAAATCACAATTTCACAAATTATTTAATTAATTTACAAAAATTAGAAAATATTAATAAAATAATAAAAAAATTCACAAAAATCAAAATAAATTCCAAAAATTACAGGATGTAGATTGAGCTACTAGGGGTAACTTTTGTAAAGGAAGTAAGATTGAATCATAGAGATTGAAGTTCAAAAAAATAAAGAAACCAAAATGGCCGAATTAGAAAAATTGATCACCAACAAAATCTAGACCAAAACAAGTGAAACCAAGTTTAGAAATGCATTCACTAGAGCTCAAGGAAGAGAATGAGACCAGCGGTGTCCAATTTGGTGGTCAGAATCACAGTGAACGGCGTTGAGTTTGAGTTTCGGTTTCTAGGCCAAGAAACAGCCAAATCACGCCGGAAATGGAGGAAGAAGGCGGTGGAGCAAGCTGGAAGTGGAGGTGGCACGCCGAGAGACACATCGACGGTGAGAAAACGGCATTGCAGCAGCAGAATGGGGAGGAAGAAGGGAGTGGCATGTTTTGTAAATTCACTTATATATATATATATATATATATATATATATATATATATATGATAAATAAAATCATGCATGGAATCATGCAATTATATAAAACGGACTGACATAAATAATAAATATTTATTTAGGTTTAATTTTCCCAAAAATATAATTCTCGAAAAAATTTTACGTGGGAAACTTAAAATAATTAAAAATAATTTTAATAATTAACAAACTAATTAAATAGTCAAATATATTTATTAAAATTATTAACACTGCATATCCCGATTCAGTTTAAAAATATTTAAAATCTCGGGATATTATAGTCTTCCCCCCTACAAGAATTCGTCCCCGAATTCCAGAAAAAGAAGAAATACAAAATCAAGAAAGGAAGAGATACGTGTAAGAAGCTCGCATCTCAGCTTCAGTCTCCCATGTATGCTCCTCTACCCTGTTGCTGCGTCACAGAACCTTAACCATTGGAATCTGCTTCGAACACAACTGTCAAACTTAATAATCAACGATCGCCATAGGTTCTTCCATGAACGTCATATCTTCATTCACTTCAATGCTGTCGAACTACAATACTTGTTAATGGTTTGAGACATACTTCCTCAGTATCAAGATATGAAACACCAGATGCACTTGAGACATACTCGAAGGCAAAGCCAACCGATATGCACTACTGCCAACTCTCTCCAGAATATCAAATGGTCCTATATATATCGGTGCTAACTTACCCTTCCTACCAAATCTCATTACACCCTTCATAGGAGACACCTTCAAAAAAATAAAGTCACTAACTTGAAATTCCACATCTCTACACCTGGGATCCGCATAGCTCTTCTGCCTACTAACTGTGGTCTCTAATATGTGCTTGATCATAGTGACTTTATCTGCAACACCCTGAACCATCTCAGGTCCAGTCAAAGCTCTCTCACCAATCTCATCCCATCTTAAAAGGTGTCACGACCTAAAACAGGGGCCATGACCGGCGGTAGGGAACGGGAATTCTTTTGAATCCGGAACCCGTAGCAAGCCTTAAAATAAATAAAAGCATGCAATAATAATAATATTAATAAAATAACTCATAGTGGAAATAGATCTCATAAATAAAATAAAGTAATAATTCACCAATAGATTTAAATAAACAAACTCATCTCATATAATAAATAATCTTTTAATACAATCTCAGCTCAAATCATTAAAATACATATCTCACATTTAACTATAACTACTGCAGTGTCTAGATTATAAAATAACATCAAGTGAGTATATTACATAGTAAAGTCGGGGCAGAAGAAATCCAGCGTATGGGTCTGCTACTGAGGTTTGAAGACGAAGACTCTCCTGAAAAATAGTCAACGAAGCGGAGTCAGACCTCACTGAGTGAATTGTTATAATACATATACATGCATAACTAAATGACAAATGCACACATTCATTAGTATATATATAATAAATATATATATAGGCAAACACACGAAGATGCAGTAAAAATCATTTTATATAATACTGAGAATATCTGTTTATGAAGGATCAATTAGAACCCTAAATGATCGCAACCTCAAATAGTGTTAGACAACACTCTAGCCATACAAGCTCACTTATTCCAAATAAATTCATTTATTCCATTTGGACAATATATTGGCCCCGAGACACTAAGTCAACCGAGCTCCAGCAATCACACTCAAATCACATCTCACATCATATAAATCAATCCATTCAATATCCACAATAGGTTAGTAATTTAACCTAAATTCTATCGTCGTACCGATACGTACTTGGTCCTAGTGTTGCCCACTAGGTAGCACGTTCTATTAATATCCTTCATTATTATATAAAACATACATTCATAAAATAAATGATGCATGACATTAATTAAAAAATAATATAAATCATATATATACTAGAAATATAACAAAAATAAACCAGGTATAATTTGAGTATATATACATCAATAAATTCAATTTAATTATAAAATAAACTATAAATATACTTAAAAACATTTTAAGAATAATTCATTAATAAAACATGCATATAATTTAAATATACCAAAAATAAACCTAAGCAATTATTAAACCATATATGCATATTTTATACAAATAAAACATACATTTCTAAAAACATGCATCCTAGAACACGTATATATAAGATAACAACTCATAGTTATTGCGCTCCTCGAGACGGGTCCGACGGGCCTGGTCCACTAGGCCTTGGTCTTGGCGCAACTAAATAAACAAATGACAATACGAAATCAGAATAAATCTAACGTAATTTTAGAAACTCGATCTAAGAATATCAGACACAAAATAAGAATAGAAATTCGATCAGACATCACGTTTTACGAGAATTCTACCAAAAATTCGGTAGAACCTCCCTTGTAAAATAGACATCTCTCTACTTAAAGAATAGAGCCAACCCTACAAAGAAACACACTTCAAATATACAGCCACAACCCCTCGCAAACTACAATTCTACTGACCGAGGTTCACAATTCACGAGATAATTACAGATCACATGAAAATGCCAGAAATACCAAAAAAGCCCTTTATATATCCAAGTATAGCAAACTAGGTATTTAAAACACTGAAAATAATTATTTATTAGATAATTACAATAAAACCCTAATTTAAATAAAATATTATTAAAAATTGATAATTCTCAATAAATTCATAAATATTGACCACAATACATTTTATAAATCCAAATTACATAATTAACCCTAAAACATATTAAAAATCGATAAAAACTCATTTATTTAGAAAAATAGTATATTATATATAATTTGAAAATAATTTATGAAAAATAGTTTTAATTAGTTAAAAATACTAAATAATTTATAGAAATCATTTTTATACCTCAAATAACTATTAAAACCAATTTAATTATATTTTTAACCAATTTAGTGTCAAATTACCAAAATACCCCTACTACATATAAATTCACTATAATTATTCAAAAATTCACCAAAAATAATATAATTACTCAAAAATTAATTTCTCAACATATAATTCAATAAAATCAATAATTATACTCAATTAACCAATTAATTTCAATAAAACACATAATTAACCTAATTTTCTAAAAATCACATAAACTAAATAAATTCATAATAATTATATAAAAATCATAAAAATTACAAATAAAACTAAATAAATTCATAATAATTATATAAAAATCATAAAAATTACAAATAAATTTCTAAAATTCATTTTAACACCTATAAACACCATAAATTACAATTTCATAATTTAATTAATTAATTTACGAAAATTAGTAAATATTAATAAAATAATAAAAAATTCATAAAAATCAAAATAATTCCCAAAAATTCCACAAAAATTATAACATGTAGATTGAGCTACTAGGATCAATCTTTGTGAAGGAAGTTTGCATGAATTATTAAAATCAAAGCTCAAAAAAATCAAGAGCTCAAGTTGGCCGAAAAAGAAAATTCAAAACCTAGGGAAATCTAGACCAATTTAAGTGAAACAAAGCTTGGAAATGGACTCACCGGAGCTCACGGAAGAGATAGAGACTGGTGGCACCCAAAACGGTGGCAAAAAACGTGGTGATCAGTGATGGGATGGATTTCGGCTTCTTAAAGAAAATTCAGCCAAACAATGCCGTAAATGGAAGCTTGGGGCGGCGGAGCAAGCTGGAAGAGAAGGTGGCACGCTGGGAAGCACAGTGACGGTAAGGGAACAGAGTGACAGTGGCCGGAGGTGAGGAAGAAATGATCGGGAAGAAGAAGAAGGCTCAATGGAAATTTCATAAATATAGTTAACTTTATATTAGGTAAATATATTATATGTATATATATATATCTATATTTTATATTATTTTAATAAATAATATTATATGCACAATAAATATTCACCACACATATATTTTATAATATATATATACACATATACATATATATAGAAATTATTAACATTCCATATCCCAATGCAGTTTAAAATTATTTAAAAACTCAGGATATTACAGAGGGGATCTACACTTCCTTCCGTACAAAGCCTCGTATGGTGTCATTCTAATACTACTATGGTAGCTATTATTATATGCAAACTCTACGAGTGGCAAATGATCATCCCAACAACCTCCCAAATCCAAAACACACATCCTCAACATATCTTCTAGTGTCTGGATTATCCTCTCAGACTGACCATTTGTCTAAGGATGAAAAGCAGTACTAAAATCCAACATAGTGCCCATCGCTTCCTGTAACTTTTGCCAAAAATGAGAGGTAAATACTGAACCTCTGTCTGACACAATGGACATAGGTACTCCATGAAGGCACATAATATGCTTCACATACAACTTCGCTAATCTAGCTACAGAATAAGTGGCTTTAATAAGCAAGAAATGTGCAGACTTGGTCAACCTGTCCATAATCACCCAGATGGAATCGTATCCATCCTTAGAACGAGGTAAACCAACCACAAAGTCCATAGCAATCCTTTCCCACTTCCACTCAGGAATAGGAAAAGGCTGAAGCTTCCCATAAGGCTTCTAATGTTTAGCTTTTACTTGTTGACACGTCAAGCACTTAGCAATATAATCAGCGACATCCTTCTTCAGTCCGTCCCACCAGTAAAAGTCTCTGATATTGTGGTACATCTTAGTGACATCCAGAAGTACACTATAGGCTGTAGAATGTGCTTCCTCTAGGATCTATTCTCTCAAATTATCCATATTAGGAACACACAATCTACCACTGATCCACAAAACATCGTCATCATCAAGTGTGAAATCAGTGAACTTCCTTGCTCGGAAATTCTTTGTAAGCTCTTCTAGAATAGGATCTTGGCTCTGAGCTACCTTAATCATATCTCCCAGTATAGATTGCACCTTAAACTGAGCTAGTAATCCACATGATCTACTAATCTTCATCATCAGACCTTGATCCACTAACAGATGCAATTCCTGGATCAACAATCTCCTCTCCACACTAATATAAGCAAAACTGCCTAAGGACTTCCTACTCAAGGCATATGCTACCATATTAGCCTTGCCCAGATGATATAAAATCTCACAGTCATAATCTTTCAACAGTTCCAACCATCTCCTCTACCTCAGATTCAGATCTCTCTGCTGGAAAATGTACTTAAGGCTCTTGTGATCAGTAAAAATCTCATAAGTCACCCCGCACAGATAGTGTCTCCAGATCTTAAGAGCAAAGATCACTGCAACCATCTCAAGGTCATGTGTAAAATAGTTCTGCTCATGCTTCTTCAACTGCCTCGAAGCATAGGCTATCACCCTACCATTTTGCATCAACAAACAACCTACGCCAACTTTAGAGGCATCACAATAAACTGTGAACTTGTCCACACCATTAGGCAAAGCTAACACTGGGGCTGTGGTTAACTTCTCCTTCAACAACTAAAAAATATTCTCACAAGCTTTTGACCACTCAAATCTTACATTCTTCTGAGTTAAGTGAGTCATAGGAGCTTTAATTCTAGAAAAATCTTGTATAAACCTCCTATAGTACTCGACTAAACCTAGAAAACTCTGAATCTCTGTAACTAAAGTTGGTCTAAACCACTCAAACACTGCCTCAATCTTCTATGGATCAACCTGGATACCTTCTTTAGACACCACGTGTCCAAGAAAAGAAACACTCTCCATCCAAAAATCACACTTCGAGAATTTAGCATAAAGCTGATGTTCTCTCAGTGTCTGTAGTACAGTCCTCAAGTGATATACATGCTCCTCCATACTCCTTGAATATACTAGTATATCATCGATGAAGACTACCATAAACTGATCCACATATGATCTGAATACCCGGTTCATCAGGTCCATAAAAGCTGTTGGTGTGTTAGTCAAGCCAAAAGACATCACTAGAAACTTATAATGGCCATATCGAGTGCGGAATGCCATTTTAGGAACATCAGCTTCACTGATCCGCAACTGATGATAACCTGACCTCATATCAATCTTAGAAAAGAACTGTGCACCCTGTAGCTGATTAAACAAGTCATCTATCCTCGAGAGAGGATACTTCGTCTTCACTATCACCTTATTCAACTCTCTATAGTCAATGCACAGTCTCAGGGTACCATCCTTCTTCTTCATGAACAGGACTAGTGCACCCCAAGGAGAAACACTAGGTTTAATGAAACCCTTATCCAACAACTCTTGCAACTGCTCTTTCAACTCTTTCAACTCTACAGGAGCCATTCTATAGGGTGGCATAGATATAGGAGTAGTGCTTGGAACCACATCTATACAGAACTCAATCTCTCTATGAGGTGGTAAACCCAACAACTCCTCAGGAAAAACATCAGGAAACTCACAGGCAATAAGAACATCTGTGAGTAATAACTTCTCCACTGAGGTATTCCTAACTAATGCCAAATATCGCTGACAACCTTTTCTCAGTAACTTCCTAGCCATAATAGCAGAAATGAGATTCTGAGGTGCTGAACTCCTATCACCCACAAACTTAAATTCTTCTTCACTAGGAATTCTAAAAGTCACTTCTTTACTCTGATAATCCACCACGGCATAGTTCTGAGATAACCAATCCATACCCAGAATAACATCGAATTCCATCACATTCAACAGAATTAAATCAGCTAATAATTCTCTACCTCCAACAAGAACTGGACAACCAGAAAGAACAACATCAGTGTCCAAAGATTCACTTAGGGGAGTGGTGACAAACAAAGGAAAAGCCACCCTCGAAGCTTGCCAATAAAACTTAGAAGTAAAAACAGGAGAAACGAATGAATGCATGGCACCTAGATCAAACAAAACCAATGCATCTAGGTAACATACATAAACAATACCTGCCATGACTACATTAGATGCCTGAGCAACCTGTTGAGTGAGATGAAAGACTCTAGCTTGTCTTTGACCTCCCTGCTGGCTGGTAAAAGCCTGGCCAACACCTCTGGTACCTCCTCTAGTACCTCTACTATAACCCTGCTGGGGAACAAGCTGAGTTGAACTCTGATGCTAGGCTGGAGGAAACTGAAAAGGAATGGGTGCAGCACTTGTAATCAACTACTGAGGAAATCATGGAATCTGGGGCTGTTGATACCCTAAATAGGGACATGATCTAGCAAAATGTCCTATCTACCCGCATCTGAAACATGTCAACGGTGTCATATAACACGGTCCTTGATGGACTTTACCGCAGATCTGACATACTGTCACGACCCAAAACAGGGGCCATGACCGGCGCTAGGGAACGGGAATTCTTTCGAATCCGGAACCCGTAGCAAGCCTAAAAATAAAATAAACATGCAATAGTAATAACAATATATAAGGCAATGGAAATAAAAATCATAAATATCTAAAATAATATCCATCTCCCATATAAATCTTTTCATACAAATCCAGTTCAAGTATAATACAATATCTCACATAAATATAATACATAAAATCCCACAATTAATTTACAACTACTGCAGTGTCTAGATTATAAAAATAAGACTCAAGTAAGCAGTTTACACAAAGAAGCCGGGGCGGAAGAAATCCAGCGTATAGGCCTGCTACTAAGGTCTGAAGATGATGACTCTCCTGAAAAATAGTCAACAGAGGGGAGTCAGACCTTACTGAGTGAATTACTATAATATATATACATGCATACTAAATGTCAATGAACACAATCAAAAGTATATATATAATATGTATGTATACAAGAAAATACACACAGATGCAGTAAAATCATTTTATATATATTTTACTGAAAATCATTGTTTATGAAGGATCAAATAGAACCCTATAATATCGTAACCTCGAAAACAGTGTTAGACAACACTCTAGCCATACAGGCTCACTTATTCCGAAATATTCACTTATTCCATTTGGACAGTAGACTGGCCCCGAGACACTAAGTCAACCGAGCTCCTGTAGTCTGACTGTCAGTGTGATTGGCCCCGAGACACTTGGTCAACCGAGCTCCAGCAATCACACCTCCAAACCATATCTCACACATCAAATAATCAATTCCAATCAAAATCATCAAACTGGTTAGTAATATAGCCTAAATACTATAGGCATACCGGTACATACTCGGTCCTAGTGCTGCCCACTAGGTAGCACGTTCTATTGATGATATCCTTCATTAATAAATATAAAACATCCATTCACAAATAAATGATGCATGAATTTAAATAAAATAACAATATAAACCATATATATACCGAAAATATACCAAAAGTAAACCTGGTATATTTTGAGTATATATACGTCAAATGAATCCAATCAAATTATAAATTAAGCTAGAAATATATTTAAAAACATTTTAAATATAATTTATTTATAAAACATGCATATAATTTAATATATACCATAAATGAACCAAAAATAAACTAAATATAAATCTAAGTGATAATCAAATTATTTATGCATATTTAATCAAAATAAAACATGCATTTTTAAATCATGCATCCTAAGCATATATATATAAAATAGCAACTCACAAGTTAGTGCGCTCCACGAGATAGATCCGACGGGCCTGGTCCACTAGGCCTCGGTCTCGACGCAACTAAACAAACAATAAATAATAGACATCAGAATAACCCTAATAGAAATCCTAGAATATCGATCTAGAATATTAGACACAGAAATAGAATTAGGGTTCGACCGGACATCACATTTTACGAGAATTCTACCAAAAATTCAGCAGAACCTCCCTTGTAAAATGGACATTTCTCTACTCAAAGAGTAGAGCCAACCCTGCAAAGAAACACACTTCAAAAATAAACACCACTCATTCACAACCCCTCGGTCGGACTTCAAACTACAGTATACCGATCGGGGTCCACAAACACAGAACAATTTTAGAAATTCCAAAAATATCCTTATAACATAGAAATACATTTAATAAGTAGAAATTACATAATTATCCTTAAAACACTGTAAAAACTGATAAAAACTCATTTTATTAGAAAAACCGTATATTATATATATAATTGAAAATAATTCACGAAAAATAGTTTTAATTAGTTAAAAATACTAAATAATTTGTGGAAATCATTTTTATACCTTAAATAACTATTAAAACCAATTAAATTACATTTTAAGTCAATTTTGTGTAAAATTACCAAAATACCCCTATATATATAAATATACTAAAATTACTTCAAAAATTCACCAAAAATAGTATAATTATCCAAAATTAATTTTCTCAACATATTTATCAATAATATTAATAATTAAACTCAATTAACTAATTAATTTCAATTAAAAACACATTTAACCCTAATTTTCCAAAATTCCATAAACTTAAATAATTCAAAATAAATACTTAGAAATTCATAAAAATTCCAAATAAATTCCTATAATTCATTTTAACACCCATAATTATCATAAAACATAATTTCATAATTTATTTAATTAATTTCCGAAAATTAGAAAATAATATTAAAATATTCAAAAATACCCAAAAATCAAAATAATCTCCAAAAATTCTACAAAAGTTCATAAATGTAGATTAAGCTACTAGGATCAACATTTTTTAAGGGAATTTTCATGAATCAATCAATTCGAAGCTCAAAAAAATCAAAAACCCTAATGTGGCCGAATTAAAAATTCAAAACCTAAGCAAATCAAGACCAATTCAGCTCAAACCAAAGCTAGAATCACACTCACTGGAGCTTAAGGAGAAGAAAGAGTCTAGCGGTGTCAAAAATGGTGGTCGAAAAGTTGGTGAACGATGAGGAGAGGAGTTTCGACCAAAATGGGGAAAATAGGGCTAGCCGGTGCCAGGGAAGGAGCTTGGGGCGGCGGAGCAGCTAGCTGGGGAAGGCGGAGCTGCTGGTGGCACATCGATGGTAGGTGGTCGGAAGTTGCAGCGGGAGGGGAGAAGGATCGGGCTCGAGAAGAAGAAAGGAGAAGAAGAAAAGAAAAGGAAAGGAAAAGAAAAGAAAAAGAAAAAGAAAGAAAAAGAAAAAGAAAAAAGAAAAAAGAAAAAGAAAAGAAAGAAAAAAAATAATTTTAAATAAAATATTTGGGAAAAATCTCACACCACACATTATTATAATAATTTACAATTTAATAATGAATAAAATAATTAAATAACAATAAAATTAATAAATAAATAATAAAATATTAGGGTAATATTAAACCCTAATTAAATAAATAATTACATGTATACACGGTGTTTAATATTTTAAAATATGTATGAGTTCATGCAAGTCCGTAAATATATTTAAAATAATTAATAATAAATTATTTACGTGAAAATTTCCCTGAAAATAAAAGTCTCGGGAAAATTTTACGTAAAGCACTATAAATAATACACAATAATGAAAATAGGTTTTAAATACACATCAACTCATAAAAATATCATAATATAATAAAAAAATTATTAACACTGTATATCCCGGTACAGTATTAAAATATTTAAAAACACGGGATATTACACATACACTAGCAGCTGACCCAGAACTACGTCCACTACTGTTGCTCGAAGCACTTGACCTAAGTCTGAATGGTCTACGTTGACCTCCATGGCCATGTCTACTGCTCTGATGTACTCGTTGCTGCTGTCTCTAAGTCTGCTAAGCTAGACCTCTCTGCTGACTACTCGAATCAATTTGAAAACTCGAGTACGGAGTAGTTTGGAATCCACCTAACTGTACACCCAACTGGTAATAATCAGGCATAGCTCCTTGCTTGACTAGCCTCAGCTCAATCTCCTTGGCCAACTCTATCACCGACTCCAGAGTAAGGCCCGTTGAAAGCATACCAATAAATGCAGAACCTAATTCGATAATGTAAGTGCTGACTGTGAAGTACTAGTCTTGCATCAGATCCTTTGCATATCTGTAATATCCTGAGATTTTAAATAATTTTAAACTGCATCAGGATATGCAATGTTAATAATTTTAATATATATTTCTAGTTATTTAATTAGTTTATTATTTATTAAAGTTATTTTTAATTATTTTAAGTTTCTTACGTAAAATTTTTTTGATAATTTTATTTTTGGGAAAATTAAAACCTAAATAATTAATTATTAAATATATTAGTCGATTTTGTGAATTTGCATGAGTCCATGCATGATTTTAATTGTTGTACTAAAATATATACATATACATGCATATATATACACATATTTAATAAATTAGGGTTTATTTTTAATTAAACCTACATTATATAGTTTTAATAAATTAATGTGTATTATATATATATGTATATGTATATAATATTAGGTTGATTTTTTTATATATGTGGTGTACAAATATTTTGAATATAACAATATATATTATAATAATTAAAGTTACTTATATATATACAAAAAATAAAAGTTTGGTTTATTTACGGTTGTGCCATCATCTTCCTCTCAACACGCCCAACGCCCTCCCACCATCTCCGGCCGCTGCAACTCCCAATTTCTTACTGTCATAGTGCCTCTTAACCAACCACCACCTTCCCAAGCTTCCTCCGCCACCCTCTCTTCCCTTTTCCGACGAGATTTGGCCGTGAAAAGCCAAAGAACTTAAGACTTGAAGCTAGCTCCGATCACCGTGATTCCGGCCACCATTTTGAGTGCCACTGGTCTTTATCTTCTCCTTGAGCTCAGGTGAGTTGATTTCCAAGCTTGGTTTCGTGTGATTTGGTCTAGATTTTCCTAGGTTTCCAGTTTTCAATTTCGGCCTATATGAGTTCTTGATTTTTTTAGCTTTGATTCTAATAATTCAAGCTTACTTACTTTACAAAGATTGATCCTAGTAGCTTAATCTACATCCTGTAATTTTTGTGGAATTTTTCAGAATTATTTTGATTTTTGTGAAATTTTTATTATTTTACTAATATTTTCTAATTTTCGTAAATTAATTAAATAAATTATGAAATTGTGATTTATGGTGTTTATAGGTGTTAAAATGAATTTTATAAATTTATTTATAATTTTTTTTATTTTTGTATAATTATTATGAATTTATTTAGTTTAGGTGATTTTTAGAAAATTAGGTTAATTAGGTATTTTGTTAAAATTAATTGGTTAATTGAGTAGAATTGTTGATTTTATTAAATTATATGTTGATAAATTAATTTTTGATTAATTATATTAAATTTAGTGAATTTTTGTATAATTATAGTGAATTATGTGAATTTATATATAACTAGGGGTATTTTGGTAATTTGGTGATAAATTGGTTAAAAATTTAGTTTAATTGATTTTAATAGTTATTTGAGGTATAAAAATGATTTTACAAATTATTTAGTATTTTTAACAAATTAAAACTATTTTTCGTAAATTATTTTTAAATTATATATAATATACTATTTTTCTAAATAAATGAGCTTTTAATGATTTTTTTTAGGGCTAATTATGTAATTTGGAGTTATAAAATGTATTTTGGCTAATATTTATGAATTTATCGAGAATTGTGGATTTTTAATAATATTTTATTAAAATTAGGGTTTTATTGTAATTATCGGTTAAATAGTTATTTTCAACGTTTTAAATATCTAATTTTCTATATTTTGATTATTAGAGGGTATTTTCAGTATTATTGGATTTTTCATGTGTTCAATGATATTTCGTGAATTGTGAACCTCGGTCGGTGGAATTGTAGTTTGGGAGTCCGACCGAGGGGTTGTGTGATTGTTTATTTCTGAAGTGTGTTTTCTTGCAGGACCGGCTCTACTTTCTGAGTTGAGAGATGTCCATTTTACATGGAAGGTTCTGTCGAATTTTTGATAGAATTCTCATAAAACGTGACATCCGGTAGAATTCCTATTCTTATTCTATGTCCGGTATTTTTAGATCGAATCTTTAGAATTACGTTAGATTTATTCTGATTTCATATTGTCGTTTGTTTGTTTAGTTGCGCAGAGATCGATGCTTAGTGGACCAAGCCCGTAGGACCCGTCTCATGGAGCGCACAACTATGAGTTGTTATTTTATATATATGTGTTTTAGGAATGCATGCTTTAGAAATGTATGTTTAAATTTTATGAATTTTGCATAAATGATTTAATAAATGCTTAGGTATATTTTTGGTATATTTTAAATTAAATGCATGTTTTATTATGGAATTATTCCTAAAATGTTTTTAAGTATATATATATATATAGTTTATTTCTGGTTTATTTTATAATTAAATTGAATTTACTTGATGTATATATATACTCGAAATATACTCGGTTTATTTTTGTATATTTCTAGTATATACCATGGTTTATATTGTTATTTTGATTTATGTCATGCATCATTTATTTTATGAATGTATGTTTTATATATAAATGAAGGATATCAATAGAACGTGCTACCTAGTGGGCAGCACTAGAACCAAATACGTACTGGTACAACGATAGAATTTAGGTTAAATTACTAACCTATTTGTGGATTATGATTGGATTGATTTATTTGATGTGAGATGTGATTTAAGAGTGTGATTGCTGGAGCTTGGTTGACCAAGTGTCTCGGGGCCAATCACACTGACAATCGGATTGCTGGAGCTCAGTTGACTTAGTGTCTCGGGGCCAATCTATTGTCCAAATGGAACAAGTGAATTTATTTGGAATAAGTGAGCCAATATGGCTAGAGTGTTGTCTAACACTATTTGAGGTTGTGATCATTTAGGGTTCTATTTGATCCTTCATAATCGGATATTATTTTCAATATTTATATAAAATGATTTTGCTGCATCCGTGTGTATTTGCCTGTACATATATTTATTATATATACTATTGAATGTGTGCATTTGTCATTTAGCTATGCATGTATATATATTATAACAATTCACTCAGTGAGGTCTGACTCCCCTCCATTGACTATTTTTTAGGGAGAGTCTTCATCTTCAAACCTCAATAGCAAACCCATATGTTGGATTTCTTCTGCCCTAGCTTTACTGTGTAAATTGCTCACTTGATTTTATTTTATATTCTAGACACTGCAGTAGTTATAGTCAAGTTATGGGATTTATGTACTACATTTGTATGAGATTTGTATTTTAAAGAATTGAAACAAGAATTTGTATTAAAAGAGCTTATATATATGAGATGAGTTTGTTTTATCTAATGAGTTGGTGGATTATTATTATTACATATGAGATTTTAATTTCCATTGCAAGATATTTTATTTATGTTAACATTATTGCATGCTTTTATTTTATTTTAAAGGCTTACTACGAGTTCCGAATTCGAAAGAATTCTCGTTCCCTAGCGCTAGTCATGGCCCCCCCTGTTTTTGGTCATGACAATATCTGCCAAGCTGGAGGAACTCTCGAGTGTACTCCTCAACAGATCTATCATTGCGAGAAATGATGGTCAACTAGAGACGATAACTCATGTGAAGCGGCTTTAGGCAGAATCTCCTCATAAATCGCTCTATAAACTCAGCCCAGGTCATCGTTAACATATACGGCTAGATCATCTTAATGAACCAATCCAGGGCTGGTCCCTCAATAGAAAGCTTGACTATCATAATCCACTAGTACTCTGTGTGAATAGTTTCAGTCCTAGTCTTGATTGCATACAGAAATTCTAGAGGGTCGGAAGTCCCATCGAAAGTGATCTTGCTAACTTTAGCATAGAACAGAGCTGCCTCAAGGTCAGACATACCTTACTGATAGGCAGGCTGAACAGGCTAAACTACTGAAGGTACAAGTACATCCTCATACTCAGGCTCTATAGGCTCCTTATCATGTATCTCTCTTTGTCTACAGCGACCTACCGCTCCTCGAGGTCTACCTCTGCCACGACCTCTGCGCCTAACTGGCGGCTCAGGAGGTAAAACCTCATCCTAGAAGGACTCATCATCCTTGGCCTCAATGACCGGTGGAGCGACACGCGCTCGCCTCCTTATTTTGAAAAGACAAACAGAAGGATTCAGACAAAACAGACAATGGAGGATAACGTAGAAAACTAAATCAAGGAATACTTATCAAGACATACTCAAACCTAATTCATTGCAGTAGTTTCAAAAGAAATTCAACACTGAAAACTAGGGCCACAACTTACATAACTAGGACCTTGACATAGAACTCTGCTCTGACACCAACTTTGTTATAACCTAAAATAGGGGCCATGACCAGCGCTAGGGAATGAGAATTCTTTTGAATCTGAAACCCGTATCAAGCCTTAAAAAAATAAAATAAAAGCATGCAACATATATTAAAAGAAATAAAACATTATGCAGCGAAAACTAAAATCTCATAAGTAATAATGTAACTCATCAACTGATTTAATAACACAAACTCATCTCATATATAATACATAAAGCCCATAAAAACATCTACTGTAGTGTCTAGGAGATAAAATAAAATCAAGTAAGCAATTTACATAATAAAGTCGAGGCAGAAGAAATCCGGCGTAAAGGTCTTCTACTGAGGTCTGAGGATGAAGACTCTCTTGAAAAATAATCAACAAAGGGGAGTCATACCTCACTGAATGAATTGTTATAATATATATACATGCATAGCTAAATGACAAATGCACACATTCAATAGTATATATAATAAATATATATATAGGCAAATACACACGGATGTAGCAAAAATCATTTTATATAATACTAAAAATAATAACCATTTATGAAGGATCAAATAGAACCCTAAATGATCGTAACCTCAAATAGTGTTAGACAACACTCTAGCCATACAGGCTCACTTATTCCAAATAAATTCACTTGTTCCATTTGGATAGTAGAGTGGCCTCGAGACACTAAGTCAACCGAGCTATAGCAGTCCGACTATCAGTATGATTGGCCCCGAGACATTTGGTCAACCGAGCTCCAGCAATCACTACTCTCAAATCACATATCACATCAAATCAATCTAGTCATAATCCACAAATAGGTTAGTAATTCAACCTACAATCTATCGTTGTAGGTAGCACGTTCTATTGATATCCTTCATTTATATATAAAACATACATTCATAAAATAAATGATGCATGACATTAATTAAAATAACAATATAAACCATATATATGCTAGAAATATACCAAAAATAAAGCAAGTATATTTCGAGTGTATGTATGTCAAATAAATTCAATTCAATTATAAAATAAACCAAAAATAAAACATATATATACTTAAAAAAATTTTAGGTATAAATCAATACTAAAACATGCATTTAATTTAAAATATACCAAAATATACCTAAGCAATTATTAAATTATTTATGCATATTTCATAACATTTAAACATACATTTCTAAAACATGCAATCCTAATACACGTATATATAAAATAACAACTCATAGTTTTACACTCCACGAGACGGGTCCGACGGGCCTGGTCCACTAGGCCTTTGTCT
The DNA here is from genome assembly GCA_947683625.1 of Mallotus nudiflorus. Taxonomy (NCBI): domain Eukaryota; kingdom Viridiplantae; phylum Streptophyta; class Magnoliopsida; order Malpighiales; family Euphorbiaceae; genus Mallotus; species Mallotus nudiflorus. Next base: position 137,216 of record CANTUR010001249.1, read on the forward strand.
CGATGCAACTAAATAAATAAACGACAACACGAAATTAAAATAAATCTAACAAAATTCTAGAGATTCGATCTAAAACACCAGACACAAAATAGGAATAAGGATTTGACTAGATGTCACATTTTACAAGAATTCTACCAAAAATTCGGCAGAACCTCCTCTGTAAAACGGACATCTCTCTACTCAAAAAGTAGAGCCGGTCCTGCAAGAAAACACACTTCAAGAATATACAGTCACACGATCCCTCGGTTGGACTCCCAAACTACGATTCTACTGACTAAGGTTCACAATTCACGAAATATACACATAATACATAAAAATTCTAAAAATATCAAAAATACCCTTTATATACTAAAATATAGCAATTTAGGGATTTAAACGCTAAAAATAATTATTTTACTAATAATTACATAAAAATCCTAATTTTAATAAAATATTATTAAAAAACCATAATTCCCGATAAATTCACAAATATTAACCGAAATTCATTTTATAAATCCAAACTATATAATTAGCCCAAAAAACATGTTAAAAATCAATAAAAACTCATTTATTTACAAAAATAGTATATTATACATAATTTGAAAATAATTTTTGAAAAATAGTTTTAATTAGTTAAAAATACAAAATAATTTTTAAAAATCATTTTTATACCTCAAATAATTATTAAAACCAATTTAATTTAATTTTCAACCAAATTACCAAAATACCCCTAATTATATATAATTTCACATAATATACAATAGTTATTCAAAAATTCACTCAAAATTATATAATTTCGCAAAAATTAATTTCTCAACATATAATTCAATAAAATCAATAATTATACTCAATTAACCCATTAATTTTAACAAAATACTTATTTAACCTAATTTTCCAAAATTCACCTAAACTAAATAAATTCATAATAATTACACAAAAATCACAAAAATTACAAATTAAATTCTAAAATTCATTTCAACCTCTATAAACACTATAAATCACAATTTCACAAATTATGTAATTAATTTACAAAAATTAGAAAATATTAATAAAATAATCAAAAATTCATAAAAATCAAAATAAATTCCAAAAATTCTACAAAAATTACAGGATGTAGATTGAGCTACTAGGAGCAACTTTTGTGAAGGAAGTAAGCTTGAATCATCAATATTAAAGTTCAAAAAAATAAAGAAACCAAAATGGCTGAATCGGAAAAATTGATCACCAACAATATCTAAACCAAAACAAGTTAAACCAAGCTTAGAAATGCACTTGCCGAAGCTCAAGGAAGAGAATGAGACCGGCGGTGTCCAATTTGGTGGCTGGAATCACAGTGAATGGCATTGAGTTTCAGTTTCAGTTTCTCAGCCAAAAAATGGCCAAATCACGTAGGAAATGGAGGAAGAAGGCGATGGAGCAAGCTGGAAGTGGAGGTGGCACACTGGGAGGCACACCAACTATGAGAAAATGGCATTGCAATGGCGAAATGGGGAGGAAGGCGTCGGGATAAGGGAGGAAAAAGGGAGTGGCATATATATATATATATACATGTATATGTATATATATATTAATATGATAAATAAAATCATGCAATTATATAAAACGGACTAACATAAATAATAAATATTTATTTAGGTTTAATTTTCCCAAAAATATAATTCTCGGGAAAATTTTACGTAGGAAACTTAAAATAATTAAAAATAACTTTAATAATTAATGAACTAATTAAATAGTCAAATATATTTTAAAATTATTAACACTGCATATCTTGATGCAGTTTAAAAATATTTAAATTCTCGGGATATTACAAAAACACTTTATATAATAAATGTTGAAAAACATTTATTTTATTGAAGGATCAAATAGAACCCTATTTAATTGCAACCTCAATCAATAATAACTCTCTAGCCATATAGGCTCACTTAATTCCAAATTAATTCACTTATTCCATTATGGACAGTACACTAGCCCCGAAATACTAAGTCAACTGAGCTCCAGCAGTCTGACATTAGTGTGATTGGCCCTGAGACACTAAGTCAATCGAGCTCTAGCAACCACACTATTTAATCACATCAAATTCAATCAATCAATCAATAAAATATTATCAAATATCTCAAGTGATCCTTACTCAACCCTAAATCTATTACACTAATATGTACACGATCCTAGTGTTGCCTACTAGGTAGCACGTTCTATCGATATCCTTCATTTAAAATAAAACATTCATATGGGAAAATAAATAATGTAGAATAACATTCATAATAACAACATTAACCATATATATACTAGAAATACATCTAAAGTAAACTAAGTATATTTCAAATATATATATGTTAAATAAATTCAATATCAATCATAAAATATGCCAAATAAAACTAATAATATACTAAAAACATTCAAGTATATATCAAAAATAAAACATGCATTTATTTTGAAATATATCAAAATATACTAAAAATATACCTAACATATACTTAAACATTTTAATGAAAAAATTTATGAATAAAAAAAAATCAAAGCATGTATATTCTAAAACATGCATCCTAAAGGCGATGTATATATAAAATAACAACTCATAAGTTTGCGCTCCTCGAGACTAGTTCGACAGGCTCGGTCCACTAGGCCTCAGTCTTGGCACAAAAATGATTGAATTAGATCTTGAAAGGAGCTTGGAACAAGGACCACCGAAGCTAGAGGAGTAGAACGACATTGGAATGGCTCAGTTTGGTGGCCAGAAAAGTGGTCGATGATGAGAAGCTTCTTTATCACCACTATAAATTTCAGGTGTTCCGACAAGTTGCTTGCTATTGGATGGTATTGGAGAGGAAGAGGGAAGAAGGAGGAAGAGATTGGTGATGGGTGGTGGTAGTGAGAGGCAGTCCGACATGAAGAGCGGGGAGACGCAGTGATAGTAGGGGCTCGAGTTGCATGGGGAAGGTAAGGAATATGATATATATATATATATATATATATATATATATATATATATATATATATACACACACACACACACACACACACACACACTTATATTAATATATACGTAATATAAAATTAACATTAGATAATAATAATATTAATAATACTAATGAAATAATTTAATAATAAAATAAATAATGTAAGTTAATAAAAATAATAATAGAAATAATAATGCACTAAACTTAATATTATTAAAATAATACTATTTGAAATAATAAATATCAATAAAGTAAATTGAATGTTTAAAATAATAAGTTTCTAAAAATAAATATTTATGTAGAAAATATAATTTAACATAAAAATAGTAATTATTAATCACAAATAAATAAATAAATAAATATAACTTTTGAATTTTTATTAACACTGCATATCTCAAATTATATTAAAATAATTTAAAATTTAGGGTTATTACAATTTCTGCACTCATTTTATGGGAAATAATTATTTTGCTTGGGAATTTCAATTCCAAACATATGTCAAAGGGAAAGAATTATAGGGACATCTTAATGCATTTGATTCTAAACCTAGAGATGTTACAAAAGGGGTTGAGTGGGAAGTAAAGGATGCACGTATCATGAGTTGGATCTTGGGTTCTGTAGAGCCTCATATTCATTTGAATCTTAGACCATATAAAACATCCAAAGAAATGTGGGATTATTTGAAACGTGTGTACAACCAAGATAATGATGCGAGAAGATTTCAATTAGAATTTGATATTGCCAACTACTCTTAAGGAAGTTTGTCCATTCAAGAATACTATTATTGTTTTATCAACATGTGGACTGACTACACTACTATTGTTTATGCTAAAGTCCTTATAGAATCATTATCTATTATCCAAGCAGTCCATGAAACTAGCAAGCGAGACTAATTTTTTATGAAACTACATCCAGATTTTGAAACTATGCGCTCTAATTTGATGAGCAGATGTCCAACACTATCCTTGGATACTTGTTTGGGTGAGCTTTTAAAAGAGAAGCAACATTCTCTTACAAAAATAGCCATGGAACAGAAGAGGACTATTATAGAATCTTCTAATATTGCTTTTGCAGCAAATGGGAGGCCAAGAGGTCGGGACATGAGGAATGTCAAATGCTATAGTGGCAAAGAATTTTGCCACATTACAACTCATTGTTTGAAGAAGTTTTGCAATTATTGCAAAGCCAAGGGGCATATCATCACAACATGCCCAATTTGGCCATAAAACAAAAATCATAAAGCTTTTCAAGCTGTTGTCCAAATTATAAGTGTTGATTCCAAAATTTCTAATCAAGTTACTACCATGTATGCACAAACTTCTTCATCTACAACTATCATCCTAGGTTCTATAACACAAGAAATGGTGCAGTAGATGATTTTCTCTGCCTTTACAACTTTAGGACTTTCAGGTAACCAAAAATCTTCTTTAAATCTTTGGCTTTTTGTTTCTAGAGCATCAAATCATATGACATATGCTCCTAAGATTTTTTCTAATGTCAAGAAACCTAATGGTAATATGGAAATCCAAACAGCAAATGGGGATTCTTTACCAATTATAGTCATTTGTGATGTCTCTCTTATTTTGAAAGATGTTTTCTTGTCTCTTGGTTTGACTCATATTCTTATCTCTGTTAGGCAATTGGTTGAGAATAATTGTAATGTTATATTTTTTAGTGTTGGTTGTGTTGTTCAGGATCAAGTGTCGGGGAAGGTGATCGCAAAGGGGCCTAAATGGGGATGTGTCTTTTCTTTACACATACCAGTTGTTGTTCATGATTCCAATTTGTTTTCTTTGGTTTGTCTTACTACTAAAAATCAAAATTAGTTGTGGCATAATCATTTAGGTCATCCAAACTTAAAGGTTTTGTTTCATGTACTAAATTTTGGTTTACTTGATAATAAAATTCAATTTTCCTCTAAAGATGTTGTGTTTCATTATTTTAGTTGTAACATGGGAAAAAATAAAGTTCTTCCTTTTCCTAGTCATAGTTCTTTGTCTACCAATTGTTTTGATCTTATTCATAGTGATGTTTGAGGTATTGCACCTATTGTGTCTCACTCTTAATACAAGTACTTCGTGACATTCATTGATGATCATAGTACATTCATATGGATTTATTTTCTTCGATCCAAAAATGAAGTCTTTAATGTCTTTAAAAATTTCTTGGCATTCATTGAAACCCAATTTTTCATCTGCATTAAGACTTTAAAAACAGATTCAGGTGGGGAATACATGTCTCATAAATTTCAAGAATTTCTCAAACATAAAGGCATTATTTCTCAATAATCATGCCCATACACTCCACAACAAAACGGTGTTGTTGAAAGAAAGAACCGCCATCTTCTTGACATGGTTAGAACTTTGCTTCTTGATTCATTCATTCCACCTCGGTTTTGGGCTGAAGCTCTTAGTATTGTAGTTTACTTAATTAATCATCTTTCATCCCCTAAATTGAACTATGAGTCACCGTATTATCGTTTATATCATTCTCAACCTAAGTATTATGATAACCCAAGTTTTTAAATTATTTTATTATAAAATAGGATATGCAGTGTTAATAATTTTAAAATAATAATTTATTATTTCATTATCTTGAAAAATTATTATTGTTATTATTTTACATTTAATTAATATATTTTACGTAAATACATGTTTTAAAATTATTATTTTGAGAAATAGTATTTTATTAAATCTTTAATTTAGAGCATTAATATTTTAATATTATTATTTTAATGAATTACATTATTGACCTTTATTTTATGAGTTATATATATATATACATGCATAAATATTATTAGGGTTTAACATTTAAATTATGGGTATATATTATATTTTTATTATGTATGTTATATATATATATATACACACACACACACACACACACACACACACACATATATATATATATATATATATATATATATATATATATATATATATATATATATATATATATATATATATGTATACCTAAAATTTACAAAACATACCCCCTTCTCCTTCTCCCCCTCCCAAACCTCACCATCACCATCCCTGTCATTGCAACTCTAGCTAGCCACCATTAGTGTGCCTCTTGGAGCTCCGCCCCATCCAGCCAGCAGCTCCGCCGCCATTTCCTTCCTTCTCCAGCGCCATTTCACCTTATTTTGGCCGAAAACCCGAAAGTTGGCCTCTCCTCCGTTCAAGTCAATTCCGGCCACCAAAATTGATGATTCTGATGCCGCTGGACTTCTAAAACTCCATAGAGGACGATTCCAAGCTTCTTGTAGCTTGAAAACACAATTTGGTAGGGTTTTGATCTTATTTCCATTTTTTGCCATTTTTGGTTCTTGAATTTTTTGAGCTTTATTCTTTGTGATTCATGCTTAATTCTTTCACAAATGTTGTTCCACTTAGCTTATTCTACATCTTGGAATTTTTATGTGATTTTTAGAATTTATTTTTATTTTTGTGAATTTTTTATTATTTTATTATTTTCGTAAATTAATTAAATAAATTGTGAAATTTTGATTTTTAGTGTTTTTGTTGGTTGATGTTAATTTTAGAAATTAATTTATAATTTTTGTGATTTTTGTGTAATTTTTATAATTATATTTAGTTTATGTCAATTTTGAAAATATAGGTTATATATGTATTTTGTTAAAAATAATTTCTTAATTAGGTGTATTTGTTTATTTTATTGAATTATATGTTGAGAAAATAATTTTAGAGTATTTATATAATTTTTATTGAATTTTTGAGTGTTTTTAGTATATTATGTGAATTTTTATATACTAGGGGTAATTTGGTAGTAATTTTGGTTAAATATTAATTTAATTGGTTTTAAATATTGTTTGAAGTATTAAAATGATTTTTATAAATTATTTACTATTTTTAACTAATTAATACTATTTTTTGAAAATTATTTTCAAATTACATATAATATACTATTTTTCTAAACAAATGGGTTTTTAGTAATTTTTAATATGTTTTTGGACTAATTAAGTAATTTGGATTTATAAAATTATTTTTATTAATATTTGTGGATTTATCGAGAAATATTGATTTTAATAGTATTATGTTATTATTAGGGTTTTTAAGTAAATATCGATAAAATAATTACTTTTAATGTTTAAATAATTAAATTGCTATGTTTTGGTATTTAAAGGGCATTTTCAATATTTATGGAATTTTAATATATTTTATGTATTTTGTTATGAATTGTGGACCTCAGTTGGTGGAATTTGTAGTTTAGGATCCCAACCAAGGGTTGTGAGAATATTTTGCATTTGAAGCGTATTTCCTTGTAGGACCGACTCTACTTTTTAAGTAGAGAGATGTTCGTTTTACAGAGGAGGTTCTGTCGAATTTTCAGTAGAATTCTCGTAAAACGTGACATTCGATCAAATTCCTATTCTCTATCTGTGTTTTGTAAACCTAGATCGAGTTTCTAGAAATTAAGTTAGAATTATTCTGATTTTTGTGTTATTATTTTATTGTTAGTTGCGCCAAGATCGAGGCCTAGTGGACTAAATCCGTCGGACCTATCTCAAGGAGCGCACAACTGTGAGTTATTATTATATATATGCATTGCTTAGGTTGCATGTTTTAGAATTCTATGTTTTAAATATAAATTTTTCATAATTGCCTATTTGAATATTTAAGTATATTTTAGGTATACTTTTAGTATATTTTCGGTATATTATGAAATAAATGCATGTTTTCCTTTTTAATTAAATCTAGCTTGTTTTCAAATATATTATTGGTTTAATTTAATCTATTTAATGATTTATTTGAGTTGATTATACGTATATATACCTGAAATATACTTAATTTATTTTAGGTATATTTTTGGTATATATATGGTTTATTTATTTATTTTAAATATCATTATGCATCATTTATTTTTCTGAATGTATGTTTTAAAATAAATGAAGGATATGGATAGAATGTGTTTCCTAGTGGGCAGCACTAGGACCGTGTACGTACTAGTGCGATAGTGTCACGACCCAAAATAGGGGCCATGACCGGCGCTAGGGAACGCGAATTCTTTCGAATCCGGAACCCGTAGCAAGCCTAAAATAAAATAAACATGCAATAGTAATAATAATAACACAATTAAATAATATATTGTGCAGCGGAATAAAATCATAAATATCAAAATAATAATCCATCACGAGATTTAAATCAAATCCTCATCTCATATATATAAATAAATCTGTTAATTCAAATTCAGTTCAAATATTTAAAGTACATATCTCACGACTTTATACAACTACTGCAATGTCTAGATTATAAAAATAAAACTCAAGACTCAGATAAGCAGTTTACATAAAAAAGCCGGGGCGGAAGAAATCCGGCGTACAGGCCTGCTACTGAGGTCTGAAGACAAAGACTCTCCTGAAAAATGGTCAACAGAGGGGAGTCAGACCTCATTGAGTGAATTACTATAATATATATACATGCATACTAAATGCCAGTGCACACAATCAAAAGTATATATATAATATGTATATATGTACAAGCAATTACACACAGATGCAATAAAATCATTTTATATATATTTATTGAAAATCACCTTTCTGAAGGATCTAATAGAACCCTAGAATATCACAACCTCAAAAATAGTGTTAGACAACACTCTAGCCATACAGGCTCCCTTATTCCAATATATTCACTTGTTCCATTTAGACAGTAGACTGGCCCCGAGACATTAAGTCAACCGAATCCAGCAATCTGACTGTCAGTGTGATTGGCCCCAAGACACTTGGTCAACCGAGCTCCAACAATCACACTCCCAAATCATTTCTCGCATATCAAATAATTAGATCCAATAAATATCCTCAAGCAGGTTAGTAATATAGCCTAAATGCTATAAGCGTACCGGTATGTACTCGGTCCTAGTGCTGCCCACTAGGTAGCACGTTCTATTGATATCCTTCATTGAAATATAAAACATACATTCATAAAAATAAATGATGCATGAATTGAATAAAACAACAACATAAACCATATATATACTAAAAATACACCAAAAGTAAACCAGGTATGTTTCAAGTATATATATACGTCAAATAAATCCAATTAAATCGTAAAATAAACTAAATATATATTTAAAAACATTTTGAACATAAATGTCTAATAAAGCATGCATATAATTCAAAATATATCAAAATATACCGAATATAAACTAAAAATAAACTTAAATACCAATTGAATTATTTATGCATAATTAATCAAAATAAAACATACATTTCTAAATCATGCACCCTAAAGCATATATATATATATATATATATATATATATATATATATAACATAGTAACTCACACTTAGTGCGCTCCTCGAGATGGGTCCGATAGGCCTGGTCCACTAGGCCTCAGTCTCGGTGCAACTAAACAAACAATAAATAATAGACATCAGAATAAACCTAACAGAAAATCCTAGAAACTTGATCTAGAATATTGGACACAGAATCAAATTAGGGTTTGACCGGACATCACGTTTTACAAGAATTCTACCGAAAATCCGGTAAAACCTCCCCAATAAAACGAAAATCTCTCTACTCAAAGAGTAGAGCCGGCCCTACAAAGAAACACACTTCGAAAAATAAACACAGAAATGCATCCACAACCCCTCGATCGGACTCCAAGCTAAAGTTTACCAACCGGGGTCTACAATCCACAAAACAATATAGAAATACCAAAAATACCCTTATATCATAGAAATACATTTTATAAGTAGAAGTTACATAATTAACTCTAAAACACAGTAAAAATCGATAAAAACTCATTTATTTAGAAAAATCGTATATTATATATATAATTTGAAAATAATTCACGAAAAATAGTTTTAATTAGTTAAAAATACTAAATAATTTGTAGAAATAATTTTTATACCTTAAATAACTATCAAAACCAATTTAATTACATTTTTGGTCAATTTAGGATAAAATTACCAAAATACCCCTATATATATAAATATACTAAAATTAATCCAAAAATTCACCCAAAATAATATAATTGCACAAAATTAATTTTCTCAACATACTTATCAATAATATCAATAAATAAACTCAATTAACTAATTAATTTCAATTAAAAACACAATTAACCTAATTTTCCAAAATTACATAAACCTAAACAAATTCCAAATAAATACATATAAATTCATAAAAATTCCAAATAAATTTCAATAATTCATTTCAACACCTATATTTATCATAAAACATAATTTCATAATTTATTTAATTAATTTTTGAAAATTAGAAAATAATACTAAAATATTCAAAAATACCCAAAAATCAAAAGTATTCCTAAAAATTCTACAAAAATTCACACATGTAGATTAAACTAAGGGGAACAACATTTGTGAAGGAATTTTTCATGAATCAATCAATTCAAAGTTCAAAAAAATCAAGAACCCTAAAATGGCCGAATTACCAAAATCGAAACGTAAGCAAATCAAGACCATTTTAAGTGAAAAAAAGCTTGGAATTACACTCACTGGAGCTCAAGGAGAAGAAAGAGACCGGTGGTGTCAAAAATGGTGGCCAGAAACATCGTGATCGACAGTGAGAATGAATTCAGCTTCTCCGGCGATACCGAAAATGAGCTCTGCTAGCGGCAGAACAGCTGGAGGAAGGAGGTGGCATGCCGGAAGGCACACCAACGATGAGAAAATGGGATGGCAGCGAGCAAAACGATGATGGGAGCGATCGGGAACGTTGAAGAAGGAAGGATGACAATGTTGTAAATAAATCAAACTTTATATTTTGGTTAATATTAAATGTATATGTGTATATATATATACTTTACACTATATATTAAAATAATATAAACTCACACACATTAAATATACACCATACACATATCATTTAATATTTTAATAATTTATACACTAATAATAATTAAATATTATTAAAACTAATTAATAAATAATAAAATATTAGGGTAATTAATTAAACCCTAATTAAATAAATAAATACACATATATACGTTATTTAGTACTTTAAAAATATATATATGAGTTCATGCAAATATGGAAATCTATTTAAAATAATTAATAATAAATAATTTACGTATCAATTTTCTTGAAAATGCAAGTCCCAGGAAAATTTTACGTAAAGTGCTTAAAACAATATAAAACAATTAAAATCAATTTTAATTAAATAGCAACTCATGAAATATCATAAATATATATATACAAAAATTATTAACACTGTATATCCCGATGAAATATTAAAATGTTTAAAAATATGGGATATTATAGTTTTCCCCCCTTATAAGAATTCGTCCCTGAATTATAGAAAGAAAATGATCACAAGATCAAGAAGGAAAGAGATACGGGTAAGAAGCTCGCATCTCAGCTTCAGTCTCCCACGTATGCTCCTCAACTCTGTTGCTATGCCACAGAACCTTGACCATCGGAATCTGCTTCGACCGTAACTGTCAGACTTAATAGTCAACGATCACCATAGGTTCTTCCACAAACGTCAAATCTTCACTCACTTCTACATTGTCGGGCTGCAACACGTGTGCAGGGTCTGAGATATACTTCCTCAGCATCGAGATATGAAATACTGGATGCACCTGTGACATACTCGGAGGCAAATCCAACTGATATGCAACAGTGCCAACTCTCTCCAGAATCTCAAACGATCCAATATATCTCGGTGCTAACTTACCCTTCCTGCCAAATCTCATAATACCCTTCATCGGAGATACCTTCAGAAAAATAAAATCTCCGACCTGAAACTCCACATCTCTGCGCCTAGGATCCGCGTAGGTCTTTTGCCTACTAACTGCGGTCTCTAATCTGCGCTTAATCACGATGACTTTTTCTACAGCATCCTAAACCATCTCAGGTCCAGTCAAAGCTCTTTCACCAATCTCATCCCAACTCAGAGGGGATCTACACTTCCTTCCATATAATGCCTCATATGGTGCCATGCCAATACTGCTATGGTAGCTATTATTATATGCACACTCTACGAGTGGCAAATGATCATCCCAGCTACCTCCCAAATCCAGGACACACATCCTCAACATATGTTCCAATGTATGGATTGTTCTCTTAGACTGACCATCTGTCTGAGGATGAAAAGCAGTACTGAAGTCCAACCTAATGCCCATCACTTCTTGCAACTTCTGCCAAAAATGAGAGGTAAACACTGAACCCCTGTCTGACACAATGGACACAGGTACTCCATAAAGGCACATGATATGCTTCACGTATAACTTTGCCAATCTAGCTACAGAATAGGTGGCTTTCATAAGTAAGAAATGTGCAGACTTGGTCAACCTGTCTATAATCACCCAGATGGAATCGTATCCATCCTTAGAATGAGGTAAACTAACCACAAAATCCATAGCTATCCTTTCCCACTTCCACTCGGGAATAGGAAGAGGCTGAAGCTTCCCAGAAGGCTTCTGATGTTTAGCTTTTACTTGCTAACACGTCAGGCACTTAGCAACATAATCAGAGACATCCTTCTTCAATCCATCCCACTAGTATAAGTCTTTGATACTGTGATACATCTTAGTAACACCTGGATGTACGCTATAGGTTGTAGAATGTGCTTCCTCCAGAATCTCTTCTCTCAAATCATCCACATCAGGAACGCACAATCTACCACTGATCCATAACACACCATCATCATCGAGTGTGAAATCAATGAACTTCCCTGCTCTAACATTCTCTGCAAGCTCTTTTAGAATAGGATCTCGGCTCTGAGCTGCTTTAATTATATCCCTCAGTACAGATCGCACCTTAAATTGAGCTAGCAGCCATCTGATCTACTAATCTTCATCATCAGACCTTGATCCACCAACAGATGCAACTCCTGGATCAATGGTCTCCTCTCAACACTGATGTGAGCAAGACTGCCTGAGGACTTTCTACTCAAGGCATCTGTTACCACATTAGCTTTACCCGGATGATATAATATCTCACAGTCATAATCCTTTAATAATTCCAACCATCTCCTCTGCCTCAGATTCAGATCTCGCTGCTGGAAAATGTACTTAAGGCTCTTATGATCAGTAAATATCTCACAAGTCACCCCGTACAGATAATGTCTCCAAATCTTCAGAGCAAAGATCATTGCAGCCATTTTTAGGTCATGTGTGGGATAGTTCTGCTCATGCTTTTTCAACTGCCTTGAAGCATAGGCTACCACCCTTCCATTTTGCATTAGCATACAACCAAGGCCAACTCTAGAGGCATCACAATAAACTGTGAACTTGTCCACACCATTAGGCAAAGCTAATACTAGGGCTGTGGTCAATTTCTCCTTCAATAACTGAAAACTGTTCTCACAAACTTATGACCACTCAAATCTAATATTCTTCTGAGTCAAGCGAGTCATAGGGGCTGCAATTCTAGAAAAATCTTGCACAAACTACCTATAATACCCGGCTAAACCCAGAAAACTCCGAATCTCAATAACATAAGTCAATCTAGGCCACTCAGACACTGCTTCAATCTTCTGTGGATCAACCTAGATACCTTCTTTAGATACCAGATGTCCAAGAAAAGAAACACTCTCCATCCAGAAATCACACTTCAAGAATTTAGCATAAAGCTGATGATCTCTCAATGTCTATAGTACAGTCCTCAAATGATATACATGCTCCTCCATTCTCCTTGAATATACCAGTATATCATCGATGAAGACTACCACAAACTAATCCACATACTGTCTGAATACCCTATTCATCAGGTCCATAAAAGCTGCTGGTGCATTAGTCAAACCAAAAGACATCACCAGAAACTCATAATGGCCATATCGAGTGCGGAATGCCGCCTTAGGAACATCGGCTTCACTAATCCGCAGCTGATGATAACCCGACCTCAAGTCAATCTTAGAAAAGAACTGTGCACCCTGTAACTGGTCAAACAAGTCATCTATCCTCGGAAGAGGATACTTGTTCTTCACTGTCACCTTATTCAGCTCTCTGTAGTCAATGCACAGTCTCAGGGTACCATCCTTCTTCATCACAAATAGGACTGGTGCACCCCAAGGAGAAACACTAGGTCTAATGAAACCCTTATCCAATAACTCTTACAACTGCTCCTTCAACTCTTTCAACTCTGCAGGAGTCATTTTGTAGGGTGGCATAGATATAGGAGTAGTACCTGGAACCACATCTATACAGAACTCAATCTCTCTGTGAGGTGGTAAACCTGGCAACTCATCGGGAAAAACATCAGGAAATTCACAAGCAATAGGAACATTTGTGAGTGACAACTTCTCCATTGAAGTATCCCTGACTAATGCCAAATATCCCTGATAACCTTTTCTTAATAATTTCCTAGCCGTAATAGCAGAAATAAGATTTTGAGGTGCTAAACTCCTATCACCCACAAACTTAAAATCTTCTTCATTAGGAATTTTGAAAGTCACCTTTTTATTCTGACAATCTACCATGGCATAGTGCTGAGATAACCAGTCCATTCTTAGAATAGCATCAAACTCCATCACATCCAACAAAATCAAATCAGCGGGTAATTCTCTACCTCCCACGAGAACTGGACAACCAGAAAGAAAAATATCAGTGTCCAAGGAATCGCTCATAGGAGTGGCAACAGATAAAGGAAAAGTCATCCTCGAAGCTAGCCAACAAGACTTGGAAACAAAAATGGGAGAAACAAACGAATGTGTGGCACCCGAATCAAACAAAACCCATGCATCCAGATAACAAACAGAAACAATACCTGCCACGACTGCATTGGATGCCTGAGCATCCTATTGAGTAAGATGGAAGACTTTGGCAGGTCCTCGACCTCCCTGCTGACTGGTAGGAGCCTAGCCAACACCTCTGGCACCTCCTCTAGTACCTCTACCATGACTATATTGTGGAATAAGCTGAGTGGAACTCTGATGCTGGGATGGGGGTAACTGAAATGGTACGGGTGCAGCACTAGCAATCGACTTCTGTGGAAATCGCGAAATCTATGGCTATTGATACCCGGAGTAAGGACACGATCTGGCAAAATGTCTTGTCTGCCCGCATCTGAAGCATGTCAGTGGTGTCAGGTAACACGATCCCTGATGGACTCTACCGTAGGTCTGGTATACACTGGCAGCTGATCCAGAACTACGACCACTGCTACTGCTCGAAGCACCTAACCCGAATCTGAACGGTCTACGCTGACCTCCACGACCATGTCTGCTGCTCTGATGCACTCGCTGCTGCTACCTCTGACTCTACTGAGTCGAACCTCTTTGCTGACTACTCGAACCAACATAAAAACTAGAGTATGGAGTAGCCTGCAATCCACTCGACTGAACTCCCAGCTGGTAAAAATCAGGCATCGCTCCCTACCTAACTAGCCTCAACTCATTCTCCTTGGCCAACTCAATCATAGACTCTAGAGTAAGGCCTGTTGTAGGCATACCAAAAAATGTTAAGGCCTGTTGTAGGCATTCCAAAAAATGTTAAACCCAATCCGGTGACATAGGTAGTGACTGCGAAATACTGGTCTCGCATCATATCCTCTGCATATCTACCCAGCCGAAGAAACTCTCGGGTGTACTCCTTTACAGATTGATCACCGCGAGAAATGCTAGTCAGTCGGAGATGATAACTCATACGAAGAGGCTCTGGACAGAATCTCCTCATAAACCGCTCTCGAAACTGAGCCCAGGTCATTGTCATCATATAAGGCTGGATCATCTGAATAAACCAGTCTAGGGCTGGTCCCTCAACAGACAGCTCGACGATCATGATCCACTGGTACTCGGTATGAGCAGTCTGAGTCCGAGTCTCAATCACGTGCAGAAAATCTAATGGATCAAAAGTCCCATCAAATGCAATCCTGCCAACTCTGGCATAGAATAAAGTTGCCTCAGGGTCAGACATACCCTGTTGATAAGCAAGCTGAACAGGCTGAACAACTTGAGGCACAAGAACATCAAATTCAGGCTCAACAGGCTCCTCGTCCTGTAACTCTCTCTGCCTATAATGACCTGCCGCTCCTCGAGGTCTACCTCTGCCACGACCTCTATGCCTAACTGGCTGCTCAAGAGGTAAAACCTCATCCTGAAAAGACTCATCATCCTCAGCCTCAACGATTGGTGGAGCGACACGCGCTCGCCTCCTCATTCTGAAAAGACAATAGAATGATTCAGACAATACAGACAATGAAAGAATAACGTAAAAAACTAAAGCAAGGAATACTTATCAAGACATACTCGAGCCAAATTCACTATAGTAGTTCAACAGAAAACACAACTTTAAAAACTAGGGCCACGACTCAAACAACTAAGCCCTAACACAAACTCCGCTCTGATACCAACTTTGTCATGACCCAAAACAGGGGCCATGATCGGCGCTAGGGAACGGGAATTCTTTCGAATCTGGAACCCGTGGTAAGCCTAAAATAAAATAAACATGCAATAGTAATAATAATAACACAATTAAATAATATATTATGTAGCGAAATAAAATCATAAATATCAAAATAATAATCCACCACGAGATTTAAATCAAATCCTCATCTCATATATATAAATAAATTCGTTAATACAAATTCAGTTCAAATATTTAAAGTACATATCTCACGACTTTATACAACTACTGCAGTGTCTAGATTATAAAAATAAAACTCAAGACTCAAATAAGCAGTTTATATAAAGAAGCCGGGGCGAAAGAAATCTGGCGTACACGCCTGCTACTGAGGTCTGAAGACGAAGACTCTCCTGAAAAATGGTCAACAGAGGGGAGTCAGACCTCACTGAGTGAATTACTATAATATATATACATGCATACTAAATGCCAATGCACACAATCAAAAGTATATATATAATATGTATATATATACAAGCAATTACACATAGATGCAATAAAATCATTTTATATATATTTATTGAAAATCACCTTTCTGAAGGATCTAATAGAACCCTAGAATATCGCAACCTCGAAAATAATGTTAGACAACACTCCAGCCATACAGGCTCACTTATTCCAATATATTCACTTATTCCATTTGGACAGTAGACTGGCCCCGAGACACTAAGTCAACTGAGCTCCAGCAGTCTGACTGTCAGTGTGATTGGCCCCGAGACACTTGGTCAATCGAGCTCCAACAATCACAATCCCAAATCATTTCTCACATATCAAATAATCAGATCCAATCAATATCCTCAAGGAGGTTAGTAATATAACCTAAATTCTATAAGCGTACCGGTACGTACTCGGTACTAGTGCTGCCCACTAGGTAGCATGTTCTATTGATATCCTTCATTGAAATATAAAACATACATTCATAAAAATAAATGATGCATGAATTGAATAAAATAGCAACATAAACCATATATATAGTAAAAATATACCAAAAGTAAACCAGGTATATTTCGAGTATATATATACATCAAATAAATCCAATTAAATCGTAAAATAAACTAAATATATATTTAAAAACATTTTGAACATAAATTTTCTAATAAAGCATGCATATAATTCAAAATATATCAAAATATACCGAATATAAATTAAAAATAAACTTAAATACCAATTGAATTATTTATGCATAATTAATCAAAATAAAACATACATTTCTAAATCATGCACCCTAAAGCATATATATATAGCATAGTAACTCATACTTAGTGCGCTCCTCGAGATGGGTCCGATGGGCTTGATCCACTAGGCCTCGGTCTCGACACAACTAAATAAATAATAAATAACAGACATCAAAATAAACCTAACAGAAAATCCTAGAAACTCGATCTAGAATATTGGACACAGAATCAAAATTAAGGTTTGATTGGACATCACGTTTTACAAGAATTCTACCAAAAATCCAATAGAACCTCCCCAGTAAAACGGACATCTCTCTACTCAAAGAGTAGAGTAGGCCCTGCAAAGAAACACACTTCAAAAAATAGACACAGAAACACATCCACAACCCCTCGGTCGGACTCCAAGCTATAGTTTACCGATCGGGGTCCACAATCCACAAAATAATATAAAAATACCAAAAATACCCTTATATCATAGAAATACATTTTATAAGTAGAAATTACATAATTAACCCTAAAACACAGTAAAAATCGATAAAAACTCATTTATTTAGAAAAATCGTATATTATATATATATTTGAAAATAATACACAAAAAATAGTTTTAATTAGTTAAAAATACTAAATAATTTGTAGAAATCATTTTTATAACTTAAATAACTACCAAAACCAATTTAATTACATTTTTTGTCAATTTAGGGTAAAATTACCAAAATGCCCATATATATATAAATATACTAAAATTAATCCAAAAATTCACCCAAAATAATATAATTGCACAAAATTAATTTTCTCAACATACTTATCAATAATATCAATAAATAAACTCAATTAACTAATTAATTTCAATTAAAAACACAATTAACCTAATTTTCCAAAATTACATAAACCTAAACAAATTCCAAATAAATACATATAAATTCATAAAAATTCCAAATAAATTTATATAATTCATTTCAACACCTATATTTATCATAAAACACAATTTCATAATTTATTTAATTAATTTTCGAAAATTATAAAATAATACTAAAATATTCAAAAATACCCAAAAATCAAAATAATTCCCAAGAATTCTACAAAAATTCACACATGTATATTAAGCTAAGGGGAACAACATTTGTGAAGGAATTTTTCATGAATCAATAAATTTAGAGTTCAAAAAAATCAAGAACCCTAAAATGGCTGAATTACCAAAATCGAAACGTAAGCAAATCAAGACCATTTTAAGTGAAACAAAGCTTGGAATCACACTCACCGGAGCTCAAGGAGAATAAAGAGACTGGCGGTGTTGAAAATGGTGGCCAGAAACATCATGATCGACGGTGAGAATGAATTCGGCTTCTCCGGCGATATCAAGCTCCTTCGACGCCGGAAATGAGCTCTGCTGGCGGCAGAACAGCTGGAGGAAGGAGGTGACACACCAGGAGGCACACCAACTATGAGAAAATGGGATGGCAGTGATGGAAACGATGACGGGAGCGATCGGGAACGTTGAAGAAGGAAGGATGACAATGTTGTAAATAAATAAAACTTTTTATTTTGGTTAATATTAAATGTATATGTGTATATATATATACTTTACACTATATATTAAAATAATATAAACTCACACACATTAAATATACACCACACACATATAATTTAATATTTTAATAATTTATACACTAATAATAATTAAATATTATTAAAACTAATTAATAAATAATAAAATATTAGGGTAATTAATTAAACCCTAATTAATTAAATAAATACACATATATAAATTATTTAGTACTTTAAAAATATATATATGAGTTCATGCAAATATGGAAATCTATTTAAAATAATTAATAATAAATAATTTACGTATCAATTTTCCCGAAAATGCAAGTCCTGGGAAATTTTTACGTAAAGTGCTTAAAACAATATAAAACAATTAAAATCAATTTTAATTAAATAGCAACTCATGAAATATCATAAATATATATATACAAAAATTATTAACACTGTATATCCCGATGAAATATTAAAATGTTTAAAAATGCGGGATATTACAGATAGATTAGAGTTAAGTGAAAATTAATTGTGGTAATTATGATTGATTGATATGATTGATTTGATTGAGGTTAATGTGATTGAGAGTGTGATTACTGGAGCTCGGTTGACTAAGTGTCTCAAGCCCAATCACACTGATAGTCAGACTACTGGAGCTCAATCGACTTAGTATCTCAAGGCCAGTCTACTGTCCATATGGAATAAGTGAATTTACTTGGATTTAAGTGCCCGAGATTTTAAATAATTTTAAACTGCATCGGGATATGCAGTGTTAATAATTTTGATAAATATATTTGATTATTTAATTAGTTGTTAATTATTTAAGTTATTTTTATCTATTTTAAATTTCTTACATAAAATTTTTCCGAGAATTTTATTTTTGGGAAAATTAAAACCTAAATAAATATTTATTATTTATGTTAGTCCGTTTTAGGTAATTGCATGATTCTATGCACGATTTTAATTATCATATTAATATATATACATATACATGCATATATTTACATATTTAGCATTTTAGGGTTTATTTTTAATTATGTGTCACGACCCAAAACAGGGGCCATGACCGGCGCTAGGGAACGGGAATTCTTTCGAATCCGGAACCCGTAGCAAGCCTAAAAATAAAATAAATCATGCCATAATAACAGTAACAATATAATATATATGCAGCGGAAATAAAAATCTTAAATATCACAATGTCATAATATTAATCACATCAACTGGATTTAATTCAAAACTCATCTCATCACATATATATATAATCTTTAATACAAATCCAGTTTCAATATAGTACATCTCTTTAAAATAAAGTACATGAAATCCAACACTTTAATTCATAACTACTGCAGTGTCTAGATAAAATAAATAAGACTCAAGTAAATAATTTACATAAAGAAGCCGGGGCGGAAGAAATCCGGCGTATCGACCTGCTACTGAGGTCTGAAGAAGTTGACTCTCCTGAAAAATAGTCAACGGAGGGGAGTCAGACCTCACTGAGTGAATTACTATAATATATATATACATACACACTAAGTGATAATGCATACAGTCAACAGTATATATAATATGTATATATACAGGCAATTGCACACAGATGCAATAAAATCATTTTGTATATATTTTCATTAAAAATCATCTTTTATGAAGGATTACATAGAACCCTAGAATAACGCAACCTCAGAAAATAGTGTTAAACAACACTCTAGCCATATAGGCTCACTTATTCCAAATATATCCACTTAATCCATTTAGACAGTAGACTGGCCCCGAGACACTAAGTCAACTGAGCTCCAGCAGTCTGACTGCCAGTGTGATTGGCCCCGAGACACTTGGTCAACCGAGCTCCAGCAATCACACCCACAAACCACATCTCACATATCGATAATCATAATCAAATCAATATCCACAAATAAGTTAGTATTATAGCCTAAAGCTATAGGCGTACCGGTACGTACTCGGTCCTAGTGCTGCCCACTAGGTAGCACGTTCTATCGATATCCTTCATTAATAAATAATATAAAACATTCATTCATAAAAATAAATGATGCATGAATGTAAATGAAATAACAATATAATCCATATATATACTAGAAATATACCAAAAGTAAACCAGGCATATTTCGAGTATATATACGTCAAATGCATTCAATCGAATTATAAATTAAGCTGGAAATATATTCAAAAACATTTTAAGTATATTTTATTTACAAAACATGTATATAATTTATTATATACCAAAAATAAACCAAAAATATACTTAATATAAACTTAAGAAATAATCAAATTATTCATGCATATTTAATCAACATAAAACATGCATTTCTAAATCATGCATCCTAAGTATATATATATAGTATAGTAACTCACCTAATGCGCTCCACGAGACAGGTCCGACGGGCCTGGTCCACTAGCCCTCGATTTCGGCGCAACTAAACAAGCAATAAATAATAGACATAAGAATAAACCCTAACAGAAATCCTAGCATTCAATCTAGAGTATTAAACACAGAATCAAAAATTAGGGTTCGACTGGACATCACGTTTTACGAGAATTCTACCAAAAATCCGACAGGACCTCCCCTGTAAAATGGACATCTCTCTACTCAAAAGAGTAGAGCCGACCCTGCAAAGAAATACACTTCGAGAAATAGGCTCAACACAATCAAAATCCCACGGTCGGACTCCAAACTACAGTCCACCGACCGGGGTCCACAACACAGAACAATTCTAGATATACCAAAAATATCCTTAAATCACAGAAATACATTTTATACGTAGAAATTACATAATTAACCTTAAAACACTGTAAAAACCGAATAAAACTCATTTTATTAATAAAACCGTATATTATATATATAATTGAAAATAATTCCCGAAAAATAGTTTTAATTAGTTAAAAATACCAAATATTTTGTGGAAATCATTTTTATACCTTAAATACTTATTAAAATCAATTAAATTACATTTTTAGACAATTTAAGGTAAAATTACCAAAATACCCCTATATATATAAATATACTTAAATTACTTCAAAAATTCACCAAAAATCAAACAATTATCCAAAATTAATTTTCTCAACATATTTATCAATAATATCAATAATTAAACTCAATTAACCAATTAAATTCAAATAAAAACACATTTAACCCTAATTTCTCAAAATCACATAAACTTCAATAATTCAAAATAAATACTTAGAAATTCATAAAAATTCCAAATAAATTCCTATAATTCATTTCAACACCTAATTCAACCATAAACTCCAATTTCATAATTTAAATAATTAATTTCCGAAAATTAGAAAATAATATTAAAATATTCAAAAATACCCAAAAATCCAAAAAATCTCCAAAAATTCTACAAAAATTCATACATGTAGATTAAGCTACTAGGATCAACATTTGTGAAGGGAGTTTCCATGAATCATCCAATTAGAAGCTCAAAAAAATCAAAAACCCTAATAGGCCGAAATTGACAAAATCGAAACCTAAGCAATTCTAGACCATTTTAGCTCAAACCAAAGCTAGAATCACACTCACCGGAGCTCAAGGAGAAGAAAGAGACCAGCGGTGTCAAAAATGGTGGCCGGAATCGACGTGATCGATGGTGGATCGATTTTCGGCTTCTCCGGCCAAAATCGACTTCCAAGCACCGGAAACGGCTACCTCACGCGGCGGAAATGGTTGGGGAAGGTGGTGGCACACCGGACGGCACACCCACGGTGAAGAAACGGTGGGTAGCAGCGATCGGACGGCGAGGAGAGGGATCGGGAGGAAGAAGAAGACTCGGGGGGGCAAAATGGTAATTTTCTAATTCTTTTGATTTTTGATGTATATATGTATATATATATACTTTATACTATATATTAAAATAATATTAAATTACACACATCAAATATACACCACACACATAAAATCTAATATTTTAATAATTTATACTAAATAAAATTAATTAAATAACAATAAAACAAATAAATAATTAATAAAATATTAGGGTAATAATAAACCCTAATTAATTAAATATACACACACATAGGCTTTATTTAATAATTTAAAAATACGCATGAGTTCATGCAAGTCCGTAAATACATTTAAAATAATTAATAATACATTGTTTACGTGAAAATTTCCCCAAAAATGCAAGTCCCGGGAAAATTTTACGTAAAACACTGAAAATAATACACCGTAATTAAAATAGATTTTAAATACATATTAACTCGTAAAAATATCATATAATGTACAGAAATTATTAACACTGCATATCCCGGTACAGTGTAAAAATATTTTTAAAAAAATACGGGATATTACAGTCTTCCCCCCTTACAAGAATTCGTCCCCGAATTCCAGAAAACAAGATCAAGAAGGAAAGAGATACGGATAAGAAGCTCGCATCTCAGCTTCAGTCTCCTACGTATGCTCTTCGACTCTGTCGCTATGCCACAGAACCTTGACCATCGGAATCTGCTTCGATCTCAACTGTCGAACTTGATAGTCAACGATCGCCACAGGTTCTTCCACAAACGTCAAATCTTCACTCACTTCCACACTGTTAGGCTGCAACACGTGTGAAGGATCTGAGATATACTTCCTCAACATCGAGATATGAAATACTGGATGCACTTGTGACATACCCGGAGGCAAATCCAACCGATATGCAACAGTGCCAACTCTCTCCAGAATCTCAAACGGTCCAATTTATCTCGGTGCTAACTTACCCTTCCTGCCAAATCTCATCACACCCTTCATCAGAGATACCTTCAGAAAAATGAAATCTCCAACCTGAAACTCCACATCTCTGCGCTTAGGATCCGCATAACTCTTCTGTCTGCTAACTGCGGTCTCTAATCTTCGCTTAATCACGGCGACTTTCTCTGCAGCATCCTGAACCATCTCTGGTCCAGTCAAAGCTCTCTCACCAATCTCATCCCAACTCAGAGGGGATCTACACTTCCTTCCATACAAAGCCTCATACGGTGCCATACCAATACTGCTATGGTAGCTGTTATTATATGCAAACTCAACAAGCGGCAAATGATCATCCCAACTACCTCCCAAATCCAGGACACACATCCTCAACATATCTTCCAGTGTCTGGATCGTCCTCTCAGACTGGCCATCTGTATGAGGATGAAAAGCAGTACTAAAATCCAACCTAGTGCCCATCGCTTCCTGTAACTTCTGCCAAAAATGAGAAGTAAACACCGAACCTCTATCTGACACAATGGACATAGGTACTCCATGAAGGCACACAATATGCTTCACATACAACTTCGCCAATCTAGCAACTGAATATGTGGCTTTCACAGGCAAGAAATGTGCAGACTTCGTCAACCTGTCTATGATCACCCAGATGGAATCGTATCCATCCTTCGAACGAGGTAAACCAACCACAAAATCCATAGCTATCCTTTCCAACTTCCACTCGGGAATAGGAAGAGGCTGAAGCTTCCCAGAAGGCTTCTGATGTTTGGCTTTCACTTGCTGACACGTCAAGCACTTAGCAACATAATTGGCGACATCCTTCTTCAATCCATCCCACCAGTATAATTCTCTGATACTGTGGTACATCTTAGTAACACCTGGATGAACGCTGTAAGCTGTAGAATGTGCTTCCTCTAAAATCTCCTCTCTCAAATCATCCACGTCAGGAACACACAATCTACCACTGATCCACAACACACCATCATCATCGAGTGTGAAATCAGTGAACTTCCCTGCTCTAACATTCTCTGCAAGCTCTTCTAGAATAGGATCTCGGCTCTGAGCTGCTTTAATCCTATCCCTCAGTACAGATCGCACCTTAAATTGAGCTAACAGTCCACCTGATCTACTAATCTTCATCATCAGACCTTGATCCACCATCAGATGCAACTCTCGGATCAATGGTCTCTTCTCAACACCGATGTGAGCAAGACTACCTGAGGACTTCCTACTCAAGGCATCTGCTACTACATTAGCTTTACCCGGATGGTAAAGAATCTCGCAATCATAATCCTTCAACAATTCCAACCATCTCCTCTGCCTCAAATTCAGATCTCGCTGCTGGAAAATGTACTTAAGGCTCTTGTGATCAGTAAATATCTCACAAGTCACCCCGTACAAATAATGTCTCCAAATCTTCAAAGCAAAGATCACTGCAGCCATCTCAAGATCATGTGTAGGATAGTTCTACTCATGCTTCTTCAACTGCCTCGAAGCATAGGCTATCACCCTTCCATTCTGCATCAACACACAACCAAGACCAATTCTAGAGGCATCACAGTAAACTGTGAACTTATCCACACTATTAGGCAAAGCTAACACTGGCGCTGTGGTCAATTTCTCCTTCAATAACTGAAAACTGTTCTCACAAGCTTCTGACCACTCGAATCTAACATTCTTCTGAGTCAAGCGAGTCATAGGGGCTGCAATCCTGGAAAAATCCTGCACAAACCGCCTATAATACCCGGCTAAACCCAGAAAACTCCGAATCTCTGTAACAGAAGTAGGTCTGGGCCACTCAGATACTGCCTCAATCTTCTGTGGATCAACCTGAATACCTTCTTTAGACATTACGTGTCCAAGAAAAGAAACACTTTCCATCCAAAAATCACACTTCAAGAATTTAGCATAAAGCTGATGATCTCTCAATGTCTGTAGTACAATCCTCAAGTGATATACGTGCTCTTCCATACTCCTTGAATATACTAGTATATCATCAATGAAGACTACCACAAACTGATCCACATATGGTCTGAATACTCTGTTCATCAGGTCCATAAAAGCTGCTGGTGCATTAGTCAAACCAAAAGACATCACCAGAAACTCATAATGGCCATATCGAGTGCGGAACGCTGTCTTAGGAATATCGGATTCACTGATCCGCAACTGATGATAACCCGACCTCAAGTCAACCTTAGAAAAGAACTGTGCACCCTGTAGCTGATCAAACAAATCATCTATCCTCGGGAGAGGATACTTATTCTTCACTGTCACCTTATTCAACTCTCTGTAGTCAATGCACAGTCTCAAGGTACCATCCTTCTTCTTCACAAACAAGACTGGTGCACCCCAAGGAGAAACACTAGGTCTAATGAAACCTTTATCCAATAACTCTTGCAACTGCTCCTTCAACTCTCTCAACTCTACAGGAGCCATACGATAGGGTGGCATAGATATAGGAGTAGTACCTGGTACCACATCTATATAGAACTCAATCTCTCTATGAGGTGGTAAACCTGGCAACTCCTCGGGAAAAACATCAGGAAACTCACAAGCAACAGGAACATCTGTGAGTGACAACTTCTCCACTGACGTATCCCTAACCAATGCCAAATACCCCTGACAACCTTTCCTCAACAACTTCCTAGCTGTAATAGCAGAAATAAGATTCTGAGGTGCTGAACTCCTATCACCAACAAACTTAAATTCTACTTTACCAGGAATTCTGAAAGTCACCTCCTTATTCCTGCAATCTACCACGGCAAAGTGCTGAGATAACCAATCCATTCCTAGAATAACATCAAACTCCATCACATCCAACAATATCAAATCAGCGGGTAATTCTCTATCTCCCACGAGAACTGGACAACCAGAAAGAACAATATCGGGGTCCAAGGAATCACTCAGAGGAGTGGCAATAGACAAAGGAAAAGCCATCCTCGAAGCTTGCCAACAAGATTTAGAAGCAAAAACAGGAGAAACAAATGAATGCGTGGCACCCGGATCAAACAAAACCCATGCATCCAGGTAACAAACAGAAACAATACCTACCACGACTACATTAGATGCCTGAGCATCCTGCTGAGTAAGATGGAAGACTCTGGCCTGACCTCGACCTCCCTGATGACTGGTAGAAGCCTGGCCAACACCTCTGGCACCTCCTCTAGTACCTCTACCATGACTCTGTTGTGGAACAAACTGAGTGGAACTCTGATGCTGGGCTGGTGGTAACTGAAATGGCACGGGTGCCGCACTAGCAATCGACTGCTGTGGGAATCGTAGAATCTGCTGCTGCTGATACCCGAAATAAGGACACGATCTGGCAAAATGTCCTGTCTGCCCGCATCTGAAGCATGTCAGCGGTGTCAGATAACACAGTCCCTGATGGACTCTACCACAAGTCTGGCAAACACTGGCCGCTGATCCAGAACTACGACCACTACTGCTGCTCGAAGCACCTGACCCAAATCTGAACGATCTACGCTGACCTCCACGGCCATGTCTACTGCTCCGATGCACTCGCTGTTGCTGTCTCTGACTCTGCTGAGTCGAACCTCGCTGCTGACTACTCGATCCAACATGAAAACTCGAATATGGAGTAGCCTGCAATCCACTAGACTGAACTCCCAACTAGTAATAATCAGGCATCGCTCCCTGCCTAACTAACCTCAGCTCAATCTCCTTAGCTAGCTTAATCACAGACTCGAGAGTAAGGCCTACTGTAGGCATACCAGCAAAAGCTGAACCCAAACCAGTAACGTAGGTAGTAACAGCGAAATACTGATCTCGCATCAGATCCTCAGCATATCTACCTAGACGAAGAAACTCTCGGGTATACTCCTCTACAGATCGATCTCCACGAGAAATACTAGTCAAACGAAGATGATAACTCAAACGAAGAGGCTCTGGACAGAATCTCCTCATGAATCGCTCTCGAAACTGAGCCCATGTCATCGTCATCATATAGGGCTGGATCATCTGAATGAACCAATCTAAGGCTGGTCCCTCAACAGACAACTCAACGATCATGATCCACTGGTACTCGGTATGAGCAGTCCGAGTCCTAGTCTCAATCGCATGCAGAAAATCTAATGGATCAGAAGTACCATCAAAAGCAATCCTGCCAACTCGGGCATAGAACAAAGCTGCCTCAGGGTCAGACATACCCTGCTGATAGGCAGGCTGAACAGGCTGAACAACTGGAGGAACAGGAACATCAAACTCAGGCTCAACAGGCTCCTCGTCCTATAACTCTCTCTGCCTACGGCGACCTGCCGCTCCTCGAGGTCTACCTCTGCCATGACCTCTATGCCTAACTGGCTGCTCAGGAGGTAAAACCTCATCCTGAAAAGACTCATCATCCTCGGCCTCAATGACCGGTGGAGCGACACGCGCTCGCCTCCTCATTCTGAAAAGACAAACGGAAAGATTCAGACAAAATAGACAACGGAGGAATAACGCTGAAAACTACAGCAAGGAATACTTATCAAGACATACTCGAACCTAATACACTGCAGTAGTCCAACCGAAAACACAACTTTAAAACTAGGGCCACAACTCACAAAACTAAGCCCTGACACAGAACTCTGCTTTGATACCAACTTTGTCACGACCCAAAACAGGGGCCATGACCGGCGCTAGGGAACGGGAATTCTTTCGAATCCGGAACCCGTAGCAAGCCTAAAAATAAAATAAATCATGCCATAATAACAGTAACAATATAATATATATGCAGCGGAAATAAAAATCTTAAATATCACAATGTCATAATATTAATCACATCAACTGGATTTAATTCAAAACTCATCTCATCACATATATATATAATCTTTAATACAAATCCAGTTTCAATATAGTACATCTCTTTAAAATAAAGTACATGAAATCCAACACTTTAATTCATAACTACTGCAGTGTCTAGATAAAATAAATAAGACTCAAGTAAATAATTTACATAAAGAAGCCGGGGCGGAAGAAATCCGGCGTATCGACCTGCTACTGAGGTCTGAAGAAGTTGACTCTCCTGAAAAATAGTCAACGGAGGGGAGTCAGACCTCACTGAGTGAATTACTATAATATATATATACATACACACTAAGTGATAATGCATACAGTCAACAGTATATATAATATGTATATATACAGGCAATTGCACACAGATGCAATAAAATCATTTTGTATATATTTTCATTAAAAATCATCTTTTATGAAGGATTACATAGAACCCTAGAATAACGCAACCTCAGAAAATAGTGTTAAACAACACTCTAGCCATATAGGCTCACTTATTCCAAATATATCCACTTAATCCATTTAGACAGTAGACTGGCCCCGAGACACTAAGTCAACCGAGCTCCAGCAGTCTGACTGCCAGTGTGATTGGCCCTGAGACACTTGGTCAACCGAGCTCCAGCAATCACACCCACAAACCACATCTCACATATCGATAATCATAATCAAATCAATATCCACAAATAAGTTAGTATTATAGCCTAAAGCTATAGGCGTACCGGTACGTACTCGGTCCTAGTGCTGCCCACTAGGTAGCACGTTCTATCGATATCCTTCATTAATAAATAATATAAAACATTCATTCACAAAAATAAATGATGCATGAATGTAAATGAAATAACAATATAATCCATATATATACCAGAAATATACCAAAAGTAAACCAGGCATATTTCGAGTATATATACGTCAAATGCATTCAATCGAATTATAAATTAAGCTGGAAATATATTCAAAAACATTTTAAGTATATTTTATTTACAAAACATGTATATAATTTATTATATACCAAAAATAAACCAAAAATATACTTAATATAAACTTAAGAAATAATCAAATTATTCATGCATATTTAATCAACATAAAACATGCATTTCTAAATCATGCATCCTAAGTATATATATATAGTATAGTAACTCACCTAATGCGCTCCACGAGACAGGTCCGACGGGCCTGGTCCACTAGCCCTCGGTCTCGGCGCAACTAAACAAGCAATAAATAATAGACATCAGAATAAACCCTAACAGAAATCCTAGCATTCAATCTAGAGTATTAAACACAGAATCGAAAATTAGGGTTCGATTGGACATCACGTTTTACGAGAATTCTACCAAAAATCCGGCAGAACCTCCCCTGTAAAACGGACATCTCTCTACTCAAAAGAGTAGAGCCGACCCTACAAAGAAATACACTTCGAGAAATAGGCTCAACACAATCAAAATCCCACGGTCGGACTCCAAACTACAGTCCACCGACCGGGGTCCACAAACACAGAACAATTCTAGATATACCAAAAATATCCTTAAATCACAGAAATACATTTTATATGTAGAAATTACATAATTAACCTTAAAACACTGTAAAAACCAAATAAAACTCATTTTATTAATAAAACCGTATATTATATATGTAATTGAAAATAATTCCCGAAAAATAGTTTTAATTAGTTAAAAATACCAAATATTTTGTAGAAATCATTTTTATACCTTAAATACTTATCAAAATCAATTAAATTACATTTTTAGACAATTTAGGGTAAAATTACCAAAATACCCCTATATATATAAATATACTTAAATTACTTCAAAAATTCACCAAAAATCATACAATTATCCAAAATTAATTTTCTCAACATATTTATCAATAATATCAATAATTAAACTCAATTAACCAATTAAATTCAAATAAAAACACATTTAACCCTAATTTCTCAAAGTCACATAAACTTCAATAATTCAAAATAAATACTTAGAAATTCATAAAAATTCCAAATAAATTCCTATAATTTATTTCAACACCTAATTCAACCATAAACTCCAATTTCATAATTTAAATAATTAATTTCCGAAAATTAGAAAATAATATTAAAATATTCAAAAATACCCAAAAATCCAAATAATCTCCAAAAATTCTACAAAAATTCATACATGTAGATTAAGCTACTAGGATCAACATTTGTGAAGGGAGTTTCCATGAATCATCCAATTAGAAGCTCAAAAAAATCGAAAACCCTAATAGGCCGAAATTGACAAAATCGAAACCTAAGCAATTCTAGACCATTTTAGCTCAAACCAAAGCTAGAATCATAGTCACCGGAGCTCAAGGAGAAGAAAGAGACTGGCAGTGTCGAAAACGGTGGCCGGAATCGACGTGATTGACGGTGGATCGATTTTCGGCTTCTCCGGCCAAAATCGACTTCCAGGCGTCGGAAACAGCTACCTCAGGCGACGGAAATGGTTGGGGAAGGTGGTGGCACACCGGACGGCACACCCACGGTGAAGAAACGGTGGTAGCAGCGATCGGACGGCGAGGAGAAGGATCGGGAGGAAGAAGAAGACTCGGGGGGCAAAATGGTAATTTTCCAATTCTTTTGATTTTTGATGTATATATGTATATATATATACTTTATACTATATATTAAAATAATATTAAATTACACACATCAAATATACACCACACACATAAAATCTAATATTTTAATAATTTAT
Organism: Mallotus nudiflorus; assembly: GCA_947683625.1. Lineage (NCBI taxonomy): Eukaryota > Viridiplantae > Streptophyta > Magnoliopsida > Malpighiales > Euphorbiaceae > Mallotus > Mallotus nudiflorus. The sequence continues at coordinate 168,394 of CANTUR010001249.1, forward strand.
ACTAAATAAAATTAATTAAATAACAATAAAACAAATAATTAATTAATAAAATATTAGGGTAATAATAAACCCTAATTAATTAAATATACACACACATAAGCTTTATTTAATAATTTAAAAATACGCATGAGTTCATGCAAGTCCGTAAATACATTTAAAATAATTAATAATACATTGTTTACGTGAAAATTTCCCCGAAAATGTAAGTCCCGGGAAAATTTTACGTAAAACACTGAAAATAATACACCGTAATTAAAATAGTTTTTAAATACATATTAACTCGTAAAAATATCATATAATGTACAGAAATTATTAACACTGCATATCCCGATACAGTGTAAAAATATTTAAAAAAAAACTCGGGATATGACATTATGTATGTATATATATAGTTTTATTTAATTAATATGTGTTTTATATATATATATATATATATATATAAAGTTTGCCTTATTTACATTTTATGCCCCTCCCGTATTCTTCTTCTTCCCGACGCCCTCTCCCCATTTTCTTACCGCTGTAACTCCTTCCCTCACCATCGGTGTGCCTTCCAGCATGCCACCACCCTCTCTAGCTCGCTCCGCCGCCTGTTGCTTCCATTTCCAGTGAGTTTTGATCATTTTTAACCCGAGAAGCCGAAACTCAAGCCTAACTCCGTTCACTGTGATTCCGACCACCAAATTGGATGTCGCCAATCTCTATCTCTTCCTTGAACTCCAGTGAGTGCATTTCTAAGCTTGGTTTCACTTGATTTGGCCTAGATTTTCTTTGGTGATCAATTTTCATTTTCAGCAATTTTAAGTTCTTTAATTTTTTGAACTTTGATTATAATGATTCAAGCTACGTTCCTTCACAAATATTGTTCCTAGTAGCTCAATCTACATCCTGTAATTTTTGTAGAATTTTTGGAATTTATTTTGATTTTTGTGATTTTTTTATTATTTTATTAATATTTTCTAATTTTCGTAAATTAATTAAATAAATTGTGAAATTGTGATTTATGGTGTTTTTAGGGGTTGAAATGAATTTTAGAATTTAATTTTTAATTTTGTGATTTTTGTATAATTATTATGAATTTATTTAGTTTAGGTAATTTTTGGAAAATTAGGTTAAATGAGCATTTTGTTAAAATTAATGGGTTAATTGAGTATAATTATTTAATTTATTGAATTATATGTTGAGAAATTAATTTTTGAGCAATTGTATAATTTTTAGTGAATTTTTGAATAATTATAGTATATTATGTGAATTTATATATAATTAGGGGTATTTTGGTAATAATTTGATTGATAATTAAATTAAATGGGTTTTAATAATTATTTGAGGTATAAAAATGATTTTTTACAAAATATTTAGTATTTTTAACTAATTAAAACTATTTTTTGAAAATTATTTTCAAATTGTATATAATATATTATTTTTGTAAATAAATGAGTTTTAAATGATTTTTAATATGTTTTTGGACTAATTATGTAATTTGGATTTATAAAATGAATTTTGGTTAATATTTATGAATTTATCGAGAATTATGGATTTTTAATAATATTTTATTAAAATTAGGGTTTTATTGTAATTATTGGTAAAATAATTATTTTTAGTGTTTTAAATATCTAATTTGATATATTTTGATTTATAGAGGGTATTTTTGGTATTTTTGGAATTTGAATATGTTATGTGTATATCTTGTGAATTGTGAACCTTGGTCGGTGGAATTATAGTTTGGGAGTCCAATTGAGAGGTTGTGTGACTGTATATCTCGAAGTGTGTTTTCTTGTAGGACCGGCTCTACTTTCTGAGTAGAGAGATGTCCATTTTACAGGGGAGGTTCTGTCAAATTTTTGGTAGAATTCTCATAAAACGTGACATCTGGTCAAATCCCTATTCCTAATTTGTGCCCGGCATTTTCAGATCGAGTCTCTAGAATTACATTAGATTTATTCTGATTTCGTGCTGTCATTTGTTTGATTAGTTGCACTAAGACCGAGACCTAGTGGACTAGGCCCGTCGGACCTGTCTCGTGGAGCGTATAACTGTGAGTTATTATTTTATATATACGTGTATTAGGATGCATGTTTTTAGAAATGTATGTTTTAATTGTATGAATTATGCATAAATGATTTAATAAATGCTTAGGTATATTTTTGGTAAATTTTGAATTTAATGCATGTTTTACTTTTTTTTATATCTAAAAAATGTTTTTAAGTATAAATATGGTTTATTTTATAATTGAATTGAATTATCCGACGTATATATACTCGAAATATACTTTGTTTATTTTTGGTATAATTCTATTATATATATGGTTTATATTGCTATTTAATTAATGTCATGCATCATTTATTTTATGAATGTATGGGTTTATTTTTAAATAAAGGATATCAATAGAACATGCTACCTAGTGGGCAACACTAAGACCGAGTACGTACCGGTACGACGATAGATTGTAGGTTGAATTACTAACCTATTTATGGATATTGATTGGATTGATTTGATTGTTGTGAGATGTGATTTGAGAGTGTGATTGTTGGTGCTCGGTTGACCAAGTGTCTCGGAGCCAATCACACTGACAGTCAGACTGTTGTAGCTCAGTTGACTTAGTGTCTCAGGGCCAGTCTATTGTCCAAATGGAACAAGTGAATTTATTTGTGTGTTAATAATTTTGAAATTTATATTTGATTATTTTACTATTTATGAATTATTATCGCTATTATCTTATGTTTAATTAATATATATTTTATGTAAACATGTCTTTAAATTATTTTTATTTCGGGAAATAGTATTTTATTTAACCTTTAAATTAGAGTATTTATATTTTAATATATTATTTTAATGGATTATATTATTGATCTAAATTTTGTGAATAATGCATTATTTTTGCATGCATGAATAATATTAGGGTTAATAATTATATAATGTGTTTTATTTGTGTTATATATATATGTATATATTTAATTATGCATGTGTATAAATGTGTGGTATGTGTATATTATTGTAATATCCCGTGTTTTTAAATATTTTTATACTGCATCGGGATATGCAGTGTTAATAATTTTTGTATATATTTATGAAATTTTTATGAGTTTGCTATTTAATTAAAGCTAATTTTAATTGTTTATTATTATTTTAAGTGCTTTACGTAAAATTTTCCCGGGACTTGCATTTTCGGGAAAATTTTCATGTAAATAATTTACTATTAATTATTTTAAATAGATTTACGGACTAGCATGAACTCATACATATTTTTAAAAATACTAAACACCGTATATATGTGTAATTATTTATTTAGTTAGGGTTTAATCAATATTACCCTAATATTTTATTATTTATTTATTAATTTTATTGTTAATTAATTATTTTTATTTATTAAATTTTAAATTATTAAATATTATGTGTGGTGTGTAATTTTCCCAAGTGTTTTATTAATATACTATATTAAAATATATATATTTTATTATTATTATTTTTCTTTTTCTTTTTCTTTTTCTTTTTCTTTTTCTTTTCTTTTTCTTTTCTTTTCCTTTCTTTTCTTTTCTTTTTCTCTTCTTCTTCTTTGGTATTCTTCTTCCCGAAACCGTCCTCCATCAACCCTCACAGCTGCAAATCCCGACCACCTACCATCGGTGTGTTGCCAGCAGCTCCACCCTTCCCAGCCAGCTACTCCGGCACCCCTAGCCTCCTTCCCCCGCGCCGACCAACTCTCTTCCTCTATTTTTGGCCGAAAATCCCCTTTTCTTCACAACTTACTATTCCGGCCACTAAACTTCATGTTTCTGGTGTCTTTGGACACCCCTAGCAACGGTAATCATGATTCTAGCTTTGGTTTGAGCTTAAATGGCCTTGAATTTCTTGTTTTTCAATTTTTCTCAATTTGGCCGAATTAGGTTTTTGATTTTTTTTTGAATTTTTCTTGTTGATTCATGAAAAGTCCCTTAACAAATGTTGATCCTAGTAGCCTAATCTACATTTATGAATTTTTTTGGAATTTTTGGAGATTATTTTGATTTTTGGGTATTTTTGAATATTTAATATTATTTTCTAATTTTCGGAAATTAATTAATTAAATTATGAAATTGTGTTTTATGATAATTATAGGTGTTGAAATGAATTATAGGAATTTATTTGGAATTTTTATGAATTTCTATGTATTTATTTTGAATTATTTAGTTTTATGTAATTTTGGGAAATTTAGGTTAATTGTATTTTTAATTGAAATTTATTGGTTAATTGAGTTTTATTATTGATATTATTGATAAATATGTTAAAAAATTAATTTTGGATAATTATACTATTTTTGGTGAATTTTTGAAGTAATTATAGTATATTTATATATATATGGGTATTTTGGTAATTTTACACGAAATTGGCTAAAAATGTAATTTAATTGGTTTTAATAGTTATTTAAGGTATAAAAATGATTTCTACAAATTATTTAGTATTTTTAACTAATTAAAACTATTTTTCGTGAATTATTTTCAATTATATATATAATATACGATTTTTTCTAATAAAATGAGTTTTTATCGGTTTTTATAATGTTTAAAGGTTAATTATGTAATTTCTATTTATGAAATGAATTTATATGATATAAGGGTATTTTTGGTATTTCTGAAATTATTCTATGATTGTGGACCCCGGTCGGTAGACTGTAGTTTGGAGTCCGATCGAGGGATTGTGGATGAGTAGTTGAGCCTATTTTTTGAAGTGTGTTTCTTTGCAGGGTCGGTTCTACTCTTTGAGTAGAGAGATGTCCGTTTTATAGGGGAGGTTCTGTCGAATTTTTGATAGAATTCTCATAAAACGTGATGTCCGGTCGAACCCTAATTTCGATTATGTGTTTAATAATCTAGATCGAGTTCTAGGATTTTCTGTCAGGTTTATTCTAATTCCATCATTATTTATTGTTTGTTTAGTTGCGCCGAGACAGAGGCCTAGTAGACCAGGCCCGTCGGACCCATCTCGTGGAGCGCACTAAGTGTGAGTTACTATTTTATATATATACGCTTTAGGATGCATGATTTTAGAAATATATGTTTTGTTTTGATTAAATATGCATAAATAATGTGATTAGTAATTAAGTATATCTTTAGTTTATTTTTGGTTTATATTAAATTATATGCATGCTTTATTAAACATTTATATCTAAAATGTTTTTAAATATATATATTTAGTTTATTTATGATTATATTGGATTTATTTGACATATATATACTCGAATATACCTGGTTTATTTTTGGTATATTTCTAGTATATATATAATTTATGTTGCTATTTACTTCAAATTCATGCATCATTTAATTGTGAATGAATGTTTTATATTTATTAATGAAGGATATCGATAGAACGTGCTACCTAGCGGGTAGTACTAGGACCGAGTATGTACCGGTACGCTTATAGCATTTAGGCTACACTACTAACCATTTGTGGATATTGATTGAATATGATTATTACATGTGTGAGATATGGTTTGGAGGTGTGATTGCTGGAGCTCGGTTGACCAAGTGTCTCGGGGCCAATCACACTGACAGTTAGACTGCTGGAGCTCGGTTGACTTAGTGTCTCGGGGCCAGTCTACTGTCTAAATGGATTAAGTGAATATAATTGGAATAAGTGAGCCTGTATGGCTAGAGTGTTGTCTAACATTGCTTTGAGGTTGCGATATTCTAGGGTTCTAATTGATTATTCATGAACTGTGATTTTCAATAAAAATATATAAAATGATTTTTTTTTGCATCTATGTGAATTTGCCTGTATATATACATAATATATATATACTATTGACTGTATGCATTATCACTTAGTATGCATGTATATATATTATAGTAATTCACTCAGTGAGGTCTGACTCCCCTCCATTGACTAATTTTTCAGGAGAGTCATCATCTTCAGACCTCAGTAGCAGGCCTGTACGCCGGATTTCTTTCGCCTCGACTTCTTTATGTAAACTGCTTATTTGAGTCTTGAGTTTTATTTTTTATAATCTAGACACTGTAGTAGTTGTAAATTAATTATGGGCTTGATGTATTGTATTTATACAAGATATGTACTTTAAATATTTGAACTGAAATGTGTATTAAAGGATTTATCTATATATGAGATATGGATTATTATTTTGATAATTATGATTTTATTTCCGCTGCATTAAGAGTTGTTGTTATTATTATTGCATGTTTATTTTATTTTTAGGCTTGCTACGGGTTCCGGATTCGAAAGAATTCCTGTTCCCTAGCGCCGGTCTTGGCCTCTATTTTGGGTCGTGACAAAGTTGGTATCAGAGCAGAGTTCTGTGTCAGGGCTTAGTTGTGTGAGTTATGGCGCTAATTTTAAAGTTGTGTGAGTTATGGCCCTAGTTTTAAAGTTGTGTTTTCTATTGAACTACTGCAGTGAATTAGGTTTGAGTACGTCTTGATAAGTATTCCTTGTGTTAGTTTTCTGCGTTATTTCTTCGTTGTCTGTTTTGCCTGAATCTTTTCGTTTGTCTTTCCAGTATAAGGAGGCGAGTGCGTGTCGCTCCACCGGTCGTTGAGGCTGAGGATGATGAGTCCTTTCAGGGTGAGGTTTTACCTCCTGAGCAGCCAGTTAGACGTAGAGGTCATGGCAGAGGTAGACCTCGAGGAGCGGCGGGTCACCATAGGCAGAGAGAGTTACAGAATGAGGAGCCTGTTGAGCCTGAGTTTGATGTTCCTGTGCCTCCAGTTGTTCATCATGTTCAGCCTGCCTATCAGCAGGGTATGTTTGACCCTGAGGCAGCTTTGTTCTATGCCCAAGTTGGCAGGATTACTTTCGATGGGACTTTCGATCCGTTAGATTTTCTGCACGTGATTGAGACTAGGACTCAGACTGCTCATACCGAGTACTAGCGGATCATGATCGTCGAGCTTTCTATCGAGGGACCAGCCCTAGATTGGTTCATTCAGGTGATCTAGCCTTACATGATGACGATGACCTGGGCTCAGTTTCGAGAGCAATTTATGAGGAGATTCTGTCTAGAGCCTCTCCGTATGAGCTATCGTCTCCATTTGACCATTATTTCTCATGGAGATCGATCTATAGAGGAGTACACCCAAGAGTTTCTTCGGCTGGGTAGATATGCAGAGGATTTGATACGAGACCAGTATTTTATAGTCACTACCTACGTTACTGGTTTAGGTTCTACTTTTGCTGGTATGCCTATAGCAGGCCTTACTCTGGAGTCTATGATTGAGTTAGCCAAGGAGATTGAGTTGAGGCTAGTTAGGTAAGGAGCGATGCCTGATTATTACCAGCTAGAAGTTCAGTCGAGTGGATTGCAGACTACACCATACTCTAGTTTTCATGTTGGTTTGAGTAGTTAGCAGCGAGGTCAGACTCAGCAGAGTCAGAGGCAGCAGCAGCAGCGAGTGCATCAGAGCAGTAGACATAGCCGTGGAGGTCAGCGTAGATCGTTCAGATTCGGGTCAGGTGCTTCGAGCAGCAGCAGTGGTCATAGTTCTGGATCAGCTGCCAGTGTTTGCCAAACTTATGGTAGAGTCCATCAGGGACCGTGTTATCTGACACCACTGACATGTTTTAGATGCGGGCAGACATGACATTTTGCCAGATCGTGTCCTTACACCGGGTATCAGCAGCCGCAGATTTCATGATTCCCACAGCAGTCGATTGCTAGTGCTGCACCCGTTCCATTTCAGTTACCACCCAGCTCAGCATCAGAGTTCCACTCAGATTGTTCCACAGTAGAGTCATGGTAGAGGTACTAGAGGAGGTGCCAGAGGTGCTGGCCAGGCTTCTACCAGTCAGCAGGGAGGTCGAGGTCAGGCCAGAGTTTTCCATCTCACTCAGCAAGATGCTCAGGCATCTAATGCAGTCGTGGCAGGTATTCTTTCTATCTGTTACCTGGATTCATGGGTTTTATTTGATCCGAGTGCCATGCATTCGTTTATTTCTCATGTTTTTGCTACCAAATCTTGTTGGTAAGCTTCGAGGATGGCTTTTCCTTTATCTGTTGCCACTCCTTTGAGCGATTCCTTAGACATCGATTTTGTTCTTTCTGGTTGTCCAGTTCTCGTGGGAGATAGAGAATTACCCGCTGATTTGATTCTGTTGGATGTGATAGAGTTTGATGTTATTCTGGGAATGGATTGGTTATCTCAGCACTATGCCGTGGTAGATTGCAGGAATAAAAAGGTGACATTCAAAATTCCTAGTGAAGAAGAATTTAAGTTTGTGGGTGATAAGAGTTCAGCACCTCAGAATCTTATTTCTACTATTATGGCTAGGAAGTTATTGAGGAAAGGTTGTCAGGGATATTTGGCATTGTCAGGGATACTTCAGTGGAGAAGTTGTCACTCATAGATGTTCCTATTGCTTGTGAGTTTCCTGCTGTTTTTCCCAAGGAGTTGCCAGGTTTACCACCTCACAGAGAGATTGAGTTCTGTATAGATGTGGTTCCAGGTACTACTCCTATATCTATGCCACCCTACAGAATGGCTACTGCAGAGTTGAAAGAGTTGAAGGAGCAGTTGCAAGAGTTGTTGGATAAGGGTTTTATTAGACCTAGTGTTTCTCCTTGGGGTGCACCAGTTCTGTTTGTGAAGAAGAAGGATGGTACCCTGAGACTGTGCATTGACTGCAGAGGAGCTGAATAAGGTGACATTGAAGAACAAGTATCCTCTTTCAAGGATAGATGACTTGTTTGATCAGCTACAGGGTGCACAGTTCTTTTCTAAGATTGACTTGAGGTCGGGTTATCATCAGCTGCGGATTAGTGAAGCTGATATTCTTAAGACGGCATTCCGCACTAGATATGGCCATTATGAGTTTCTGGTGATGTCTTTTGGTTTGACTAATGCACCAGTAGCTTTTATGGACATGATGAGTAGGGTATTCAGACCGTATATAGGTCAGTTTATGGTAGTCTTCATCAATGATATACTGGCATATTCGAGGAGTATGGAAGATCATGTATATCATTTGAGGATTGTACTACAGACACTGAGAGATCATCAGCTTTATGCTAAATTCTCAAAGTGTGATTTCTGGATGGAGAGTGTTTCTTTTCTTGGACATGTAGTGTCTAAAGAAGGTATCCAGGTTGATCTAGAGAAGATTGAGGCAGTGTCTGAGTGGCCTAGACCGACTTCTGTTACAGAGATTTGAAGTTTTTTGGGTTTTACCGGGTATTATAGGCGGTTTGTGCAGGATTTTTCCAGAATTGCAGCCCCTATGACTCGCTTGACTCAGAAGAATGTTAGATTCGAGTGGTCAGAAGCTTGTGAGAATAGTTTTCAACTGTTGAAGGAGAAGTTGACCACAACACCAGTGTTAGCTTTGCCTAATAGTGTGGACAAGTTCACAGTCTATTGTGATGCCTCTAGAATTGGCCTTGGTTGTGTGTTGATGCAGAATGGTAGGGTGATAGCCTATGCTTCGAGGCAGTTGAAGAAGCATGAGCAGAACTATCCTACACATGACCTTGAGATGGCTGCAGTGATCTTTGCTTTGAAGATTTGGAGACATTATCTGTACGGGGTGACTTGTGAGATATTACTGATCACAAGAGCCTTAAGTACATTTTTCAGCAGAGAGATCTGAATCAGAGGCAGAGAAGATGGTTGGAATTATTGAAGGATTATGACTGTGAGATTTTATATCATCCGGGTAAAGCTAATGTGGCAGCAGATGCCTTGAGTAGAAAGTCCTCAGGCAGTCTTGCTCACATCAGTGTTGAGAGGAGACCGTTAATCCAGGAATTGCATCTGTTAGTGGATCAAGGTCTGATGATGAGATCAGTAGATCAGGTGGACTACTAGCTCAGTTTAAAGTGCGATCTGTACTGAGGGATAAGATTAAAGCAGCTCAGAGCCGAGATCCTATTCTAGAAGAGCTTGCAGAGAATGTCAGAGTAGGGATGTTTACTGATTTCACAGTCGATGATGATGGTGTGTTGTGGATCAGTGATAGATTGTTGTGTTCCTGATGTGGATGATTTGAGAGAAGAGATCCTAGAGGAAGCACAATCTACAACCTACAGCGTTCATCCAGGCATTACTAAGATGTACCACAGTATCAGAGATTTATACTGGTGGGATGGACTGAAGAAGGATGTCGCTGATTATGTTGCTAAGTGCTTGACGTGTTAGCAAGTGAAAGCTGAACATCATTAAGCCTTCTAGGAAGCTTCAGCCTCTTCCTATTCCCGAGTGGAAGTGGGAAAGGATAGTTATGGATTTTGTGGTCGGTTTACCTCATTCTAAGGATGGATATGATTCCATCTGGGTGATTGTAGACAAGTTGACGAAGTCTGCACATTTCCTACCTATGAAACCCACTTATTTTGTAGCTAGATTGGCGAAGTTATATGTGAAGCATATTTTGTGCCTTCATGGAGTACCTGTGTCTATTATGTCAGATAGAGGTTCAGTGTTTACATCTCGTTTTTGGCAGAAGTTGCAGGAAGCGATGGGCACTAGGTTGGACTTTAGTACTGCTTTTCATCCTCAGACAGATGGTCAGTCTGAGAGGATGATCCAGACACTGGAAGATATGTTGAGGATGTGTGTCCTGGATTTGGGAGGTAGCTGGGATGATCATTTGCCACTTGTTGAGTTTGCATATAATAATAGCTACTATAGCAGTATTGGCATGGCACCATATGAGGCATTATATGGAAGGAAGTGTAGATCCCCTTTGAGTTGGGATGAGATTGGTGAGAGAGCTTTGACTGGACCTGAGATGGTTCATGATGCTGCAGAGAAAGTCGCCGTGATTAAGCGAAGATTAGAGACCGCAGTTAGTAGACAGAAGAGCTATGCGGATCCTAGGCGCAGAGATGTGGAGTTTCAGGTTGGAGATTCCATTTTTCTGAAAGTATCTCTGATGAAGGGTGTGATGAGATTTGGCAGGAAGGGTAAGTTGGCACAGAGATATATTGGACCGTTTGAGATTCTGGAGAGAGTTAGCATTATTGCATATCGGTTGGATTTGCCTCCGAGTATGTCACAAGTGCATCCAGTATTTCATATCTCGATGTTGAGGAAGTATATCTCAGACCCTTTACACGTGTTGCAGCCTGATAGTGTAGAAGTGAGTGAAGATTTGACGTTTGTGGAAGAACCTGTGGCGATCGTTGATTATCAAGTTCGATAGTTGCGTTCGAAACAGATTCCGATGGTCAAGGTTCTGTGGCGTAGCAATAGAGTCGAGGAGCATACGTGGGAGATTGAAGCTGAGATGCAAGCTTCTTACCCATATCTCTTTCCTTCCTGATCCTATAATCTTTTCTTTTTGTAATTTGGGGACGAATTCTTGTAAGGGGGGGAGACTGTAATATCCCGTGTTTTTAAATATTTTTATATTGCATCGGGATATGCAGGTGTTAATAATTTTTGTATATATTTATGAAATTTTATGAGTTTGCTATTTAATTAAAGCTAATTTTAATTGTTTATTATTATTTTAAGTGCTTTACGTAAAATTTTCCCGGGACTTGCATTTTCGGGGAAATTTTCACGTAAATAATTTACTATTAATTATTTTAAATAGATTTACGGACTTGCATGAACTCATACATATTTTTAAAATACTAAACACCATATATATGTGTAATTATTTATTTAGTTAGGGTTTAATCAATATTATCCTAATATTTTATTATTTGTTTATTAATTTTATTGTTAATTAATTATTTTTATTTATTAAATTTTAAATTATTAAATATTATGTGTGGTGTGTGATTTTCCCAAGTGTTTTGTTAATATACTATATTAAAATATATATATTTTATTATTATTATTTTTCTTTTTCTTTTTTTTTTCTTTTTCTTTTTCTTTTTCTTTTCTTTTCTTTTTCTTTTCCTTTCTTTTCTTTTCTTTTTCTCTTCTTCTTCTTCGGTCATCTTCTTCCCGAAACCGTCCTCCATCAACCCTCACCACTGCAAATCCCGACCACCTATCGTCAGTGTGCCGCCAGCAGCTCCGCCCTTCCCAGCCAGCTGCTCCGCCGCCCCTAGCCTCCTTCCCCGGTGCCGACCAACTCTCTTCCTCCATTTTTGGTCGAAAATCCCCTTTTCTTCACAACTTACTATTTCGACCACCAAACTTCACGTTTCCAGTGTCTTTGGACTCCCTTAGCAACGGTAATCATGATTCTAGCTTTGGTTTGAGCTTAAATGGCCTTGAATTTCTTGTTTTTTGATTTTTCTCAATTTGGCTGAATTAGGTTTTTGATTTTTTTTGAATTTTTCTTGTTGATTCGTGAAAAGTCCCTTAACAAATGTTGATCGTAGTAGCTTAATCTACATCTATGAATTTTTGCAGAATTTTTGGAGATTATTTTGATTTTTGGGTATTTTTGAATATTTAATATTATTTTCTAATTTTCGGAAATTAACTAATTAAATTATGAAATTTTTTTTTATGATAATTATAGGTGTTGAAATGAATTATAGGAATTTATTTGGAATTTTTATGAATTTCTATGTATTTATTTTGAATTATTTAGGTTTATGTAATTTTGGGAAATTTAGGTTAATTGTATTTTTAATTGAAATTTATTGGTTAATTGAGTTTAATTATTGATATTATTCACAAATATGTTAAAAAATTAATTTTGGATAATTATACTATTTTTGGTGAATTTTTGAAGTAATTATAGTATATTTATATATATAGGGGTATTTTGGTAATTTCACATGAAATTGGCTAAAAATGTAATTTAATTGGTTTTAATAGTTATTTAAGGTATAAAAATGATTTCTACAAATTATTTAGTATTTTTAACTAATTAAAACTATTTTTCGTGAATTATTTTCGATTATATATATAATATACGATTTTTCTAATTAAATGAGTTTTTATCGGTTTTTACAATGTTTAAAGGTTAATTATGTAATTTCTATTTATAAAATGAATTTATATGATATAAGGGTATTTTTGGTATTTCTGAAATTGTTCTATGATTGTGGACCCCGATCGGTAGACTGTAGTTTGGAGTCCGACCGAGGGGTTGTGGATGAGTAGTTGAGCCTATTTTTTGAAGTGTGTTTCTTTGCAGGGTCGGCTCTACTCTTTGAGTAGAGAGATGTCCGTTTTACAAGGGAGGTTCTGTCGAATTTTCAGTAGAATTCTCATAAAACGTGATGTCCCTAATTTCGATTCTGTGTTTAATATTCTAGATCGAGTTCTAGGATTTTCTGTTAGGTTTATTTTGATTCCATCGTTATTTGTTGTTTGTTTAGTTGTGCTGAGACAGAGGCCTAGTGGACTAGGCCCGTCGGACCCATCTCGTGGAGCGCACTAAGTGTGAGTTACTATTTTATATATATACGCTTTAGGATGCATGATTTTAGAAATATATGTTTTGTTTTGATTAAATATGCATAAATAATGTGATTAGTATTTAAGTATATCTTTAGTTTATTTTTGGTTTATTTTTGGTATATATTAAATTATATGCATGCTTTATTAAACATTTATATCTAAAATGTTTTTAAATATATATATTTAGTTTATTTTATGATTATATTGGATTTATTTGACATATATATACTCGAATATACCTGGTTTATTTTTGGTATATTTCTAGTATATATATGATTTATGTTGCTATTTACTTCAAATTCATGCATCATTTAATTGTGAATGAATGTTTTATATTTATTAATGAAGGATATCGATAGAACGTGCTACCTAGTGGGCAGTACTAGGACCGAGTACGTACCGGTATGCTTATAGCATTTAGGCTATACTACTAACCATTTGTGGATATTGATTGAATATGATTATTACATGTGTGAGATATGGTTTGGAGGTGTGATTGCTGGAGCTCGGTTGACCAAGTGTCTCGGGGCCAATCATACTGACAGTCAGACTGCTGGAGCTTGGTTGACTTAGTGTCTCGGGGCCAGTCTACTGTCTAAATGGATTAAGTGAATATAATTGGAATAAGTGAGCCTGTATGGCTAGAGTGTTGTCTAACACTGCTTTGAGGTTGCGATATTCTAGGGTTCTATTTGATCCTTCATGAACTGTGATTTTCAATAAAAATATATAAAATGATTTTTTTCTGCATCTATGTGAATTTGCCTGTATATATACTGTTGACTGTATGCATTGTCACTTAGTATGCATGTATATATATTATAGTAATTCACTCAGTGAGGTCTGACTCCCCTCCATTGACTAATTTTTTAGGAGAGTCATCATCTTTAGACCTCAGTAGCAGGCCTGTACGCCGTATTTATTTCGCCCTGACTTCTTTATGTAAACTGCTTATTTGAGTCTTGAGTTTTATTTTTTATAATCTAGACACTGCAGTAGTTGTAAATTAATTATGGGCTTGATGTATTGTATTTATACAAGATATGTACTTTGAATATTTGAACTGAAACGTGTATTAAAGGATTTATCTATATATGAGATATGGATTATTATTTTGATAATTATGATTTTATTTCCGCTGCATTAAGAGTTATTGTTATTATTATTGCATGTTTATTTTATTTTTAGGCTTGCTACGGGTTCCGAATTTGAAAGAATTCCCGTTCCCTAGCGCCGGTCATGGCCTCTATTTTGGGTCGTGATAAAGTTGGTATTAGAGCAGAGTTCTGTGTCAGGGCTTAGTTGTGTGAGTTATGGCGCTAATTTTAAAGTTGTGTGAGTTATGGCCCTAGTTTTAAAGTTGTGTTTTCTATTGAACTACTGCAGTGAATTAGGTTTGAATACGTCTTGATAAGTATTCCTTATGTTAGTTTTCTGCATTATTTCTCCGTTGTCTGTTTTGCCTGAATCTTTCCGTTTGTCTTTCCAGTATGAGGAGGCGAGTGCGTGTCGCTCCACCGGTCGTTGAGGCCGAGGATGATGAGTCCTTTCAGGATGAGGTTTTACCTCCTGAGCAGCCAGTTAGACGTAGAGGTCATGGCAGAGGTAGACCTCGAGGAGCGGCAGGTCACCGTAGGCAGAGAGAGTTACAGGATGAGGAGCCTGTTAAGCCTGAGTTTGATATTCTTGTGCCTCCAGTTGTTTAGGTTGTTCAGCCTGCCTATTAGTAGGGTATGTCTGACCCTGAGGCAGCTTTGTTCTATGCCCGAGTTAGCAGGATTGTTTTCGATGGGACTTTCGATCCGTTAGATTTTCTGCACGCGATTGAGACTAGGACTCGGACTGCTCATACCGAGTACCAGCGAATCATGATCGTCGAGCTTTCTATCGAGGGACCAGCCCTAGATTGGTTCATTCGGGTGATCCAGCCTTACATGATGGCGATGACCTGGGCTCAGTTTCGAGAGCGATTTATGACGAGATTCTGTCTAGAGCCTCTCCGTATGACCTATCATCTCCGTTTGACCAGTATTTCTCATGGAGATCGATCTGTAGAGGAGTACACCCAAGAGTTTCTTTGGCTGGGTAGATATGCAGAGGATCTGATACGAGACCAGTATTTTATAGTCACTACCTACGTTACTGGTTTAGGTTCTACTTTTGCTAGTATGCCTACAACAAGCCTTACTCTGGAGTTTGTGATTGAGTTAGCCAAGGAGATTGAGTTGAGGCTAGTTAGGTAGGGAGCGATGCCTGATTATTACCAGCTAGAAGTTCAGTCGAGTGGATTGCAGACTACACCATACTGTAGTTTTCATGTTGGTTCGAGTAGTCAGCAGCGAGGTCAGTCTCAGCAGAGTCAGAGGCAGCAGCAGCGAGTGTATCGGAGCAGTAGACATAGCTGTGGAGGTCAGCGTAGATCGTTTAGATTCAGGTCAGGTGCTTCGAGCAGCAGCAGTGGTTGTAGTTCTGGATCAGCTGCCAGTGTTTGCCAAACTTACGGTAGAGTCCATCAGGGACCATGTTATCTGACACCACTGACATATTTCAAATGCGGGCAGACAGGACATTTTGCCAGATCGTGTCCTTACACCGGGTATCAGCAGTCGCAGATTCTGCGATTCCCACAGCAGTCGATTGCTATGTTGCACCCATTCCATTTCAGTTACCACCAGCTCAACATCAGAGTTCCACTCAGATTGTTCCATAGCAGAGTCATGGTAGAGGTACTAGAGGAGGTGCCAGAGGTGCTGGCCAGGCTTCTACTAGTCAGCAGGGAGGTCGAGGTCAGGCCAGAGTTTTCCATCTCACTTAGCAGGATGCTCAGGCATCTAATGCAGTCGTGGCAGGTATTGTTTCTGTCTGTTACCTGGATGCATGGGTTTTATTTGATCCGGGTGCCACGCATTCGTTTGTTTCTCATGTTTTTGCTACCAAATCTTATTGGCAAGCTTCGAGGATGGCTTTTCCTTTATCTGTTGCCACTCCTTTGAGCAATTCTTTGGACACCGATATTGTTCTTTCTGGTTGTCTAGTTCTCGTGGGAGATAGAGAATTACCCGCTGATTTGATTCTGTTGGATGTGATGGAGTTTGATGTTATTTTGGGAATGGATTGGTTATCTCAGCACTATGCCGTGGTAGATTATAGGAATAAAAAGGTGACATTCAGAATTCCTAGTGAAGAAGAATTTAAGTTTGTGGGTGATAAGAGTTCAGCACCTCAGAATCTTATTTCTGCTATTACGGCTAGGAAGTTGTTGAGGAAAGGTTGTCAGGGATATTTAGCATTGGTCAGGGATACTTCAGTGGAGAAGTTATCACTCACAGATGTTCCTGTTGCTTGTGAGTTTCCTGATGTTTTTCCCGAGGAGTTGCCAGGTTTACCACCTCATAGAGAGATTGAGTTCTGTATAGATGTGGTTCCAGGTACTACTCCTATATCTATGCCACCCTACAGAATGGCTCCTGCAGAGTTGAAAGAGTTGAAGGAGCAGTTGCAAGAGTTGTTGGATAAGGGTTTTATTAGACCTAGTGTTTCTCCTTGGGGTGCACCAGTTCTATTTGTGAAGAAGAAGGATGGTACCCTGAGACTGTGCATTGACTGCAGAGAGCTGAATAAGGTGACATTGAAGAACAAGTATCCTCTTTCAAGGATAGATGACTTGTTTGATCAGCTACAGGGTGCACAGTTCTTTTCTAAGATTGACTTGAGGTCGGGTTATCATCGGCTGCGGATTAGTGAAGCTGATATTCCTAAGACGGCATTCCGCACTAGATATGGCCATTATGAGTTTCTGGTGATGTCTTTTGGTTTGACTAATGCACCAGTAGCTTTTATGGACCTGATGAATAGGGTATTCAAACCGTATATGGGTCAGTTTGTGGTAGTCTTCATCAATGATATACTGGTATATTCGAGGAGTATGGAAGATCATGTATATCATTTGAGGATTGTACTACTGACACTGAGAGATCATCAGCTTTATGCTAAATTCTCAAAGTGTGATTTCTGGATGGAGAGTGTTTCTTTTCTTGGACACGTAGTGTCTAAAGAAGGTATCCAGGTTGATCCAGAGAAGATTGAGGCAGTGTCTGAGTGGCCTAGACCAACTTCTTTTACAGAGATTCGAAGTTTTTTGGGTTTAGCCGGGTATTATAGGCGGTTTGTGCAGGATTTTTCCAGAATTTCAGCCCCTATAACTCACTTGACTCAGAAGAATGTTAGATTCGAGTGGTCAGAAGCTTGTGAGAATAGTTTTCAGCTATTGAAGGAGAAGTTAACCACAGCACCAGTGTTAGCTTTGCCTAATAGTGTGGACAAGTTCACAGTCTATTGTGATGCCTCTAGAATTGGCCTTGGTTGTGTGTTGATGCAGAATGGTAGGGTGATAGCCTATGCTTCGAGGCAGTTGAAGAAGCATGAGCAGAACTATCCTACACATGACCTTGAGATGGCTACAGTGATCTTTGCTTTGAAGATTTGGAGACATTATCTGTACGGGGTGACTTGTGAGATATTACTGATCACAAGAGCCTTAAGTACATTTTTCAGCAAAGAGATCTGAATCTGAGGAAAAGAAGATGGTTGGAATTGTTGAAGGATTATGACTGTGAGATTTTATATCATCCGGGTAAAGCTAATGTGGTAGCAGATGCCTTGAGTAGAAAGTCCTCAGGCAGTCTTGCTCACATCAGTGTTGAGAGGAGACCGTTGATCCAAGAATTTCATATGTTAGTGGATCAAGGTCTGATGATGAAGATCAATAGATTAGGTGGACTACTAGCTCAGTTTAAAGTGCGATCTGTACTGAGGGATAGGATTAAAGCAGCTCAGAGCCGAGATCCTATTCTAGAAGAGCTTACAGAGAATGTCAGAGCAGGGACGTTCACTGATTTCACACTCGATGATGATGGTGTGTTGTGGATCAGTGATAGATTGTGTGTTCCTGATGTGGATGATTTGAGAGAAGAGATCCTAGAGGAAGCACACTCTACAGCCTACAACGTTCATCCGGGCATTACTAAGATGTACCAAAATATCAAAGATTTGTACTGGTGGGATGGACTAAAGAAGGATGTCGCTAATTATGTTGCTAAGTGCTTGACGTGTCAGCAAGTGAAAGCTGAACATCATAAGCCTTCTGGGAAGCTTCAACCTCTTCCTATTCCCTAGTGGAAGTGGGAAAGGATAGCTATGGATTTTATGGTCGGTTTACCTCGTTCTAAGGATGGATACGATTCCATCTGGGTGATTGTAGACAGGTTGACGAAGTCTGCACATTTCCTACCTGTGAAACCCACTTATTCTGTAGCTAGATTGGCGAAGTTATATGTGAAGCATATTGTGTGCCTCGTTTTTGGCAGAAGTTGCAGGAAGCAATGGGCACTAGGCTGGACTTTAGTACTGCTTTTCATCCTCATACAGATGGTCAGTCTGAGAGGACGATCCAGACACTAGAAGATATGTTGAGGATGTGTGTCCTGGATTTGGGAGGTAGCTGGGATGATCATTTGCCACTCGTTGAGTTTGCATATAATAACAGCTACCATAGCAGTATTGGCATGGCACCATATGAGGCATTATATGGAAGGAAGTGTAGATCCCCTTTGAGTTGGGATGAGATTGGTGAGAGAGCTTTGACTGGACCTGAGATGGTTCAGGATGCTGCAGAGAAAGTCACCGTGATTAAACGAAGATTAGAGATCGCAGTTAGTAGACAGAAGAGCTATGCGGATCCTAGGCACAGAGATGTGGAGTTTCAGGTTGGAGATTCCGTTTTTCTAAAAGTATCTCCAATGAAGGGGTGTGATGAGATTTGGCAGGAAGGGTAAGTTGGCACCGAGATATATTGGACCGTTTGAGATTCTGGAGAGAGTTGGCACTATTGCATATCGGTTGGATTTTCCTCCGAGTATGTCACAAGTGCATCCAGTATTTCATATCTCGATGTTAAGGAAGTATATCTCAAACCCTTCACACGTGTTACAGCCTGACAGTGTAGAAGTGAGTGAAGATTTGACGTTTGTGGAAGAACCTGTGGTGATCGTTGATTATCAAGTTCGACAGTTGCGTTCGAAACAGATTCTGATGGTCAAGGTTCTGTGGCGTAGCAATAGAGTCGAGGAGCATACGTGGGAGACTGAAGCTGAGATGCAAGCTTCTCACCCGTATCTCTTTCCTTCCTGATCCTATAATCTTTTCTTTTTGGAATTCGGGGATGAATTCTTATATGGGGGGGAGACTGTAATATCCCGTGTTTTTAAATATTTTTTTACTGTATCGGGATATGCAGTGTTAATAATTTTTGTATATATTTATGAAATTTTTATGAGTTTGCTATTTAATTAAAGCTAATTTTAATTGTTTATTATTATTTTAAGTGCTTTACGTAAAATTTTCCCGGGACTTGCATTTCCGGGGAAATTTTCACATAAATAATTTACTATTAATTATTTTAAATAGATTTACGGACTTGCATGAACTCATACATATTTTTAAAATACTAAACACCGTATATATGTGTAATTATTTATTTAGTTAGGGTTTAATCAATATTACCCTAATATTTTATTATTTGTTTATTAATTTTATTATTAATTAATTATTTTTATTTATTAAATTTTAAATTATTAAATATTATGCGTGGTGTGTGATTTTCCCAAGTGTTTTATTAATATACTATATTAAAATATATATATATATTATTTTTTTTCTTTTTCTTTTTCTTTTCCTTTCTTTTCTTTTCTTTTTCTCTTCTTCTTCTTTGGTATTCTTCTTCCCGAAACCGTCCTCTATCAACACTCACCGTTGTAAATCCCGACCACCTACCGTCGGTGTGCCGCCAGCAGCTTTGCCCTTCCCAGCCAGCTGCTCCACCGCCCCTAGCCTCCTTCCTCGACGCCGACCAACTCTCTTCCTCCATTTTTGGTCGAAAATCCCCTTTTCTTAACAACTTACTATTCCGGCCACCAAACTTCACGTTTCTGGTGTCTTTGGACTCCCTTAGCAACGGTAATCATGATTCTAGCTTTGGTTTGAGCTTAAATGGCCTTGAATTTCTT
Organism: Mallotus nudiflorus; assembly: GCA_947683625.1. Taxonomy (NCBI): domain Eukaryota; kingdom Viridiplantae; phylum Streptophyta; class Magnoliopsida; order Malpighiales; family Euphorbiaceae; genus Mallotus; species Mallotus nudiflorus. The sequence continues at coordinate 188,750 of CANTUR010001249.1, forward strand.
GTTTTTCGATTTTTCTCAATTTGGCCAAATTAGGTTTTTGATTTTTTTTGAATCTTTCTTGTTGATTCATGAAAATTCCCTTAACAAATGTTGATCCTAGTAGCTTAATCTACATGTATGAATTTTTGCGGAAATTTTGGAGATTATTTTGATTTTTGGGTATTTTTAAATATTTAATATTATTTTCTAACTTTCGGAAATTAATTAATTAAATTATGAAATTATGTTTATGATAATTATAGGTGTTGAAATGAATTATAGGAATTTATTTAGAATTTTTATGAATTTCTATGTATTTATTTTGAATTATTTAGGTTTATGTAATTTTAGGAAATTTAGGTTAATTGTATTTTTAATTGAAATTTATTGGTTAATTGAGTTTAATTATTGATATTATTGAAAAATATGTTAAAAAAATTAATTTTGGATAATTATACTATTTTTGGTGAATTTTTGAAGTAATTATAGTATATTTATATATATAGGGGTATTTTGGTAATTTTACACGAAATTGGCTAAAAATGTGATTTAATTGGTTTTAATAGTTATTTAAGGTATAAAAATGATTTCTACAAATTATTTAGTATTTTTAACTAATTAAAACTATTTTTCGTGAATTATTTTCGATTATATATATAATATACGATTTTTCTAATAAAATGAGTTTTTATCGGTTTTTACAGTGTTTAAAGATTAATTATGTAATTTATATTTATAAAATGAATTTCTATGATATAAGGGTATTTTTGGTATTTCTAAAATTATTCTGTGATTGTGGACCCCGATCGGTAGATTGTAGTTTGGAGTCCGACCAAGGGGTTATGGATGAGTAGTTGAGCCTGTTTTTCGAAGTGTGTTTCTTTGCAGGGTCGGCTCTACTCTTTGAGTAGAGAGATGTCCATTTTACAGGAGAGGTTCTGTCGAATTTTTGGTAGAATTCTCGCAAAACGTGATGTTCGGTCGAACCCTAATTTCGATTCTGTGTTTAATATTCTAGATCGAGTTCTAGGATTTTCTGTTAGGTTTATTCTGATTTCGTCGTTATTTATTGTTTGTTTAGTTGCGCCGAGACCGAGGCTTAGTGGACTAGGCCCGTCGAACCCATCTCGTGGAGCGCACTAAGTGTGAGTTACTATTTTATATATATACGCTTTAGGATGCATGATTTTAGAAATATATGTTTTTTTTTTATTAAATATGCATAAATAATTTGATTAGTATTTAAGTATATCTTTAGTTTATTTTTGGTATATATTAAATTATATGCATGCTGTATTAAACGTTTATGTCTAAAATGTTTTTAAATATATATATTTAGTTTATTTTACAATTATATTGGATTTATTTGACATATATATACTCGAATATACCTGGTTTATTTTTGATATATTTCTAGTATATATATGATTTATGTTACTATTTACTTCAAATTCATGCATCATTTAATTGTGATTGAATGTTTTATATTTATTAATGAAGGATATCGATAGAACGTGCTACCTAGTGGGCAGCACTAGGACCGAGTACGTACCGGTACGCTTATAGCATTTAGGCTATACTACTAACCATTTATGGATATTGATTGAATATGATTATTACATATGTGAGATATGGTTTGGAGGTGTGATTGCTGGAGCTCGGTTGACCAAGTGTCTCGGGGCCAATCACACTGACAGTCAGACTGCTGGAGCTCGGTTGACTTAGTGTCTCGGGGCCAGTCTACTGTCTAAATGGATTAAGTGAATATAATTGGAATAAGTGAGCCTATATGGCTAGAGTGTTGTTTAACACTGCTTTGACGTTGCGATATTCTAGGGTTCTATTTGATCCTTCATGAACTGTGATTTTCAATAAAAATATATAAAATGATTTTTTTCTGCATCTGTGTGAATTTGCCTGTATATATACATATTATATATATATTGTTGACTATATGCATTGTCACTTAGTATGCATGTATATATATTATAGTAATTCACTCAGTGATGTCTGACTCCCCTCCGTTGACTAATTTTTCAGGAGAGTCATCATCTTCAAACCTCAGTAGCAGGCCTGTACGCCGAATTTCTTCCGCCCTAGCTTCTTTATGTAAACTACTTATTTGAGTCTTGAGTTTTATTTTTTATAATCTAGACACTGCATTAGTTGTAAATTAATTATGGGCTTGATGTATTGTATTTATACAAGATCTGTACTTTGAATATTTGAACTGAAACGTGTATTAAAGGATTTATCTATATATGAGATATGGATTATTATTTTGATAATTATGATTTTATTTCCGCTGCATTAAGAGTTGTTGTTATTATTATTGCATGTTTATTTTATTTTTAGGCTTGCTACGGGTTCCAGATTCGAAAGAATTCCCATTCCCTAGCGCCGGTCATGGCCCCTATTTTGGGTCGTGACAATTATTAAGTTTATAATATTATAATATAAAGTTATAATATATATATATACAAATAATCAATAAAACCTTATTTCTCCTTTTTCCCCATCTTGTCCCTCACCCTCACCATCTCCCTCATTGCTGCAACTCCAGCCGACTACCGTCAGTGTGCTTCTCAGACGTCCACCCTCTTCCTCCAACAGCTCCGTCACCTCTTGTCATCCACTTCGGTGCCGATGAAGCTGAGGAACTCGATTTGGCTGAGAGTTGATTCTTCCACCGTACCTCATGATTCTGGCCACCAAATCCAGTGATTCTGGTGCCGTTGAACTCCTAGAACTCCATAGAAGCCGATTCCAAGCTTCATTTTAGCTTAAAATTCAATTTGGTAAGGTTTTTATCTAGTTTTCAATTTCGACCATTTTTGTTTCTCGATTTTTTTGAAATTCAATCTTAATGATTCAAGCTTAATTCCTTTACAAAAGTTTCTTCTTGTAGCTCAATCTACATGTGGTAATTTTTGTAGAATTTTTGGGAATTATTTTGATTTTTGTGAATTTTTGATTATTTTATTAATATTTTCTAATTTTCGTAAATTAATTAAATAAATTATGAAATTATGATTTATGGTGTTTATAGGTGTTAAAATGAATTTTAGAAATTTATTTTTAATTTTTGTGATTTTTATATAATTATTGTGAATTTATTTAGTTTATGTGATTTTTAGAAAATTAGGTTAATTATGTATTTTATTGAAATTAATTGGTTAATTGAGTATAAATATTGATATTATTGAATTATATATTGAGAAATTAATTTTTGGTGAATTTTTTAATAATTATAGTGAATTTATATATAGTAGGTTTATTTTTGGTATATTATTGGTGTATTTTAAATTATATGCATGTTTTATTATTAAATTATTCTTAAAATATTTTTAGGTATATTTATAGTTTATTTTATAATTAAATTGAATTTATTTGATGTATATATACTCAAAATATACCTGGTTTACTTTTGGTATATTTCTAGTATATATATAGTTTATATTGCTATTTTATTTAATATCATGCATCATTTATTTTATGAATGTATGGATTTATTTTAAATGAAGGATATCAATAGTACGTGCTACCTAGTGAGCAGCACTAGGACCGAGTACGTATCGGTACAACGATAGCATTTAGGCTATATTACTAACCTATTTGTGGATATTGATTGGATTCATTTTTATGATGTGTGATGTGATTGAGAGTGTGATTGTTGGAGCTCGGTTGACCAAGTGTCTCAGGGCCAATCACACTGAAAGTCAGACTGCTGGAGCTCAGTTGACTTAATGTCTCCGGGCCAATCTACTGTCCAAATGGAACAAGTGAATTTATTTGGAATAAGTGAGCCTGTATGGGTAGAGTGTTGTCTAACACTGTTTGAGGTTGCGATTTTCTAGGGTTGTATTTGATCCTTCATAATCGGATGTTATTTTCAGTATATATATATATAATGATTTTGATACATCTGTGTGATTTTGCCTGTATATATATTTATTATATATACTATTGAATGTGTGCATTTGTCATTTAGTATGCATGTATATATATTATAACAATTCACTCAGTGAGGTCTGACTCCCCTCCGTTGACTATTTTTCAGGAAAGTCATCGTCTTCAGACCTCAATAGCAGACCTTTCTGTCGGATTTCTTCTGCCCCAGCTTTACTATGTAAACTGCTCACTTGACTTTATTTTATAATCTAGACACTGCAGTAGTTGTAATCAGTTGTGATATTTATGTACTATGTTGTATGAGATATGTATTTTAAAGATTTAAACTGAGATTTGTATTTAAAGATTATTTATATATGAGATGAGTTTGTTTATTTAAATCTATAAGCGGATTATTATTTTATTTTATTTATGAGATTTTAATTTCTGCTATAAAATATTTTATTTATGTTATTATTATTGTATGTTTTTATTTATTTTAAGGCTTGCTACGGGTTCCGGATTCTAAAGAATTCCTATTCCCTTGAGCCGGTTATGGCCCCTGTTTTGGGTCATGACAAAAATTTCTCACTCAAACCTAAATCTATCGCACCGGTACGTACTCGGTCCTAGTGTTGCCCACTAGGTAGCACATTCTATTGATATCCTTCATTTATAATAAATCATACATCCAGAAAATAAATAATGTAGAATGACATTCATACTAACAAAATAAACCATATATATACCAAAAATATACTTAAAATAAACTAAGTATATTTTAAGTATATATATGTAAAATAAATTCAAATCAATCATAAAATATACTAAAATAAACCCACAATATACTAAAACATGCTATGTTTAAATCAATAATAAAACATGCAGTTATTTAGGAGTATATCAAATATATACCAAAAATATACTTAAAAACAATTTAAGTATAAATCAATAATATGACATGCATTTATTTAGGAATATATATAAAATATACTAAGAATATATCTAAAGTATACTAAAAATAAACCTAATTACCTAGCATGTATATATCAAAAATAAACCCTAAATATACCAAAGATATCATAAATGTATATAGAAAATATGCAGACATATACATCAAAATATACTAAAAATAAACTAAAAATATACCAAATCATATTATAATTTAAATCACTATTAAAAGTACATAATGAAAGTGAAAAAAAATCCTAAGTCATGCATCCTATATGCAATGCATATATATATAGTATAATAACTCACTGATTAGTGCTCCACGAGATAGACTTGGCAAGCCTGGTCCATTAGGCCTCGGTCTCGGTGTAGCTAGAAAAATAAAATAACAACAACCATCAAAATAAATTTCTAACTCTACGCTACTAGGATTACTATAAAAAGACTCAATCAAAATTCAAAACTAAACTTGGACTAGTTGTCACATTTTACGAAAAATCTACTAAAATTTTGGCAGAGTCTCCTCTATAAAACGGACATCTCCCTACAAAAGTAGGGCCGATCCTGCGTAGAAAACATACTTTTAAAATCTCAAAGCACAACACCTCAGGTTGGGACTCTAAACTTCATAAATCCCCAATCAAGGTTCACAATACACAAACAAATAATATTAAAAGTAAAATAATAAAATCATCAAAAATCAAATAAAATATTCAAAAACCTTTATTTTCCAACTAAAATATAAAAGTCAAATTTAAATAATATTTGATAATAAAAATTTATAATTGGAATAAAATTCCCATTTTACAATTAAATTAACATAGATTGTAAATAATATTTAATCACAATTTAACATCATTTAAAATAATAAAATACACATTTTGCCTCAAAATAATAAATACACTTATTATTCACATAATACTCTAAAATTATCACAATTAACTAATAAAATCTCAAGCATTATATAATATTAATAAAAATTCAATTTTTTTTATAATTATTCAACATAACATAATAAAGTTCACATTTAATTGCTTAAATAGTTTAATTATATAATAAAATTAGTTTAAAACCCATTTTATTTCCATAATAATATATAATATATTATTTTAAAACAATTTTTTGAAAAATAGTATTAATTAGTTAAAATAGTAATCAATTTGCAAAAATCATTTTAATACCTTAAATAATTATAAAACCAACTAAAACATAATATTTAACTATAATTAACACAAAATTACACATTTACCCCGATAATATAAAATATCCAATATACTAAATAATCTCCTCAAAAAAATTATAAAATCATTAAAATTATTTAATCAACATATTTTATACTAATATCAACCAAAACACATATTTATCCAACAATTTATATAAAAATAAATATTTAATCTAATAATTCAAAATACACATATATTGTATAAAATTCCATAAAAATTATATAAATTCATAAAAATTATTTTGTCAATAAATAACCTTCTAATATCAACTAAAACACAAAATTAAACTCTGAATTCAATCAAAATGCACATTTAATTCATTATTCCAAAATTTACATAAACTATAAATATTTCTAAAAAATTATATAATAATTCCTAAAAATTAATATCTCAACATTATAATTACTAACAATATATAACAATAATAATTTAACCAAATTCATAATTAAAATAATTAATTAACAAAAATTAATTAAATAATAATAAAATAATCAAAATTATCCATAAATTAAACTAATTCAAAAAAAATTAACAAAATTATTTTTAGCAAGCTTGAGCTACCAAGAAAAATTTTTCAAAAAAAAAAATTAAATCAACAATTTCTAACTAAAACAATAAAAACTGAAATAACCATAATCTAAAAACCAAGCAAAATCTTACCAAAAAACCGAGTTTGAGCTTGATCTGAGCCTAGAATTGGCTTCATCACAACTTTAGGAGTCAAACGACTCCAAGAAGTTGAGCTATGGCGAGGAGAAGCTTCCTGCTGTTGCTGCCGTTCTGCCAGCTCCGGTGACGCTCTGATGTACAGACAGCGACAGAGAAGACGAGGAAGAAAAGGGAAGAAGATGGTGGCAATGAGAGGTAGTTTGCCGAGCTACGGGAAGAAGCACAGTGAGGGTAGGGAAGTCGGGTCGCGGGGAAGAAAGGAGAGGGGTCCTGTTTTTGTTTCACATCTTTTATTGCATATATATGTTATACTATATATTATAATTATATAATATATTTATGTGTATTAATGTAATAACCTGATGTTTTAAATATTTTTATACTCTATCGGGATATGCAGTATTAATAATTTTAATATATATATTTGACTATTTAATTATTTTGTTAAGAACTAATGTTATTTTAAATTATTCTAAGTTTTCTACGTAAAATTTTCCCGAAACCTATATTTTTGGGAAAATAATACCTAAATAATAATTTATTTATTTACGTTAGTTCATTTTATTAAATTGCATGGGTTCATGCATAATTAAAAATTTGAATAATATATATATATATATATAATAATAATAATAATAATAATAATAATTATTATTATTATTATTATTATTATTATTATTATTACATGTGTTATTGTCACGACCTAAACTAGGAGTTATGACCGGCACTAGGGAACGGGAATTTTTTCGAATCTGGAACCTGTAGCAAGCCTTAGAAAATAAAATCATGCAATAATTATATAAAAGTACGACCAAATTAAAATTTTTCTGAATCAATATATAAAATAAATACTCCAAATCCTTTTATAAATGAATACATATTCGTACAATATTCAAATACAAATTCTTAGAGTATATAATATCCAAAAAAAAATAATACACTTCCAATATAATAACACTATACTGCAGTTTCTAGAATACAATTCAAAGTTCAGAATATACATTTGCATAAAATAGCCGGGACTGAAGAACACCGGCGAGGAACTCTACAACTAAGGTCTGACGATATGGAATCTCCTGAAAAAAATAATTGAGGGGGGTCATACCTCACTGAGTGAATTATTATACTATATATATGTGCAAACTAAACCATAACAATCAGGCATTATTATATATGTATGTATATACACACAATTCACATGAATGTCAAACTCTGCTTTTATAAATATACTAAATGTAGAAAATATTTGTTTTAATTTATGAAGGATCCATAGAACCCTAAATAATAACAACCTCAAACAATCCCATCATCACTCTAGCCATACAGGCTCACTTGATTCCAAATAGAACACTTATTCCAATCTTGACAGCAGACTAGCCTCGACACACTAAGTCGACCGAGCTCCAGCAGTCTGGCTGTCAGTGTGATTGGCCCCGAGACACTTGGTCAACCGAGCTCCAGCAATCACACTATCTATCACCTCACATCTCAATCAACCCAATAGATCATTCAATTCACTTATGGACAGTAGACTAGCCCCGAGACACTAAGTCAACCGAGCTCCAGCAGTCCGACTGTCAATGTGATTGGCCCCGCAATCACACTATCTAACATACCATTAATCTTAGTCAAATCAATTATAATCACCCAATTTTAACTCTCACTCAATCCTTATCTATCGTACCAGTACGTACACGGTCCTAGTGCTGCCCACTAGGAAGCACGTTCTATTAATATCCTTCACTTCGAATAAATCATTCATTCGAAAAATAATTAATGTAGAACAATATTCATAATAGTAAAACCAACCATATATATATATATATACCAAAAATATACCTAAAATATACCCAGTATATTTCAGGTATATATATATATATGTCAAATAAAATATGAAATAAACTAAAGATAAATCATTAATATAGTTAAAAACAATTTAAATGAGTAACAATAATATAACATGCATTATCTTAAAAATATATTTAAATATGAAAAAGATATACTCTAAGTACTTAAATAATTTAATAAACCATTTATGTATAAATATTCATTTAAATACGTGTTTGTGTTTAACATATATTCACAAATATACTAAAAATAAACCTAATTATCTAGCATGCATATATCAAAAATAAACCCTAAATATACCTGTCATGACCCAAAATAGGGGCCATGACCGGCGCTAGGGAACGGGAATTCTTTCGAATCCGGAACCCGTAGCAAGCCTAAAAATAAAATAAAACATGCAATAGTAACAATAACAATAATATATATATGCAGTGAAAATAAAAATCTTAAATATAATGATAACATTTTCACCACTGGATTTAAATCAAATCTCAGCTCATCGCATATATATAAAATCTTTCAATACAAATCCAGTTTCAATATAATACATCTCTTTAAATAAAATACATGAAATCCAATACTTTAATTCACAACTACTGCAGTATCTAGATTATAAAATAAGACTCAAGTAAATAATTTACACAAAGAAGCCGGGGCGGAAGAAATCCGGCGTATCGACCTGCTACTGAGGTCTGAAGAAGTTGACTCTCCTGAAAAATAGTCAATGGAGGGGAGTCAGACCTCACTGAGTGAATTACTATAATATATATACATACACACTAAATGATAATGCATATAGTCAATAATACATATTTAATATGTATATATACAGGAAAATTCACACAGATGCAGAAAAATCATTTTTATATATTTTATTGAAAATCCCAGTTTATGAAGGATCACATAGAACCCTAGAATAACGCAACCTCAAAAAATAGTGTTAAATAACACTCTAGCCATACAGGCTCACTTATTCAAAATATATCCACTTAATCCATTTAGACAGTAGACTGGCCCCGAGACACTAAGTCAATCGAGCTCCAGTAGTCTAACTGCCAGTGTGATTGGCCCCGAGACACTTGGTCAACCAAGCTCCAGCAATCACACCCACAAACCACATCTCACACATCAATTAAATAATATCCAATCAATATCCACAAATGGTTAGTAATATAGCCTAAAGCTATAGGCGTACCGGTACGTACTCGGTCCTAGTGCTGCCCACTAGGTAGCACGTTCTATCGATATCCTTCATCATTAAATATAAAACATTCATTCACAAAAATAAATGATGCATGAATGTAAATGAAATAACAATATAATCCATATATATACCAGAAATATACCAAAAGTAAACCAGGTATATTTCGAGTATATATACGTCAAATAAATCCAGTCAAATCATAAATTAAACTAAAAATATATTTAAAAACATTTTAAATATATTTTATTAATAAAACATGTATATAATTTATTATATACCAAAAATAAACCAGAAATATACTTAATATAAACTTAAGAAATAATCAAATTATTTATGCATATTTAATCCACATAAAACATGCATTTCTAAATCATGCATCCTAAGCATATATATATAGTATAGTAACTCACCTAATGCGCTCCACGAGACGAGTCCGACGGGCCTGGTCCACTAGCCCTCGGTCTCGGCGCAACTAAACAAGCAATAACGACAGACATTAGAATAAACCTAACAAAAATCCTAGAATTCAATCTAGAGTATTTAAATACGGAAACAGAATTAGGGTTCGATTGGACATCACATTTTACGAGAATTCTACCAAAAATTCGGCAGAACCTCCCCTGTAAAACGGACATCTCTCTACTTAAAAGAGTAGAGCCGACCTTGCAAAGAAATACACTTTGAAAAATAAGCTCAACACAAATCCATAACCCCTCGGTCGGACTCCAGACTACATTCCACCGATCGGGGTCCACAATCACAGAACAATTCTGAAAATACCAAAAATATCCTTACAACATAGAAATTCATTTTATAAGTAGAAATTACATAATTAACCTTCAAACACTGAAAAAATCGATAAAAACTCATTTTATTAGTAAAACCGTATATTATATATATAATTGAAAATAATTCACGAAAAATAGTTTTAATTAGTTAAAAATACTAAATAATTTGTAGAAATCATTTTATACCTTAAATAACTATTAAAACCAATTAAATTACATTTTCAGCCAATTTAGGGTAAAATTACCAAAATACCCCTATATATAAAAATATACTTAAATTACTTCAAAAATTCACCAAAAATTATAAAATTATCCAAAATTAATTTTCTCAACATATTTATCAATAATATTAATAATTAAACTCAATTAATCAATTAAATTCAAATAAAAACACATTTAACCTAATTTTCCCAAAATTCCATAAACTTCAATAATTCAAAATAAATACTTAGAAATTCATACAAATTCCAAATAAATTCCTATAATTCATTTCAACACCTTATTTAACCATAAACTCCAATTTCATAATTTAAATAATTAATTTCCGAAAATTAGAAAATAATATTAAATATTCAAAAATACCCAAAATCCAAAAAATCTCCAAAAATTCCATAAAAATTCATACATGTAGACTGAGCTACTAGGAACAACATTTGTGAAGGGATTTTTCATGAATCAATCAATTCGAAGCTTAAAAAAATCGAAAACCCTAATATGGCCGAATTCGAAAAATCGAAACCTACGCAAATCTAAACCATTTTAGCTCAAACCAAAGCTAGAATCACACTCACCGAAGCTTAAGGAGAAGAAAGAGACCAGCGGTGTCAAAAACGGTGGCCAAAAATGGGAGAAACGGCAAAGGGAAGATTTTGACCAAAAATGGAAAACAGGGGCTGCCGGCGCCGGGGAAGGGAGCTGCTGGCGGCGGGGGACGGCTGGGAACGGCGGTGGCAAGCTGGGAGGCACATCAACGGTAGGTGACCGGAGTTGCAGCGGGAGGGAAGGGAGTCGGGCGCACGGGAAGAAGAAGAAGAAGAAGAAGAAGAAGAAAAAGAAAAAGAAAAAAGAAAGGAAAGAAAAAGAAAAGAAAAAGAAAAAAGAAAAAAAAGAAAAAAAGAAAAAGAAAAAAGAAAATAATTAAATAATAATAAAATAATTTTAATAATTTAATAATACATAAAATAATTAAATAACAATAAATAAATAAACAAATAATAAAATATTAGGGTAATATATATTAAACCCTAATTAAATAAATATACACACACATAGGCTTTATTTAGTATTTTAAAAATACGTATGAGTTCATGTAAGTCCGAAAATATATTTAAAATAATTAATAATACATTGTTTACGTGAAAATTTCCTTGAAAATGCAAGTCCCGGGAAAATTTTACGTAAAACACTGTAAATAATACACAGTATTTAAAATAGGTTTTAAATACATATCAACTCATGGAAATATCATAATATATACACAAAAATTATTAACACTGTATATCCCGGTACAGTGTAAAAATATTTTAAAAACACGGGATATTACAGTCTTCCCCCCTTACAAGAATTCGTCCCCGAATTCCAAAAGATAAGATTACAGGATCAGGAAGGAAAGAGATACGGGTAAGAAGCTCGCATCTCAGCTTCAGTCTCCCACGTATGCTCCTCAACTCTGTCGCTACGCCACAGAACCTTGACCATCAGAATCTGCTTCGATCGCAACTGTCGAACTTGAAAATCAATGATCGCCACAGGTTCTTCCACAAACGTCAAATCTTCACTCACTTCTACACTGTCGGGCTGCAACACGTGTGAAGGGTCTGAGATATACTTCCTCAACATCGAGATATGAAATACTAGATGCACTTGTGACATATTTGGAGGCAAAGCCAACCGATATGCAACAGTGCCAACTCTCTCCAGAATCTCAAACGGTCTGATATATCTCGGTGCTAACTTACCCTTCCTGCCAAATCTCATAACACCCTTCATCGGAGATACCTTCAGAAAAACAAAATCTCCAACTTGAAACTCCACATCTCTGCGCCTAGGATCCGCATAGCTCTTCTACCTGCTAACTGCGGTCTCTAATCTGTGTTTAATCATGGCGACTTTCTTTGTAGCATCCTGAACCATCTCAGGTCCAGTCAAAGCTCTCTCACCAATCTCATCCTAACTCAAAGGGGATCTGCACTTCCTTCCATACAAAGCCTCATACGGTGCCATAGTAATACTGCTATGGTAGCTGTTATTATATGTGAACTCTATGAGTGACAAATGATCATCCTAGCTACCTCCCAAATCCAGGACACACATCCTCAACATATCTTCCAGTGTCTGGATCGTCCTCTCAGATTAGCCATCTGTCTGAGGATGGAAAGCAGTACTGAAATCCAACCTAGTGCCCATCGCTTCCTGCAACTTCTTCCAAAAACGAGAAGTAAACACTGAACCTCTATCTGACACAATGGACATAGGTACTCCATGAAGGCATACAATATGCTTCACGTACAACTTCGCCAATCTAGCAACTGAATATGTGGCTTTCACAGGCAAGAAATGTGCAGACTTCGTCAACCTATCTATGATCACCCAGATAGAATCGTATCCATCCTTAGAACGAGGTAAACCTACCACAAAATCCATAGCTATCCTTTCCCACTTCCACTCGGGAATAGGAAGAGGCTGAAGCTTCCCAAAAGGCTTCTGATGTTCAACTTTTACTTGCTGACACGTCAAGCACTTAGCAATATAATCAGCGACATCCTTCTTCAATCCATCCCACCAGTATAGATCTCTGATACTGTGGTACATCTTAGTAATGCCCGGATGAACGTTGTAAGCTGTAGAATGTGCTTCCTCTAAAATCTCCTCTCTTAAATTATCCTCGTCAGGAACACACAGTCTACCACTGATCCACAACACACTGTCATCATCAAGTGTGAAATCAGTGAACTTCCCTGCTCTGACATTCTCTGCAAGCTCTTCCAGAATAGGATTTTGGCTCTGAGCTATTTTAATCCTATCTCTCAGCACAGATCGTACTTTAAACTGAGCTAGCAGTCCACCTGATCTACTAATCTTCATCATCAGACCTTGATCCACCATCAGATGCAACTCTTGGATCAATGGTCTCCTCTCAACATCGATGTGAGCAAGACTACCTGAGGACTTCCTACTCAAGGCATTTGCTACCACATTAGCTTTACCTGGATGATATAGAATCTCACAGTCGTAATCCTTCAACAATTCCAACCATCTCCTCTGCCTTAAATTCAGATCTCGCTGCTGGAAAATGTACTTAAGGCTCTTGTGATCAGTAAATATCTCACAAGTCACCCCGTACAAATAATGTCTCCAAATCTTCAAAGCAAAGATCACTACAGCCATCTCAAGGTCATGTGTGGGATAGTTCTGCTCATGCTTCTTCAACTGCCTCGAAGCATAGGCTATTACCCTTCCATTCTACAACAACACACAACCAAGACCAATTCTAGAGGCATCATAGTAAACTGTGAACTTATCCACACTATTAGGCAAAGCTAACACTGGTGCTGTGGTCAACTTCTCCTTCAATAACTGAAAACTATTCTCACAAGCTTCTGACCATTCAAATCTAGCATTCTTCTGAGTCAAGCGAGTCATAGGGATGCAATTCTGGAAAAATCCTGCACAAACCGCCTATAATACCCGGCTAAACCCAGAAAACTTCGAATCTCAATGACAGAAGTAGGTCTAGGCCATTCAGACACTGCCTCAATCTTCTGTGGATCAACCTGAATACCTTCTTTAGACACTACGTGTCCAAGAAAAGAAACACTCTCTATCCAGAAATCACACTTCGAGAATTTAGCATAAAGCTGATGATCTCTCAGTGTCTGTAGTACAATCCCTAAGTGATATACATGCTCTTCCATACTTCTAGAATATACCAGTATATCATCAATGAAGACTACCACAAACTGATCCATATACGGTCTGAATACCCTATTCATCAAGTCCATAAAAACTGCTGGTGCATTAGTCAAACCAAAAGACATCACCAGAAACTCATAATGGCCATATCTAGTGCGGAATGCTGTCTTAGGAATATCAGCTTCACTGATCCGCAACTGATGATAACCCGACCTCAAGTCAATCTTAGAAAAGAACTGTGCACCCTGTAGCTGATCAAACAAATCATCTATCCTCGGGAGAGGATACTTTTTCTTCACTGTCACCTTATTAGCTCTCTGTAGTCAATGCACAGTCTTAGGGTTCCATCCTTCTTCTTCACAAACAGGACTGGTGCACCCCAAGGAGAAACACTAGGTCTGATAAAACCTTTATCCAACAACTCTTGCAACTGCTCCTTCAGCTCTCTCAACTCTGCAAGAGCCATTCTATAGGGTGGCATAGATATAGGAGTAGTACCTGGAACCACATCTATATAGAACTCAATCTCTTTGTGAGGTGGTAAACCTGGCAACTCCTTGGGAAAAACATCAGGAAACTCACAAGTAACAGGAACATCTGTGAGTGACAACTTCTCCACTGAAGTATCCCTGACCAATGCCAAATATCCTTGACATCCTTTCCTCAACAACTTCCTAGCTGTAATAGCAGAAATAAGATTCTGAGGTGCTGAACTCCTATCACCAACAAACTTAAATTCTACTTCATTAGGAATTCTGAAAGTCACCTCTTTATTCCTGTAATCTACCACGGCATAATGCTGAGATAACCAATCCATTCCCAAAATAACATCAAACTCCATCACATCCAACAATATCAAATCAGCGGGTAATTCTCTATCTCCCACGAGAACTGGACAACCAGAAAGAACAATATCAGCGTCCAAGGAATTGCTCAGAGGAGTGGCAACAGATAAAGGAAAAGCCATCCTCGAAGCTTACCAATAAGATTTAGAAGCAAAAATAGGAGAAACAAACGAATGCGTGGCACCCGGATCAAACAAAACCCAAGCATCCAGGTAACAAATAGAAACAATACCTACCACGACTGCATTAGATGCCTGAGCATCCTGTTGAGTAAGATGGAAAACTCTGGCCTGACCTCGACCTCCCTGCTAACTGGTAGAAGCCTAGCCAACACCTCTGGCACCTCCTCTAGTACCTCTACCATGACTCTGCTATGGAACAAATTGAGTGGAACTCTGATGCTGGGCTGGTGGCAACTGAAATGGCACGGGTGCAGCACTAGCAATCGACTGCTGTGGGAATCGCGGAATCTTCTGCTGCTGATACCCGGAGTAAGGACATGATCTGGCAAAATGTCCTGTCTGCCCGCATCTGAAGCATGTCAGTGGTGTCAGATAACACGGTCCCTGATGGACTCTACCACAAGTCTGACAAATGCTGGCCGCTGATCCAGAACTATGACCACTGCTGCTGCTTGAAGCACCTGACCCAAATCTGAATGATCTACGCTGACCTCCACGGCTATGTCTACTACTCCGATGCACTCGCTATTACTGTCTCTGACTCTGCTGAGTCGGACCTTGCTGCTGACTACTCGATCCAACATGAAAACTCGAATATGGAGTAGCTTGCAATCCACTCGACTGAACCCCTAGCTGGTAATAATCAGGCATCGCTCCCTGCCTAACTAATCTCAGCTCAATCTCCTTGGCCAACTCAATCACAGATTCAAGAGTAAGGCCTGCTGTAGGCATACCAGCAAAAGCTGAACCCAAACCAGTAACGTATGTAGTGACAGCGAAATACTGATCTTGCATCAGATCCTCAGCATATCTACCCAGACGAAGAAACTCTCGGGTGTACTCCTCTACAGATCGATCTCCACGAGAAATACTGGTCAATCGAAGACGATAGCTCAAACGAAGAGGCTCTAGACAGAATCTCCTCATAAACCGTTCTCAAAACTGAGCCCATGTCATCGTCATCATAAAAGGCTGGATCATCTGAATGAACCAATCTAAGGCTGGTCCCTCGACAGACAACTCAACGATCATGATCCGCTGGTACTCGATGTGAGCAGTCCGAGTCCTAGTCTCAATCGCATACAGAAAATCTAACGGATCGAAAGTACCATCAAAAGCAATCCTGCCCACTCGGGCATAGAACAAAGCTGCCTCAGGGTCAGACATACCTTGCTGATAGGCAGGCTGAACAGGCTGAACAACTGGAGGAACAGGAACATCAAATTCAGGCTCTATAGGCTCCTCGTCCTGTAACTCTCTCTGCCTACGGTGACCTATCGCTCCTTGAGGTCTACCTCTGCCATGACCTCTACGTCTAACTGGCTGCTCAGGAGATAAAACCTCATCCTGAAAAGATTCATCATCCTCGGCCTCAACGACCGGTGGAGAGACACGCACTCGCCTCCTCATACTGAAAAGACAAACGAAAAGATTCAGACAAAACAGACAACAGAGGAATAACGCAGAAAACTATAACAAGGAATACTTATCAAGACATACTTGAACCTAATACACTGCAGTAGTTACCAGAAGAAAACACAACATTAAAACTAGGGCCATAACTCACATAACTAAGCCCTGACACAGAACTCCGCTCTGATACCAACCTTGTCACGACCCAAAACAGGGGCCATGACCGGCGCTAGGGAACGGGAATTCTTTCGAATCCGGAACCCGTAGCAAGCCTAAAAATAAAATAAAACATGCAATAACAATAACAATAATATATACATGCAGCGGAAATAAAAATCTTAAATATAATGATAACATTTTCACCACTGGATTTAAATCAAATCTCAGCTCATCGCATATATATAAAATCTTTCAGTACAAATCCAGTTTCAATATAATACATCTCTTTAAATAAAATACATGAAATCCAATACTTTAATTCACAACTACTGCAGTATCTAGATTATAAAATAAGACTCAAGTAAATAATTTACACAAAGAAGCCGGGGCAAAAGAAATCCGGCGTATCGACCTGCTACTGAGGTCTGAAGAAGTTGACTCTCCTGAAAAATAGTCAATGGAGGGGAGTCAGACCTCACTGAGTGAATTACTATAATATATATACATACACACTAAATGATAATGCATATAGTCAATAATACATATTTAATATGTATATATACAGGCAAATTCACACAGATGCAGAAAAATCATTTTTATATATTTTATTAAAAATCCCAGTTTATGAAGGATCACATAGAACCCTAGAATAACGCAACCTCAAAAAATAGTGTTAAACAACACTCTAGCCATACAGGCTCACTTATTCAAAATATATCCACTTAATCCATTTAGACAGTAGACTAGCCCCGAGACACTAAGTCAATCGAGCTCCAGTAGTCTGACTGCTAGTGTGATTGGCCCCGAGACACTTGGTCAACCGAGCTCCAGCAATCACACCCACAAACCACATCTCACACATCAATTAAATAATATCCAATCAATATCCACAACTGGTTAGTAATTGTAATATCCCGTGTTTTTAAAATATTTTTACACAGTACCGGGATATGCAGAGTTAATGATTTATGTATTTTATATGATATTTTTATGAGTTGATATGTATTTTAGACCTATTTTAATTACTGTGTTTTATATACAGTGTTTTACGTAAAATTTTCCCGGGACTTGCATTTTCGGGGAAATTTTCACGTAAACGATTTATTATTAATTATTTTAGATGTATTTATGGACTTGCATGAACTCATACATATTTTTAAACTATTAAATAAAGTCGGTGTGTGTATATTTATTTAATTAGGGTTTATTAATTCCCTAATATTTTATTAAGTATTTAATTGTTTAAATTGTTATTTAATTAATTATATTTAGTATAAATTATTAAAATATTAATATTTTTATGTGTGTGGTGTATATTTGATGTGTGTAATTTAATATTATTTTAATATATAGTATAAAGTAAATATATATACATATATACATCAAAATCAAAAATTTTTGGAAAATTACCAAACTGCCCCCGAGCTTCCTTCTTCTTCTTCTTCTTCTCCTTCCCGCGCCCGACGACCACCACCCACCTCCACCGTCTGCAACTGCCGTTCCTTCACCGTCGGTGTGCCTCTCGGTGAGCCACCTCCGTCTCCAGCCGTTCCCCGCCGCCAGCAGCCCCCTTTCCCGACGAGTTTGGTCGGAATTAGCTTAGGAGGCCGAAAGTCGAGCTACCGCCGTTTCTCCCTCCTCCGACCACCATTTTCGACACTGCCGGTCTCTTTCTTCTCCTTGAGCTCCGGTGAGTGTGATTCTAGCTTTGGTTTGAGCTAAAATGGTCTAGAATTGCTTAGTTTTCGATTTGTAAATTTCGGTCTATTAGGGTTTTTGATTTTTTTGAGCTTCGAATTTGATGATTCATGGAAACTTCCTTCACAAATGTTGTTCCTAGTAGCTTAATCTACATGTATGAATTTTTGTAGAATTTTTGGAGATTGTTTGGATTTTTGGGTATTTTTGAATATTTTAATATTATTTTCTAATTTTCGGAAATTAATTATTTAAATTATGAAATTGGAGTTTATGGTTGAATTGGGTGTTGAAATGAATTATAGGAATTTATTTGGAATTTTTATGAATTTCTAAGTATTTATTTTTAATTATTGAAGTTTAGGTGATTTTGGAAAATTAGGTTAAATGTGTTTTTAATGGAAATTAATTGGTTAATTGAGTTTAAATATTGATATTATTGATATGTATGTTGAGAAAATTAATTTTGGGTAATTGTATGATTTTTGATGAATTTTTGAAGTAATTTAAGTATATTTATATATATAGGGGTATTTTGGTAATTTTACCCTAAATTGTCTAAAAATGTAATTTAATTGGTTTTAATATTTATTTAAGGTATAAAAATGATTTCTATAAATTATTTAGTATTTTTAACTAATTAAAACTATTTTTCGTGAATTATTTTCAATTATATATATAATATACGGTTTTTCTAATAAAATGAGTTTTTATCGGTTTTTATAGTGTTTCAAGGTCAATTATGTAATTTTTACCTATAAAATGTATTTCTGTGATTTAAGGATATGTTCGGTATATCTGGAATCATTCTGTGTTTGTGGACCCCGGTCGGTGGACTGTAGTTTGGAGTCCGACCGTGGGATTTTGATTGTGTTGAGCTCATTTTTCGAAGTGTGTTTCTTTGCAGGGTCGGCTCTACTCTTTTGAGTAGAGAGATGTCCGTTTTACAGGGGAGGTTCTGCCGGATTTTCGATAGAATTCTCGTAAAACGTGATATCCAGTCGAACCCTAATTTTCGATTCTGTGTTAAATACTCTAGATTGAATTCTAGGATTTCTGTTAGGTTTATTCTAATGTCGGTTATTTATTGCTTGATTAGTTGCACCGAGACCGAGGGCTAGTGGACCAGGCCCGTCGGACCTGTCTCGTGGAGCGCATTAGGTGAGTTACTATATTATATATATATGCTTAGGATGCATGATTTAGAAAATGCATGTTTTATTTTGACTGAATATGCATAAATAATGTGATTTATATTCAAGTATATTTTTGGTATATTTTTGGTATATAATAAATTATATACATGTTTTATTAATAAAATATATTTAAAATGTTTTTAAATATATTTTTAGTTTAATTCATGATTTGATTGGATTTATTTGACATATATATACTCAAAATATACCTGGTTTATGTTTGGTATATTTCCGGTATATATATGGTTTATATTGTTATTTCATTTATATTCATGCATCATTTATTTTTGTGAATGAATGATTTTTATTATTAATGAAGGATATCAATAGAACGTGCTACCTAGTGGGCAGCACTAGGACCGAGTACGTACCGGTACGCCTATAGTTTTAGGCTATATACTAACTATTTGTGGATATTGATTTTATTATGATTATTTGATATGTGTGAGATATGATTTGGGTGTGATTGCTGGAGCTCGGTTGACCAAGTGTCTCGGGGCCAATCACACTGGCAGTCAGACTGCTGGAGCTCGGTTGACTTAGTGTCTCGGGGCCAGTCTACTGTCCAAATGGATTAAGTGGATATATTTGGATAAGTGAGCCTGTATGGCCAGAGTGTTGTTTAACACTATTTTGAGGTTGCGATATTCTAGGGTTCTATGTAATCCTTCATAAACCATGATTTTTCAGTAAATTATATAAAAATGATTTTTCTGCATCTGTATGAATTTGCCTGTATATATACATATTATATATACCGTTGATTGTATGCATTATCACTTAGTGTGTATGTATATATATTATAGTAATTCACTCAGTGAGGTCTGACTCCCCTCCGTTGACTATTTTTCAGGAGAGTCAACTTCCTCAGACCTCAGTAGCAGGTCGATACGCCGGATTTCTTCCGCCCCGGCTTCTTTATGTAAATTGTCTACTTGAGTCTTATTTATTTTATCTAGACACTGCAGTAGTTGTGAATTAAAGTTGTTGGATTTCATGTATTTTATTTTAAAGAGATGTATTATATTGAAACTGGATTTGTATTAAAGATTATACATTTATATGATGAGATGAGTTTTGAATTAATCCAGTTGATATGGATGATATTATGATATTATGATTTTTATTTTCCGCTGCATATATATTATATGGTTATTGTTATGGCATGCTTTATTTTATTTTTAGGCTTGCTACGGGTTCTGGATTCGAAAGAATTCCCGTTCCCTAGCGCCGGTCATGGCCCCTGTTTTGGGTCGTGACAAAGTTGGTATCAGAGCGAAGTTCGTATCAGAGTGGAGTTCTGTGTCAGGGCTTAGTTATGTGAGTTGTGGCCCTAGTTTTAAAGTTGTGTTTTCTGTTGGACTACTGCAGTGTATTAGGTTCGAGTATGTCTTGATGAGTATTCCTTGCTATAGTTTTCAGCGTTATTCCTCCGTGTCTGTTTTGTCTGAATCTTTTCGTTTGTCTTTTCAGAATGAGGAGGCGAGCGCGTGTCGCTCCACCGGTCGTTGAGGCCGAGGATGATGAGTCTTTTTAGGATGAGGTTTTACCTCCTGAACCGCCAGTTAGACGTAGAGGTCGTGGCAGGGGTAGACCTCGAGGAGCGGCAGGTCACCGTAGGCAGAGAGAGTTACAGGACGAGGAGCCTGTTGAGCCTGAGTTTGATGTTCCTGTTCCTCCAGTTGTTCAGCCTGTTCAGCCTGCCTATCAGCAGGGTATGTCTGACCCTGAGGCAGCTTTGTTCTATGCCCGAGTTGGCAGGATTGCTTTTGATGGTACTTCTGATCCTTTAGACTTTCTGCATGCGATTGAAACTAGGACTCGGACTGCTCATACCGAGTACCAATGGATTATGATCGTTGAGTTGTCTGTTGAGGGACCAGCCTTAGATTGGTTCATTTAGATGATCCAGCCTTATATGATGATGATGACATGGGCTCAGTTTCGAGAGCGATTCATGAGGAGATTTTGTCCAGAGCCTCTTCGTTTGAGCTATCGTCTCCGTTTGACTAGTATTTCTCGTGGAGATCGATCTGTAGAGGAGTATACTCGAGAGTTTCTTCGTCTGGGTAGATATGCTGAGGATCTGATGCGAGATCAGTATTTCACGGTTACTACCTATGTTACTGGTTTGGGTTCAGCCTTTGCTGGTATGCCTACAGCAGGTCTTACTCTCGAGTCTGTGATTGAGCTAGCTAAGGAGATTGAGCTGAGATTAGTTAGGCAGGGAGCGATGCCTGATTATTACCAGTTGGGAGTTCAGTCGAGTGGATTGCAGGCTACTCCATATTCGAGTTTTCATGTTGGTTCGAGTAGTCAGCAGCGAGGTTCGACTCAGCAGAGTCAGAGACAGCAGCAGCGAGTGCATCGGAGCAGTAGACATGGCCGTGGAGGTCAGCGTAGATCGTTTAGATTTGGATCAGGTGCTTCGAGCAGCAGCAGTGGTCGTAGTTCTGGATCAGCGGCCAGCGTTTGTCAGACTTGTGGTAGAGTCCATCAGGGACCGTGTTATCTGACACCACTGACATGTTTCAGATGCGGGTAGACAGGACATTTTGCCAGATCGTGTCCTTATTCCGGGTATCAGCAGCAGCAGATTCCACGATTCCCCCAGCAGTCGATTGCTAGTGCAGCACCCGTGCCATTTCAGTTGCCACCAGCCCAGCATCAAAGTTCTACTCAGTTTGTTCCACAGCAGAGTCGTGGTAGAGGTACAAGAGGAGGTGCCAGAGGTGTTGGCCAGGCTTTTACCAGTCAGCAGGGAGGTCGAGGTCAGGCCAGAGTCTTCCATCTGACTCAGCAGGATGCTCAGGCATCTAATGCAGTCGTGGCAGGTATTCTTTCTGTTTGTTACCTGGATGCTTAGGTTTTGTTTGATCCGGGTGCCACGCATTCGTTTGTTTCTCCTGTTTTTACTTCTAAATCTTGTTGGCAAGCTTCGAGGATGGCTTTTCCTTTGTCTGTTGCCACTCCTCTGAGCGATTCCTTGGACGCCGATATTGTTCTTTCTGGTTGTCCAGTTCTCGTGGGAGATAGAGAATTATCCGTTGATTTGATTTTGTTGGATGTGATGGAGTTTGATGTTATTTTGGGAATGGATTGGTTATCTCAGCACTTTGCCGTGGTAGATTGCAGGAATAAGGAGGTGATTTTCAGAATTCCTGGTGAAGTAGAATTTAAGTTTGTTGGTGATAGGAGTTCAGCACCTCAGAATCTTATTTCTGCTATTTCTGCTAGGAAGTTGTTGAAGAAAGGTTGTCAGGGGTTTTTGGCATTGGTTAGGGATACGTCAGTGGAGAAGTTGTCACTCACAGATGTTCCTGTTGCTTGTGAGTTTCCTGATGTTTTTCCCGAGGAGTTGCCAGGTTTACCACCTCATAGAGAGATTGAGTTCTGTATTGATGTGGTTCCAGGTACTACTCCTATATCTATGCCACCCTATCGTATGGCTCCTGCAGAGTTGAGAGAGTTGAAGGAGCAATTGCAAGAGTTGTTGGATAAAGGTTTTATCAGATCTAGTGTTTTCTCCTTGGGGTGCACCAGTCCTGTTTGTGAAGAAGAAGGATGGTACCCTGAGACTGTGCATTGACTATAGAGAGTTGAATAAGGTGACAGTGAAGAACAAGTATCCTCTCCCGAGGATTGATGATTTATTTGATCAGTTACAAGGTGCACAGTTCTTTTCTAAGGTCGACTTGAGGTCGGGTTATCATCAGCTGCGGATTAGTGAAGCTGATATTCCTAAGACAGCTTTCCGCACTAGATATGGCCATTATGAGTTTCTGGTGATGTCTTTTGGTTTGACTAATGCACCAGCAGCTTTTATGGATCTGATGAACAGAGTATTCAGACCGTATGTGGATCAGTTTGTGGTAGTCTTCATTGATGATATACTGGTATATTCGAGGAGTATGGAAGAGCATGTATATCACTTGAGGATTGTACTACAGACACTGAGAGATCATCAGCTTTATGCTAAATTCTCGAAGTGTGATTTCTGGATGGAGAGTGTTTCTTTTCTTGGACACGTAGTGTCTAAAGAAGGTATTCAGGTTGATCCACAGAAGGTTGAAGCAGTATCTGAGTGGCCTAGACCTACTTCTGTTACGGAGATTCGAAGTTTTCTGGGTTTAGCCGGGTATTATAGGCGGTTTGTGCAGGATTTTTCCAGGATTGCAGCCCCTATGACTCGCTTGACTCAGAAGAATGTTAGATTCGAGTGGTCAGAAGCTTGTGAGAATAGTTTTCAGTTGTTGAAGGAGAAGTTGACCACAGCGCCAGTATTAGCTTTGCCTAATAGTGTGGATAAGTTCACAGTTTACTGTGATGCCTCTAGAATTGGTCTTGGTTGTGTGTTGATGCAGAATGGAAGGGTGATAGCCTATGCTTCGAGGCAGTTGAAGAAGCATGAGTAGAACTATCCCACACATGATCTGGAGATGGCTGCAGTGATCTTTGCTTTGAAGATTTTGAGACATTATTTGTACGGGGTGACTTGTGAGATATTTACTGATCACAAGAGCCTTAAGTACATTTTCCAGCAGCGAGATTTGAATCTGAGGCAGAGGAGATGGTTGGAATTATTGAAGGATTATGATTGCGAGATTCTTTACCATCCGGGTAAAGCTAATGTGGTAGCAGATGCCTTGAGTAGGAAGTCCTCAGGTAGTCTTGCTCATATCGGTGTAGAGAGGACACCATTGATCCAGGAGTTGCATTTGTTGGTGGATCAAGGTCTGATGATGAAGATTAGTAGATCAGGTGGACTGTTAGCTCAATTTAAAGTGCGATCTGTGCTAAGGGATAGGATTAAAGCAGCTCAGAGCCGAGATCCTATTCTAGAAGAGCTTGCAGAGAATGTCAGAGCAGGGAAGTTCACTGATTTCACACTCGATGATGATGGTGTGTTGTGGATCAGTGGTAGATTGTGTGTTCCTGATGTGGATGATTTGAGAGAGGAGATTTTAGAGGAAGCACATTCTACAGGTTACAGCGTTCATCCAGGTGTTACTAAGATGTACCACAGTATCAGAGATCTATACTGGTGGGATGGATTGAAGAAGGATGTTGCTGATTATGTTGCTAAGTGCTTGACGTGTCAGCAAGTGAAGCTGAACATCAGAAGCCTTCTGGGAAGCTTCAGCCTCTTCCTATTCCCGAGTGGAAGTGGGAAAGGATAGCTATGGATTTTGTGGTCTGTTTACCTCGTTCGAAGGATGGATACGATTCCATCTGGGTGATTGTAGACAGGTTGACAAAGTCTGCACATTTCTTGCCTGTGAAAGCTACATATTCAGTTGCTAGATTGGCGAAGTTGTACGTGAAGCATATTGTGTGCCTTCATGGAGTACCTGTGTCCATTGTGTCAGATAGAGGTTCAGTGTTTACTTCTCATTTTTGGCAGAAGTTGCAGGAAGCGATGGGCACTAGGTTGGATTTCAGTACTGCTTTTCATCCTTAGACAGACGGTCAGTCTGAGAGGACGATCCAGACACTAGAAGATATGTTGAGGATGTGTGTCTTGGATTTGGGAGGTAGCTGGGATGATCATTTATCGCTTGTTGAGTTTGCATATAATAACAGCTACCATAGCAGTATTGGTATGGCACCGTATGAGGCGTTGTATGGAAGGAAGTGTAGATCCCCGTTGAGTTGGGATAAGATTGGTGAGAGAGCTTTGACTGGACCAGAGATGGTTCAGGATGCTGCAGAGAAAGTGGTCGTGATCAAGCGTAGATTAGAGACCGCAGTTAGTAGACAGAAGAGTTATGCGGATCCTAGGCGCAGAGATGTGGAGTTTCAGGTTGGAGATTTCGTTTTTCTGAAAGTATCTCCGATGAAGGGTGTGATGAGATTTGGCAGGAAGGGTAAGTTAGCACCGAGATATATTGGACCCGTTTGAGATTCTGGAGAGAGTTGGCACTGTTGCATATCGGTTGGATTTGCCTCCGAGTATGTCACAGGTGCATCTAGTATTTCATATCTCGATGTTGAGGAAGTATATCTCAGATCCTTCACACGTGTTGCAACCTGACAGTGTAGAAGTGAGTGAAGATTTGACGTTTGTGAAGAACCTGTGGCGATCGTTGATTTTCAAGTTCGACAGTTGCGATCGAAGCAGATTCCGATGGTCAAAGTTCTGTGGCGTAGCGACAGAGTTGAAGAGCATACGTGGGAGACTGAAGCTGAGATGCGAGCTTCTTACCCATATCTCTTTCCTTCTTGATCTTGTTTTCTGGAATTCGGGGACGAATTCTTGTAAGGGGGGGAGACTGTAATATCCCGTGTTTTTAAAATATTTTTACACAGTACCAGGATATGCAGAGTTAATGATTTCTGTATTTTATATGATATTTTTACGAGTTGATATGTATTTTAGACCTATTTTAATTACTGTGTTTTATATACAGTGTTTTACGTAAAATTTTCCCGGGACTTGCATTTTCGGGGAAATTTTCACGTAAACGATTTATTATTAATTATTTTAGATGTATTTACGGACTTGCATGAACTCATACATATTTTTAAACTATTAAATAAAGTCGGTGTGTGTATATTTATTTAATTAGGGTTTATTAATTCCCTAATATTTTATTAAGTATTTAATTGTTTAAATTGTTATTTAATTAATTATATTTAGTATAAATTATTAAAATATTAATATTTTTATGTGTGTGGTGTATATTTGATGTGTGTAATTTAATATTATTTTAATATATAGTATAAAGTATATATATATACATATATACATCAAAATCAAAAATTTTTGGAAAATTACCAAACTGCCCCCGAGCTTCCTTCTTCTTCTTCTTCTTCTCCTTCCCGCGCCCGACGACCACCACCCACCTCCACCGTCTGCAACTGCCGTTCCTTCACCATTGGTGTGCCTCTCGGTGAGCCACCTCCGTCTCCAGCCGTTCCCCGCCGCCAGCAACCCCCTTTCCCGACGAGTTTGGCCGGAATTAGCTTAGGAGGCCGAAAGTCGAGCTACCGCCGTTTCTCCCTCCTCCGGCCACCGTTTTCGACACCGCCGGTCTCTTTCTTCTCCTTGAGCTCCGGTGAGTGTGATTCTAGCTTTGGTTTGAGCTAAAATGGTCTAGAATGCTTAGTTTTCGATTTGTAAATTTCGATCTATTAGGGTTTTTGATTTTTTTGAGCTTCGAATTTGATGATTCATGGAAACTTCCCTTCACAAATGTTGTTCCTAGTAGCTTAATATACATGTATGAATTTTTCTAGAATTTTGGAGATTGTTTGGATTTTTGGGTATTTTTGAATATTTTAATATTATTTTCTAATTTTCGGAAATTAATTATTTAAATTATGAAATTGGAGTTTATGGTTGAATTGGGTGTTGAAATGAATTATAGGAATTTATTTGGAATTTTTTATGAATTTCTAAGTATTTATTTTTAATTATTGAAGTTTAGGTGATTTTGGAAAATTAGGTTAAATGTGTTTTTAATGGAAATTAATTGGTTAATTGAGTTTAAATATTGATATTATTGATATATATGTTGAGAAAATTAATTTTGGGTAATTGTATGATTTTTGATGAATTTTTGAAGTAATTTAAGTATATTTATATATATAGGGGTATTTTGGTAATTTTACCCTAAATTGTCTAAAAATGTAATTTAATTGGTTTTAATATTTATTTAAGGTATAAAAATGATTTCTATAAATTATTTAGTATTTTTAAACTAATTAAAACTATTTTTCGTGAATTATTTTCAATTATATATATAATATACGGTTTTTCTAATAAAATGAGTTTTAATCGGTTTTTATAGTGTTTCAAGGTCAATTATGTAATTTTTACCTATAAAATGTATTCTGTGATTTAAGGATATGTTCGGTATATCTGGAATCATTCTGTGTTTGTGGACCCCGGTCGGTAGACTGTAGTTTGGAGTCCGACCGTGGGATTTTGATTGTGTTGAGCTCGTTTTTCGAAGTGTGTTTCTTTGCAGGGTCGGCTCTACTCTTTTGAGTAGAGAGATGTCCGTTTTACAGGGGAGGTTCTGCCGGATTTTCGATAGAATTCTCGTAAAACATGATATCCAGTCGAACCCTAATTTTCGATTCTGTGTTAAATACTCTAGATTGAATTCTAGGATTTCTGTTAGGTTTATTCTAATGTCGGTTATTTATTGCTTGATTAGTTGCGCCGAGACCGAGGGCTAGTGGACCAGGCCCGTCGGACCTGTCTCGTGGAGCGCATTAGGTGAGTTACTATATTATATATATATGCTTAGGATGCATGATTTAGAAAATGCATGTTTTATTTTGACTGAATATGCATAAATAATGTGATTTATATTCAAGTATATTTTTGGTATATTTTTGGTATATAATAAATTATATACATGTTTTATTAATAAAATATATTTAAAATGTTTTTAAATATATTTTTAGTTTAATTCATGATTTGATTGGATTTATTTGACATATATATACTCAAAATATACCTGGTTTATGTTTGGTATATTTCCGGTATATATATGGTTTATATTGTTATTTCATTTATATTCATGCATCATTTATTTTTGTGAATGAATGATTTTTATTATTAATGAAGGATATCAATAGAACGTGCTACCTAGTGGGCAGCACTAGGACCGAGTACGTACCGGTACGCCTATAGTTTTAGGCTATATACTAACTATTTGTGGATATTGATTTTATTATGATTATTTGATATGTGTGAGATATGATTTGGGTGTGATTGCTGGAGCTCGGTTGACCAAGTGTCTCGGGGCCAATCACACTAGCAGTCAGACTGCTGGAGCTCGGTTGACTTAGTGTCTCGGGGCCAGTCTACTGTCCAAATGGATTAAGTGGATATATTTGGATAAGTGAGCCTGTATGGCCAGAGTGTTGTTTAACACTATTTTTGAGGTTGCGATATTCTAGGTTTCTATGTAATCCTTCATAAACCATGATTTTTCAGTAAATTATATAAAAATGATTTTTCTGCATCTGTATGAATTTGCCTGTATATATACATATTATATATACCGTTGATTGTATGCATTATCACTTAGTGTGTATGTATATATATTATAGTAATTCACTCAGTGAGGTCTGACACCCCTCCGTTGACTATTTTTCATGAGAGTCAACTTCCTTAGACCTCAGTAGCAGGTCGATATGCCGGATTTCTTCCGCCCCGGCTTCTTTATGTAAATTGTCTACTTGAGTCTTATTTATTTTATCTAGACACTGCAGTAGTTGTGAATTAAAGTTGTTGGATTTCATGTATTTTATTTTAAAGAGATGTATTATATTGAAACTGGATTTGTATTAAAGATTATACATTTATGTGATGAGATGAGTTTTGAATTAATCCAGTTGATATGGATGATATTATGATATTATGATTTTTATTTTCCGCTGCATATATATTATATGGTTATTGTTATGGCATGCTTTATTTTATTTTTAGGCTTGCTACGGGTTCCGGATTCAAAAGAATTCCGTTCCCTAGCGCCAGTCATGGCCCCTGTTTTGGGTCGTGACAGTAATATAGCCTAAAGCTATAGGCGTACCGGTACGTACTCGGTCCTAGTGCTGCCCACTAGGTAGCACGTTCTATCGATATCCTTCATCATAAATATAAAACATCATTCACAAAAATAAATGATGCATGAATGTAAATGAAATAACAATATAATCCATATATATACCAGAAATATACCAAAAGTAAACCAGGTATATTTCGAGTATATATACGTCAAATAAATCCAGTCAAATCATAAATTAAACTAAAAATATATTTAAAAACATTTTTAAATATATTTTATTAACAAAACATGTATATAATTTATTATATACAAAAAATATACTTAATATATACTTAATATAAACTTAATAAATAATCAAATTATTTATGCATATTTAATCCACATAAAACATGCATTTCTAAATCATGCATCCTAAGCATATATATATAGTATAGTAACTCACCTAATGCGCTCCACGAGACGGGTCCGACGGGCCTGGTCCACTAGCCCTCGGTCTTGGCACAACTAAACAAGCAATAACGACAGACATTAGAATAAACCTAACAAAAATCCTAGAATTCAATCTAGAGTATTTAAATACGGAAACAGAATTAGGGTTCGACTGGATATCACGTTTTAGGAGAATTCTACCAAAAATTCGGCAGTACCTCCCCTGTAAAACGGACATCTCTCTACTCAAAAGAGTAGAGCCGACCTGCAAAGAAATACACTTTGAAAAATAGGCTCAACACAAATCCATAACCCCTCGGTCGGACTCTACACTACATTCCACTGACCGGGGTCTACAATCACAGAACAATTTTGAAAATACCAAAAATATCCTTACAACATAGAAATTCATTTTATAAGTAGAAATTACATAATTAACCTTAAAACACTGTAAAAACCGATAAAAACTCATTTTATTAGTAAAACCGTATATTATATATATAATTGAAAATAACTCACGAAAAATAGTTTTAATTAGTTAAAAATACTAAATAATTTGTAGAAATCATTTTATACCTTAAATAACTATTAAAACCAATTAAATTACATTTTCAGCCAATTTAGGGTAAAATTACCAAAATACCCCTATATATATAAATATACTTAAATTACTTCAAAAATTCACCAAAAATTATACAATTATCCAAAATTAATTTTCTCAACATATTTATCAATAATATTAATAATTAAACTCAATTAACCAATTAAATTCAAATAAAAACACATTTAACCTAATTTTCCCCAAAATTCCATAAACTTCAATAATTCAAAATAAATACTTAGAAATTCATAAAAATTCCAAATAAATTCC
This sequence comes from Mallotus nudiflorus, assembly GCA_947683625.1. NCBI lineage: Eukaryota > Viridiplantae > Streptophyta > Magnoliopsida > Malpighiales > Euphorbiaceae > Mallotus > Mallotus nudiflorus. Next base: position 219,535 of record CANTUR010001249.1, read on the forward strand.
TATAATTCATTTCAACACCTTATTTAACTATAAACTCCAATTTCATAATTTAAATAATTAATTTCCGAAAATTAGAAAATAATATTAAATATTCAAAAATACCCAAAAATCCAAAAAATTCCATAAAAATTCATACATGTAGATTGAGCTACTAGGAACAACATTTGTGAAGGGATTTTTCATGAATCAATCAATTTGAAGCTTAAAAAAATCGAAAACCCTAATATGGCCGAATTCGAAAAATTGAAACCTAAGCAAATCTAAGCCATTTTAGCTAAAAAAAAACTAGAATCACACTTACTGGAGCTGAAGGAGAAGAAAGAGACCGGTGATGTCGAAAATGGTGGCCGAAAATGGGAGAAACGGCAAAGGGAAGATTTCGGCCAAAAATGAAAAACAGGGGCTACCGGCGCTGGGGAAGGGAGCTGCTGGCGGCGGGGGACTGCTGGGAACGGCGGTGGCAAGCCGGGAGGCACACCGACGGTAGGTGACCGAGTTGCAGCGGGAGGGAAGGGAGTCGGGGCGCACAGGAAGAAGAAGAAGAAGAAGAAGAAAAAGAAAAAAGAAAGGAAAGAAAAAGAAAAGAAAAAGAAAAAAGAAAAAATAAAAAATAAAAAGAAAAAATAAAATAATTAAATAATAATAAAATAATAATAAAATAATTTTAATAATTTAATAATACATAAAATAATTAAATAACAATAAATAAATAAACAAATAATAAAATATTAGGGTAATATATATTAAACCCTAATTAAATAAATAACACACACAATAGGCTTTATTTAGTATTTTAAAAATACGTATGAGTTCATGCAAGTCCGAAAATATATTTAAAATAATTAATAATACATTGTTTACGTGAAAATTTCCCCAAAAATGCAAGTCCCGGGAAAATTTTACGCAAAACATTGTAAATAATACACAGTATTTAAAATAGGTTTTAAATACATATCAACTCATGGAAATATCGTAATATATACACAAAAATTATTAACACTGTATATCCCGGTACAATGTAAAAATATTTTAAAAACACGGGATATTACAATACCACTAATGTATTAGGTTTAATTTAATAATAAAACATTTATTTATTTGGAAATAAATCAAAAATATACCAAAAATAAACTTAAAAATAATTTAAGTGTAGGTTTATAATTTAACATGCAATTATTTAAGAATAAACCTAAATCTACTGAAACTATACCTAAAGTATACTAATCATTTAATAAAATAATGATGTCTAAGTGTACATTTTAAAACATGCGTATATTACTCAAATGTATTAAACCTAAACCTAATTGTTTAATGTGCATATATCAAACTAACATGCATAATTATTTAATATGCATATATATAAGAATGCAACCCTAGATATACCAAAAATATTATAATTTAAATCATTTTTTAAAACATACAATGAAAATGAAAAATTCTAAATAATGCACCCTATATGCAGTGCATATATATACAGTATAATAACTCACATGTTAGCGCTCCACGAGACAAACTCGACGGGCCTGATCTGTTAGGCCTCGGTCTCGGCGCAGTTCGACAAACAAATGACAACATGAAATCAGAATAAATTTAACGAAAATTCTAAAGACTCGATCTAGAATTTTAGACACAGATTTAGAATAGGAATTTGACCGGACATCACGTTTTACGAGAATTCTACCAAAAATCCGGTAGAACCTCCCTTGTAAAATGGACATCTCTCTACTCAAAGAGTAGAGCCAGTCCTGCAAAGAAATACACTTCGGAATAAACACAGGATTACAACCAAAATCCCTCGGTCGGACTCTAAACTACAATTCACCGACCGAGGTTCACAATTCACAGAATAATTATAAAATACCAAAAATGCCCTTATATAATAAAAATACATTTTATAAATCCAAATTACGTAATTAACCCTAAAACATACTAAAAATCAATAAAAACCCATTTATTTAGAAAAATAGTATATTATATATAATTTGAAAATAATTTACGAAAAATAGTTTTAATTAGTTAAAAATAATAGAAATTTGAAAAAATCATTTTTATACCCTAAATAACTATTAAAACCAATTTAATTACATTTTTAAACCAATTTAGTGTAAAATTACCAAAATACCCCTATATATATATATATATATATATATATATATATATATTCACTATAAATGTTCAAAAATTCACCAAAAATTATATAATTACTCAAAAATTAATTTCTCAACATATAATTCAATAATATCAATAAATATACTCAATTTACCAATTTATTTCAATTAAACACATAATTAACCCTATTTTTCAAATTACATAAACTTAATAAATTCCAAATAAATACATAAAAATCACAAAAATTACAAATAAATTTCTATAATTCATTTCAACTCCTATAATCACCATAAAAAACAATTTCATAATTTAATTAATTAATTTTCGAAAATTAGAAAATAATAATAAAATAATCAAAAATTCACAAAAATTAAAATAAATTCCAAAAATTATAAAAAAATTAGAGCATGTATATTAAGCTTCCAGAAACAAAGTTTGTGAAGTAAGTTTTCATGAATCAATCAAATTGAAGCTAAAAAAAAATTTGAAACCCCAAAATGGCTGATTTAAAGAAATTGAAACCTAAGTAATTCTAGACCAAATCAAGTGAAACAAAGCTTGGAATCACACTCACCTGAACTCAAGGAGAAGATAGAGACTGACGGCATCAAATTTGGTGGCCGGAAAGTGCTTGATCGGAGCTAAGTTGATTTTTGACTCCTTGATGAAAATCCGACCAAAACTCGTCGGAAAAGAGTGTTTCAGGTGGTGGAAATGGCTGGAGGTGGAGGAGGAAGACTGAGGGGCATAGTAACAACAAGAAAACCAGATTGAAAGTGGCTGGAAATGGTGGAAATGGCATTGGGAAGAAGAAGATGCAAGAGGGGTAAAATCGTAAATAAGGCAACTTTTGTTTTTTTTTTTATTAAAATTTGTGTATATATGTATATATATATATATATATATATATATATATATATATATATATATATATATATATATATATATATATATGTCTACACTATATTATAGTAATATATATATTCCCACACACAAATAATACTCACCACACAAATATTTTAATATATTTAATAATTTATACACTTAAAATTAATTAATACAAAAATTAAATAATAAAATTAAGAAAATTAATTAAGCTCTAATTAATTTAAATAAATACACATATATACATTTTATTTTAGTACTTTAAAATATATATGAGTTCATGCAAATTCATAAAACTAGTCAAAATAAATAGTATTAAATTATTTACGTATCAATTTTCCCGAAAATACAATTTTCAGGAAAATTTTATGTAAAATACTTAAAATAATAGAAAATAATTAAAATTAGCTTTAAACAAACAACAAACTCATAAAATATCATAAATATATATATACAAAAATTATTAACACTGCATATCCCGATGCAGTATAAAAATATTTAAAAATTCGGGATATTACAATATATATATATATATATATATATATATATATATATATATATATATACCTCAGGAAAATTATGTTTATTGCCCTCATCCCCTACCTCACGATCCCGACACTCTCACCCCCCTCCCTTTATTCTGAAATTTCGTTCCCCTCCATTCAAAGTGCCTCCCAGAGTGTCGTCGCCTTCCCCCAGCTACTCTGCCACCCTCTTCCACCCATTTTCGACGCCGTTTGACTGTGTTCTTATCGGAAACCCGAAAACCATCATCACCGTCGTTCTCCTTCGTCCGATTACCATTTTTTACGATTCCAATGCCGTTGAGCTCCTAGAACTCCATAGAAGCCGATTTCAAGCTTCCTTTAGGTTGAAAACTCGATTTGGTAAGGATTTAAGCTTGATTTCATTTTTGACCATTTGAGTTTCTTGATTTTTTGAACTTCGATCTTAGTGATTCAAGCTAAATTACTTCACAAAAGTTGCTTCTACTAGCTCAATATACATCCTGGAATTTTTGGAATTTATTTTGATTTTTGTGAATTTTTATTATTTTATTAATATTTTCTAATTTTTGTAAATTGATTAAATAAATTGTAAAATTGTGATTTTTGGTGTTTATAGAGGTTGAAATTAATTTTAGAATTTAATTTATAATTTTTGTGATTTTTGTGTAATGAATATAATTTTATTTAGTTTAGGTGAATTTTGGAAATTTAGGTTAAATGTGTATTTTGTTAAAATTAATTGGTTAATTGAGTATAATTATTGATTTTATTGAATTATATGTTGAGAAAATAATTTTTGAGTAATTATTGTATATTATGTGAATTTTTATATATTAGGGGTATTTTGGTAATTTGATAATAATTTGGTTGAATATTAAGTTTAATTGGTTTTAATAATTATTTGAGGTATAAAAATGATTTTTACAAATTATTTACTATTTTTAACTAATTAAAACTATTTTTTGAAATTTATTTTCAAATTATATATAATATACTATTTTTGTAAATAAATGAGTTTTTAGTAATTTTTAATATGTTTTTGGGCTAATTATGTAATTTGGATTTATAAAATGAATTTTCATTAATATTTGTAAATTTATTGAGAATTATTGATTTTTAATAATATTTTATTAATGTTGGGGTTTTTAACTAATTATCGGTGAAATAATTATTTTTAATGTTTAAATATCTAAATTGCTATATTTTGGTATATAAAGGGTATTTTTGGAATTTTTATGTATTTTGTGTATGTCTTGTGAATTGTGAATCTCGATCGATAGAATCGTAGTTTGGGAATCCGACCGAGGAGTGATGTGGATATTTGTATTCGAAGTGTGTTTTCTTGCAGGACCGACTCTACTTTCTGAGTAGAGAGATGTTCGTTTTATAGAGGAGGTTCTATCGAATTTTTGATAGAATTCTCGTAAAATGTGACATTCTGTCAAATTTTTATTCTCTATCTATGTCTAGAATTCTAGATTGAGTCTCTAGAAATTACGTTAGATTTATTCTAATTTCATGTTAATATTTTATTTGTTAGTTGTGTTGAGAGCGAGGCCTAGTGGACCTAGCCTATTAGACCTATCTCGTGGAGTGCACAACTGTGAGTTGTTATTTTATATATACGTGTATTTAGGTTGCATGATTTTAGAAATGTATGTTTTAATTGTATGAAATATGCATAAATAATTTAATAAATGCTTAAGTATATTTTAGGTATATTTTAGTATATTTTTGGTATATTTTAAATTAAATGCATGTACTATTCTTGATTTATACCTAAAATGTTTTTTAAGTATATATATATGTTTTATTTTTGGTTTATTTTATAATTGAACTGAATTTGTTTGACATATATATACTCGAAATATACTTGGTTTATTTTTGGTATATTTCTAGTATATATATGGATTATATTGCCATTTAAATTAATGTCATGCATCATTTATTTTACGAATGTATGAGTTTATTTTAAATGAAGGATATCAATAAAATGTGCTACCTAGTGGGCGGCACTATGACTGAGTACGTACAGGTACAACGGTAGATTGTAGGTTAAATTACAAACCTATTTGTGGATATTGATTGGATTGATTTGATTGATGTGAGATGTGAATTGAGAGTGTGATTTCTGGAGCTCAGTTGACCAAGTGTCTCAGGGCCAATCACACTGACAATCAGACTGCTGGAGCTCGGTTGACTTAGTGTCTCGGGGCCAGTCTACTGTCCTGTCATGACTTAAACTAGGAGTCATGATCGGTGCTAGGGAATAGGAATTCTTTCAAATCCATAACCCGTAGCAAGCCTAAGAAAATAAAATCATACAATAAATAAATAAAAAGTATAACATAATTAAAATTTTTTCGAATCAATATATAAAATAAATACTCCAAATCCTTTCATAAATGAATTCATATTCGTACAGTGTTAAAATACAAATTCTCAGAGTATTTAATATAAAAAAAATAATATTTTTCCGATACAATAACACTAATACTACAGTTTCTAACGTATAAATCAGAGTTCAGAATATACATTTGCATAAAATAACCGGGATTGAAAAACATCGGCGAGGAACTCTATAACTAAGGTTTGACGATATGGGATCTCCTGAAAAAAATAATTGAGGGGGGTCAGACCTCACTGAGTGAATTATTATACTATATATACATGCAAACTAAACCATAACAATCAGGCATTCTTATATATATATATATATATATATATATATATATATATATATATATATATATATATATATATATATATATATATATATATATATATATATATATATACACACACACACATTTCACACGAATGCCAAACTCTGCCTTTATAAATATACTACATGTAGAAAACGTTTGTTTTAATTCATGAAGGATCCATAGAACCCTAATAATAGCAACCTCAAACAATCCCATCATCACTCTAGCCATACAGGCTCACTTGATTCCAAATAGAACACTTATTCGAATCTTGACAGCATATTGGCCCCGAGACACTAAGTTCGATCGAGCTCCAGCAGTCTGATTGTCAGTGTGATTAGCCCCGAGACACTTGGTCAACCGAGCTCCAGAATCACACTATCTATCACCTCACATCTCAATCAACCCAATAGATCATTCAATCCACTTATGGACAGTAGACTGGCCCCGAGACACTAAGTCAACCGAGCTCCAGCAGTCTGACTGTCAGTGTGATTGGCCCCGCAATCACACTATCTAACATACCATTAATCTTAGTCAAATCAATTATAATCACCCAAAATTAACTCTCACTCAACCTTATTCTTTCGCACCGGTACGTACACGGCCCTAGCGCTGCCCACTAGGAAGCACGTTCTATTGATATCCTTCACTTAAATAAATCATTTATTCTGAAAATAATTAATATGGAACGACATTCATAATAATAAAATCAACCATATATATATACCAAAAATATACCTAAATTACACCCAGTATATTTTGGGTATATATATGTCAAATAAAATATCAAATAAACTAAAGATAAATCATTAATATGGTAAAAAAAAATAATTTAAATGAGTAACAACAATATAACATGCATTTTCTTAAAAATATACTTAAATATACAAAAGATATACCCTAAGTATATAAATCATTTAGTAAAACATTTATATATAAATATTCATTTAAATATGTGTTTAGGTTTAACATATATTTACAAATATACTAAAAATAAACCTAATTATCTAGCATGCATATATCAAAAATGAACCTTAAATATACCACTAATGTGCTAGGTTTAATTTAATAATAAAACATGTATTTATTTGGAAATAAATCAAAATATACCAAAAATAAACTTAAAAATAATTTAAGTGTAGGTTTATAATTGTCACGACCCAAAACAGGGGCCATGATCGACGCTAGGGAACAGGAATTCTTTCGAATCCGGAACCCGTGGCAAGCCTAAAAATAAAATAAACATGCAATAATAATAACAATAACTCTTAATGCAGTGGAAATAAAATCATAAGTATCAAAATAATATTCCACCACGGGATTTAAATCAAATCCATATCTCATATATATAAATAAATCCGTTAATACAAGTTTTAGTTCAAATATTTAAAGTACATATCTCACGACTTTATACAACTACTGCAGTGTCTAGATTATAAAAATAAAACTCAAGACTCAGATAAGCAGTTTACATAAAGAAGTCGGGGCGGAAGAAATCCGGCGTACATGCCTGCTACTGAGGTCTGAAGATGAAGACTCTCCTGAAAAATGGTCAACATAGGAGAGTCAGACCTCACTGAGTGAATTACTATAATATATATACATGCATACTAAATGCCAATGCACACAATCAAAAGTATATATATAAAATGTATGTATATACAAGCAAATACACACAGATGCAATAAAATCATTTTATATATATTTATTGAAAACCACCATTTCTGAAGGATCTAATAGAACCCTAGAATATCGCAACCTCGAAAATAGTGTTAGACAACACTCTAGGCATACAGGCTCACTTATTCCAATATAATCACTTGATCCATTTGGACAGTAGACTGCCCTCGAGACACTAAGTCAATCGAGCTCCAGCAGTCTGACTGTCAGTGTGATTGGCCCCGAGACACTTAATCAACCGAGCTCCAGCAATCACACTCCCAAATCATTTCACACATATCAAATAATCAGATCCAATCAATATCCTCAAGCAGGTTAGTAATATAGCCTAAATGCTATAAGTGTACCAGTACGTACTCGGTCCTAGTGCTGCCCACTAGGTAGCACATTCTATTGATATCCTTCATTAAAATATAAAGCATACATTCATAAAAGTAAATGATGCATGAATTGAATAAAATAGCAACATAAACCATATATATACTAAAAATATACCAAAAGTAAACTAGGTATATTTCGAGTATATATACGTCAAATAAATCCAATTAAATCGTAAAATAAACTAAATATATATTTAAAAACATTTTGAACATAAATGTCTAATAAAGCATGCATATAATTCAAAATATATCAAAAATAAACTAAAAATAAACTTAAGTACTGATTAAATTATTTATGCATACTTAATCCAAATAAAACATACATTTCTAAAATTATGCATCCTAAAGCATATATATATAAAATAGTAACTCACACTTAGTGCGCTCCTCGAGATGGGTCCGATGGGCCTGGTCCACTAGGCCTCGGTCTCGGCGTAACTAAACAAACAATAAATAACAGACATAAGAATAAACCTAACAGAAAATCCTAGAAACTTGATCTAGAATATTAGACACAGCATCAGAATTAGGGTTTGACCGGACATCACGTTTTATGAGAATTCTACCCAAAATCCGGCAGAACCTCCCCTGTAAAATGGACATCTCTCTACGCAAAGAGTAGAGCTAGCCCTGCAAAGAAACACACTTCGAAAAATAGACACAAAACCACATCCACAACCCCTCGGTCGGACTCCAAACTACAGTTTATCGACTGGGGTCCACAATTCACAGAACAATATAAAAATACCAAAAATACCCTTATATCATAGAAATACATTTTATAAGTAGAAATTACATAATTAACCCTAAAACACATTAAAAACCAATAAAAACTCATTTATTTAGAAAAATCATATATTATATATATAATTTGAAAATAATTCACGAAAAATAGTTTTAATTAGTTAAAAATACTAAATAATTTTTAGAAATCATTTTTATACCTTAAATAACTATTAAAACCAATTTAATTACATTTTTAGTCAATTTAGGGTAAAATTACCAAGATACCCCTATATATATAAATATACTAAAATTAATCCAAAAATTCACCAAAAATAATATAATTGCACAAAATTAATTTTCTCAACATTTTTATCAATAATATCAATAAATAAACTCAATTAAATAATTAATTTCAATTAAAAACACAATTAACCCTATTTTTCCAAAATTACATAAACTAATTAAATTCAAAATAAATACATAGAAATTCATAAATATTCCAAATAAATTTCTATAATTCATTTCAACACCTATATTTATCATAAAACACAATTTCATAATTTATTTAATTAATTTTCGAAAATTAGAAAATAATAATAAAATATTCAAAAATACCCAAAAATCAAAATAATTTCCAAAAATTATACAAAAATTCACACATGTAGATTAAGCTAAGGGGAACAACATTTGTGAAGGAATTTCTCATGAATCAATCAATTCGATGTTCAAAAAAATCAAGAACCCTAAAATGGTCGAATTACCAAAATCGAAACCTAAGCAAATCAAAGACCATTTTAAGTGAAACAAAGCTTGGAATCACACTCACTAGAGCTCAAGGAGAAGAAAGAGACTGGCAGTGTCGAAAATGGTGGTCGAAAACGCCATGAATGACGGTGAGAAAAGTTTCGGCTTCTCTGGCCAAAATGAGCTTCCCGACGCTGGAAATGGGCTCTGCTGGTGGCGGAATAGCTGGAGGAAGGAGGTGGCATGCTGGGAAGCACACTGAAGGCAAGAGAATGGCGTGACAGTGGCCGGATTCGCGTGAGGGATGATCGGGGAAGAAGGAGAAGATTCAATGGCACTTTCGTAAATAACTCAAACTTTATTTTTTTGTTTAATATTATATGTATATGTATATATATATACTTTTAACACTATATATTAAAATAATATAAAATCATACACATTAAATATACACCACACACATATAATTTAATATTTTAACAATTTATACACTAAAAACAATTAAATAATATTAAAACTAATTAATAAATAATAAAATATTAGGGTAATTAATTAAACCCTAATTAAATAAATAAATACACATATATACGTTATTTAGTACTTTAGAAATATATATGAGTTCATGCAAGTTCGTAAAATTGTTTAAAATAATTAATAGTAAATAATTTATGTGTTAATTTTCTTGAAAATGCAAGTTTCGGGAAAATTTTACGTAAAGTGCTTAAAATAATATAAAATAATTAAAAATCAACTTTAATTAAATAGCAACTCATGAAATATCATAAATATATATATATAAATTATTAACACTACATATCCCGATGCAGTATTAAAATATTTAAAAACACGGGATATTACGGTCTTCCCCCCTTACAAGAATTCATCCCCGAATTCCAGAAAGAAAATGATCACAAGATCAAGAAGAGAAGAGATACGGGTAAGAAGCTCACATCTCAGGCTTCAGTCTCCCACGTCTGCTCCTCAACTCTGTTGCTACGCCACAGAACCTTGACCATTGGAATCTGCTTCGACCGTAACTATCGGACTTGATAGTCAACGATCACCACAGGTTCTTCCACAAACATCAAATCTTCACTCACTTCTACACTGTCAGGCTGCAACACATGTGAAGGGTCTGAGATATACTTCCTCAGCATCGAGATATGAAATACGGATGCACTTGTGACATATTTGGAGGTAAAGCCAACCGATATGCAACAGTGCCAACTCTCTCCAGAATCTCAAACGGTCCGATATATCTCGGTGCTAACTTACCCTTCCTGCCAAATCTCATAACACCCTTCATCGGAGATACCTTCAGAAAAACAAAATCTCCAACTTGAAACTCCACATCTTTGTGCCTAGGATCCGCATAGCTCTTCTACCTGCTAACTGCGGTCTCTAATCTGTGCTTAATCATGGCGACTTTCTCTGCAGCATCCTGAACCATCTCAGGTCCAGTCAAAGCTCTCTCACCAATCTCATCCTAACTCAAAGGGGATCTGCACTTCCTTTCATACAAAGCCTCATACGGTGCCATACTAATACTGCTATGGTAGCTGTTATTATATGTGAACTCTATGAGTGACAAATGATCATCCTAGCTACCTCCCAAATCCAAGACACACATCCTCAACATATCTTCCAGTGTCTGGATCGTCCTCTCAGACTGACCATCTGTCTGAGGATGAAAAGCAGTACTGAAGTCCAACCTAGTGCCCATCACTTCTTGCAACTTCTGCTAAAAATGAGAGGTAAACACTGAACCCCTGTCTGACACAATGGACACAGGTACTCCATGAAGGCACACAATATGCTTCACATATAGCTTCATCAATCTAGCTACAGAATAAGTGGCTTTCACAGGTAAGAAATGTGCAGACTTCGTCAACCTGTCTATAATCACCCAGATGGAATCGTACCCATCCTTAAAATGAGGTAAACCTACCATAAAATCCATAGATATCCTTTCCCACTTCCACTTGGGAATAGGAAGAGGCTGAAGCTTCCCAGAAGGCTTCTGATGTTCAACTTTCACTTGCTGACATGTCAAGCACTTAGCGACATAATCAGCGACATCCTTTTTTAATCCATCCTACCAGTATAAGTCTCTGATACTATGGTACATCTTAGTGACACCCGGATGTACGCTATAGGCTGTAGAATGTGCTTCCTCTAGGATCTCCTCTCAAATCGTCCACATCAGCAACACACAATCTACCACTGATCCATAACACACCATCATCATCAAGTGTGAAATCAGTGAACTTCCCTGCTCTGACATTCTCTGCAAGCTCCTTTAGAATAGAATCTCGGCCCTGAGCTGCTTTAATCCTATCCCTCAGTATAGATCACACCTTAAATTGAGCTAACAGTCCACCTGATATACTTATCTTCATCATCAGACCTTGATCCACAACAGCTGCAACTCCTGGATCAACGGTCTCCTCTCAACACTGATGTGAGCAAGACTGCCTGAGGACTTTCTACTCAAGGCATCTGCTACTACATTAGCCTTGCCCGGATGATATAATATCTCACAGTCATAATCCTTCAACAATTCCAACCATCTCCTCTGCCTCAGGTTCAAATATCTCTGCTGGAAAATGTACTTAAGGCTCTTGTGATCAGTAAAAATCTCACAAGTCACCCCATACAAATAATGTCTCCAAATCTTCAGAGCAAAGATCACTGCAGCCATCTCAAGGTCATGTGTGGGATAGTTCTACTCATGCTTCTTCAACTGCCTCGAAGTATAGGCTATCACCCTACCATTTTGCATCAACACACAACTAAGGCCAACTCTAGAGGCATCACAATAAACTGTGAACTTGTCCACACTATTAGGCAAAGCTAATACTAGGGCTGTGGTCAATTTCTCCTTCAACAATTGAAAACTATTCTCACAAGCTTCTGACCACTCAATTCTAACATTCTTTTGAGTCAAGCGAGTCATAGGGGCTGCAATTCTAGAAAAATCCTACACAAACCGCCTATAATACCCGGCTAAACCCAGAAAACTCTGAATCTCAGTAACAGAAGTTGGTCTAGGCCACTCAGACACTGCTTCAATCTTCTGTGGATCAACCTGGATACCTTCTTTAGATACCACGTGTCCAAGGAAAAGAAAAAACTCTCCATCCAGAAATCACACTTCGAGAATTTAGCATAAAACTGATGATCTCTCAGTGTCTGTAGTACAATCCTCAAGTGAGATACTTGCTCCTCCATACTCCTCGAATAAACCAGTATATCATTAATGAAGACTACCATAAACTGATCCATATATGGTCTAAAAACCCTATTCATCAGGTCCATAAAAGCTGCTTGTGCATTAGTCAAACCAAAAGACATCACTAGAAACTCATAATGACCATATCGTGTGCGGAATGCTGTTTTGGGAATATCAGCTTCACTAATCTGCAGCTGATGATAACCCGACCTCAAGTCAATCTTAGAAAAGAACTGTGCACCCTGTAGTTGGTCAAACAAGTCATCTATCCTCGGGAGAGGATACTTGTTCTTCACTGTCACCTTATTTAGCTATCTGTAGTCAATGCACAGTCTCAGGGTACCATTCTTTTTCTTCACAAATAGGACTGGTGCACCCCAAGGAGAAACACTAGGTCTGATAAAACCTTTATCCAACAACTCTTGCAACTGCTCCTTCAACTCTTTCAACTTTGCATGAGCCATTCTGTAGGGTGGCATAGATATAGGAGTAGTACCTGGAACCATATCTATATAGAACTCAATCTCTCTGTGAGGTGGTAAACCTGGCAACTCCTCAGGAAACTCATAGGCAACAGGAACATCTGTGAGTGATAACTTCTGCACTGAAGTATCCCTAACCAATGCCAAATATCCTTGACATCCTTTCCTCAATAACTTCCTAGCCATAATAGCAGAAATAAGATTCTGAGGTGCTGAACTCCTATCACCCATAAACTTAAAATCTTCTTCATCAGGAATTCTGAAAGTCACCTCTTTATTCTTGCAATCTACCATGGTATAGTGCTGAGATAACCAGTCCATTCCCAGAATAATATCAAACTCCATCACATCCAACAGGATCAAATCAGCAGATAATTCTCTATCTCCCACAAGAACTGGACAACCAGAAAGAACAATATCAGTGTCCAAGGAATCGCTCAGAGGAGTGGCAATGGACAAAGGAAAAAGCCATCCTCGAAGCTTGCCAATAAGACTTAAAAGCAAAAATGGGAGAAACAAATGAATGCATGGCACCCGGATCAAACAAAACCCATGCATCCAGGTAACAAATAGAAACAATACCTGCCACGACTGCATTGGATGCCTGAGCATCCTGCTGAGTAAGGTGGAAAACTTTGGCCTGTCCTCGAGCAACACCTCTACCTGGCCAACACCTCTGGCACCTCCTCTAGCACCTCTACCACGACCCTGCTGTGGAACAAGCTGAGTGGAACTCTGATGCTGGCTGGGGGTAGCTGAAATGGTATGGGTGCAGCAATAGCAATTGACTGCTGTAGGAATCACGGAATCTGCGGCTGTTAATACCCGGAGTAAGGACACGATCTGGCAAAATGTCCTGTCTGCCCGCATCTGAAGTATGTCAGTGATGTCAGATACACGGTCCCTGATGGACTCTACCATAGGTCTGGCATACACTAGCAGCTGATCCAGAACTATGACCACTGCTGCTGCTCGAAGCACCTGACCCAAATCTAAATGGTCTACGCTGACCTCCACGGCCATATCTACTACTCCGATGCACTCACTGCTGCTGTCTCTGACTCTACTAAGTCGGACCTCTCTACTGACTACTCGAACCAACATGAAAACTCGAGTACGGAGTAGTATGCAATCCACTTGACTGAACTCCCAGCTGGTAATAATCAAGCATCGCTCCCTGCCTAACTAGCCTAAGCTTAATCTCCTTGGCCAACTCAATTACAGACTCCAGAGTAAGGCCTGTTGTAAGCATACCAGTAAATGTTGAACCTAATCCGGTGACATAGGTAGTGACTACGAAATACTGATCTCACATCAGATCCTCTGCATATCTACCCAGCCGAAGAAACTCTCGAGTGTACTCCTCTACAGATCGATCACCATGAGAAATGCTAGTCAACCGGAGACGATAACTCATACGGAGAGGCTCTGGATAGAATCTCCTCATAAACCGCTCTCGAAACTAAGCCCAGGTCATCGTCATCATATAGTGCTGGATCATCTGAATAAACCAATCAAGGGCTGGTCCCTCGACAGACAGCTCAATGATCATAATCCGTTGATACTCGGTGTGAGCAGTCCGAGTCTCGATCACATGCAGAAAGTCTAGCGGATTGGAAGTCCCATCAAACGTAATCCTGCCAACTCTGGCATATAATAAAGCTGCCTCAGGGTCAGACATACCCTACTGATAGGCAGGCTGAACAAGCTGAACAACTGGAGGTACAAGAACATCCTCAAACTCAGGCTCAACAGGCTCCTCGTCCTATAACCCTCTCTGCCTACGGCGACCTGCCGCTCCTCAAGGTCTACCTCTGCCACGACCTCTATGTCTAACTGGTTGCTTAAGAGGTAAAACCTTGTCCTGAAAAGACTCATCATCCTCGGCCTCAACGACCGATGGAGCGACACGCGCTTGCCTCCTTATTCTAAAAAGACAATAGAAACAATTCAGATAAAACAAACAACGAAAGAATAACACATAAAGCTAAAGCAAGGAATAGTTATCAAGACATACTCAAACCTAATTCACTGCAGTAGTTACCAAAAGAAAACACAACTTTGAAAACTAGGGTCACGACTCACACAACTAAGCCCTGACATAAAACTCCGCTCTGATACCAACTTTGTCACGACCCAAAATAGGGGCCATGACCGGCGCTAAGGAACGAGAATTCTTTCGAATCCGGAACCCGTAGCAAGCCTAAAAATAAAATAAACATGCACTAATAATAACAATAACTCTTAATGCAGCGGAAATTAAAATCATAAGTATCAAAATAATTTTCCACCACGGGATTTAAATCAAATCCATATCGCATATATATAAATAAATCTATTAATAAACAAGTTTCAGTTTAAATATTTAAAGTATATATCTCACGACTTTATACAACTACTGCAGTGTCTAGATTATAAAATAAAACTCAAGACTCAGATAAGCAGTTTACATAAAGAAGCCAGGGCAAAAGAAATCTGGCATACAGGACTGCTACTAAGGTCTGAAGATGAAGACTCTCCTGAAAAATGGTCAACAGAGGGGAGTTAGACCTCACTGAGTGAATTACTATAATATATATACATGCATACTAAATGCCAATGCACACAATCAAAAGTATATATATAAAATGTATGTATATACAGGCAAATACACACAGATGCACTAAAATCATTTTATATATATTTATTGAAAATCACCATTTATGAAGGATCTAATAGAACCCTTGAATATCGCAACCTCGAAAATAGTGTTAGAAAACACTCTAGGCATACAGGCTCACTTATTCCAATATAATCACTTGATCCATTTGGACAGTAGACTGGCTCCGAGACACTAAGTCAACCGAGCTCCAGCAGTCTGACTGTCAGTGTGATTGGCCCCGAGACACTTGGTCAACCGAGCTCCAGTAATCACACTCCCAAATCATTTCTCACATATCAAATAATAAGATCCAATCAATATCCTCAAGCAGGTAGTAATATAACCTAAATGCTATAAGCGTACCTGGTACCTACTTAGTCCTAGTGTTGCCCACTAGGTAGCACATTCTATTGATATCCTTCATTAAAATATAAAGCATACATTCATAAAAGTAAATGATGCATGAATTGAATAAAATAGCAACATAAACCATATATATACTAAAAATATGCCAAAAGTAAACCAGGTATATTTCGAGTATATATACGTCAAATAAATCTAATTAAATCATAAAATAAACTAAATATATATTTAAAAACATTTTGAACAATACATGTCTAATAAAGCATGCATATAATTCAAAATATATCAAAAATAAACTAAAAATAAACTTAAGTACTAATTAAATTATTTATGCATATTTAATCCAAATAAAACATACATTTTTAAAATCATGCATCCAAAGCATATATATATATAAAATAGTAACTCACACTTAATGCGCTCCTCGAGATGGGTCCGATGGGCCTGGTCCATTAGGCCTCGGTCTTGGCACAACTAAACAAACAATAAATAACATACATAAGAAATAAACCTAACAAAAAATCCTAGAAACTTGATCTAGAATATTAGACACAGAATCATAATTAGGGTTTGACCGGACATCACGTTTTACGAGAATTCTACCAAAAATCCGACAGAACCTCCCTGTAAAACGGACATCTCTCTACTCAAAGAGTAGAGCCAGCCCTGCAAAGAAACACACTTCGAAAAATAGACACAGAACCACATCCACAACCCTCGGTCGGACTCCAAACTACAGTTTACCGATCGGGGTCCACAATTCACAGAACAATATAAAATACCAAAAATACCCTTATATCATAGAAATACATTTTATAAGTAGAAATTACATCATTAACCCTAAAACACATTAAAAACCAATAAAAACTCATTTATTTAGAAAAATCATATATTATATATAATTTGAAAATAATTCATGAAAAATAGTTTTAATTAGTTAAAAATACTAAATAATTTTTAGAAATCATTTTATACCTTAAATAACTATTTAAAACCAATTTAATTAATTTTAGTCAATTTAGGGTAAAATTACCAAGATACCCCTATATATATAAATATACTAAAATTAATCCAAAAATAATATAATTGCACAAAATTAATTTTCTCAACATTTTTATCAATAATATCAATAAATAAAATCAATTAAATAATTAATTTCAATTAAAAACACAATTAACCCTATTTTTCCAAAATTACATAAACTAATTAAATTCAAAATAAATACATAGAAATTCATAAATATTCCAAATAAATTTCTATAATTCATTTCAAAACCTTATTTATCATAAAACACAATTTCATAATTTATTTAATTAATTTTCGAAAATTAAAAAAAATAATAAAATATTCAAAAATACCCAAAAATCAAAATAATTCCAAAAAATTCTAAAAAAATTCACACATGTAGATTAAGCTAAGGGGAACAACATTTGTGAAGGAATTTCTCATGAATCAATAAATTCAAAGTTCAAAAAAAAATCAAGAACCCTAAAATGGTCGAATTACCAAAATTGAAACCTAAGCAAATCAAGACCATTTTAAGTGAAACAAATCTTGGAATCACACTCACTGGAGCTCAAGGAGAAGAAAGAGACCAGCAGTGTCGAAAATCGTGGCCAAAATGCCATGAACGACGGTGAGAAAAGTTTTGGCTTCTCCGGCCAAAACGAGCTTCCTGACGTCGGAAATGGGCTCTGCTGGCGGCGGAACAGCTGGAGGAAGGAGGTGGCACGCTGGGAGGCCCACCGACGGTAAGAGGAATGGCGTGACAGTGGCCGGATTCGCGTGAGGGACGATCGGGGAAGAAGGAGAAGCTTCAATGCACTTTCGTAAATAACTCAAACTTTATTTTTTTGTTTAATATTAAATGTATATGTATATATATATATATACTTTTACACTATATATTAAAATAATATAAAATCACACACATTAAATATACACCACACACATATAATTTAACATTTTTAATAATTAATAATAAATAATTTACGTGTCAATTTTCCCGAAAATGCAAGTTCTGGGAAAATTTTACGTAGAGTGCTTAAAATAATATAAAACAATTAAGAATCAATTTTAATTAAATAGCAACTCATGAAATATCATAAATATATACAAAAATTATTAACACTGCATATCCCGATGCAGTATTAAAATATTTTAAAAACACAGGATATTACAATAATATAGCATGCAATTATTTAAGAGTAAACCTAAATTATACTAATCATTTAATAAAATAATTATGGTTCGATGCACATTTAAGTCATGTATAAATATTAAATTATAACAAACATAAACCTAAATATCTAACATACATATATCAAAAATAAACTCTAAGTATACCAGTGATATATTAAATGTATATAGAAAATATACAAACATTTATATATCAAGATATACTAAAAAATAAACCAAAAATATACCAAATCATATTATAATTAAATTACTATTTAAACATATAATGAAAATAAAAATCCTAAGTCATGCATCCTATATGCAATGCATATATATATAGTATAATAACTCACATGTTAGTGCTCCACGAGACAAACTCGATGGGCCTGATCCGTTAGGTCTCAGTCTCGGCGCAGCTAGACAAACAAATGACATTATGAAGTCAGAATAAATTTAACGGAAATTCTAAAGACTCGATCTAGAATTTTAGACACAAAATTAGAATAGGGATTTGACCGAATATCACGTTTTACAAGAATTCTATCAAAAATTCGGCAGAACCTCCCCTGTAAAACGGACATCTCTCTACTCAAGAGTAGAGCCGATCCTGCAAAGAAAACACACTTCGGAATAACACCAAATTCACAACCACAATCCCTCGGTCGGACTCCAAACTGTAATTCATCGACCGAGGTTCACAATTCACAGAATAATTATAAAATATCGAAAATGCCCTTATATAATAAAAATACATTTTATAAATACAAATTACGTAATTAACCCTAAAACACGTTAAAAACTAATAAAAACTCATTTATTTAGAAAAATTGTATATTATATATATAATTTGAAAATAATTTACGAAAAATAGTTTTAATTAGCTAAAAATACTAAATAATTTTTAGAAATCATTTTTATACCCTAAATAACTATTAAAACCAATTTAATTACATTTTTAGCCAATTTAGTGTAAAATTACCAAAATACCCCTATATATAAATTTACTAAAATAAATCCAAAAATTCACCAAAAATAATATAATTACTCAAAACTAATTTTCTCAACATATAATTCAATAATATCAATAAATATACTCAATTTACCAATTTATTTCAATTAAACACATAATTAACCCTGTTTTTCAAAATTACATAAACTTAATAAATTCCAAATAAATATATAAAATTCACAAAAATTACAAATAAATTTCTATAATTCATTTAAACTCCTATAATCACCATAAAACACAATATCATAATTTAATTAATTAATTTTCTAAAATTAGAAAATATTAATAAAATAATCAAAAATTCACAAAAATTAAAATAAATTCCAAAAATTCTAGAAAAATTACAGCATGTAGATCAGGCTTCCAAGAACAAATTTTGTGAAGGAATTTTTCATGAATCAATAAAATTGAAGCTAAAAAAATTCGAAACCCAAATGGCTGAATTGAAGAAATTAAAACCTAAGCAATTCTATACCAAATCAAGTGAAAAAAAGCTTGGAATCACACTCACCAGGGCTCAATGAGAAGATAGAGACTAATGGCATCAAATTTGATGGCCGAAAATGGCTTGATCAGAGCTAAGTCGATTTTCGGCTTCTTTGCGAAAAATCGATCAAAACTCATCGGAAAAGAGTATTTTAGGTGGTGGAAATGGCTGGAGATGGAGGAGGAAGGCTAAGGGCATAGTGACAGTAAGAAAACCAGCTTGAAAATGGCTGGAAATGGAAGAAAAGGCGTTGGGAAGAAGAAGGTGCAGGGAGGGGCAAAATTGTAATTTCTGTAAACTTTGATTTTTGTTATAAAATAATGTATATATGTATATATATATATGTCCACCTTATATTATAGTAATATATATATTCCCACACACAAATAATACTCACCATACAAATACTTTAATATATTTAATAATTTATACACTTAAAATTAATTAATTGATACAAAAAAGGAAAGCGATACGGGTAAGAAGCTCGCATCTCAACTTCAGTCTCCCACTTATGCTCTTTCACTTTGTTGCTACATCATGGAACCTTGATCATCTGGATCTGGTTCGAGCATACTATCAAGCTTGATAATTTACAATCACAACTGGTTCCTTCTTGAACTTCAGATCTTCATTCAGTTCTACATTGTCTAACTGTAACATGTGTGAAGTGTCCAAAATAAACTCTCTCAAAATCAAGACATGGGAAATTGGATGCACATAAAATAGATTTGGAGGCAAAGCCAACAAATATGCAACCTTACCAAGTCTTATCACACCATTTTTCGGAGACATCTTCAGAATTATAGTCTTCGATCTGAAACTCCATATCTTTATGTCTAGGATCCGCATTGCTCTTCTGATCATAGCAATTTTCTACATTGTATTCTGAACCATCTCATATCTAGTTAATACTTCTTTTCTTAAAAGCCTCAAGTGGTGCCATTCCAATACTGCTATGGTAGCTGTCATTATAAGCGAATTCTATAAGTAGCATATTGTCACGACCCAAAACAGGGGCCATGACCGGCGCTAGGGAACGGGAATTCTTTCAAATTCGGAACCCATAGCAAGCCTAAAAATAAAATAAATCAATGCAATAATAACAATAATCATATAATATGTAGCGGAAATAAAAATCATAAATATAATGATAACATTTTCACCACTGGATTTAAATCAAGTCTCATCTCATCGCATATATATAAAATCTTTCAGTATAAATCCAGTTTCAATATATTACATTTCTTTAAATAAAATACATGAAATCGCACACTTTAATTCACAACTACTGCAGTGTCTAGATTATAAAATAAGACTCAAGTAAATGATTTACACAAAGAAGCCGGGGCGGAAGAAATCCGGCATATCGACCTACTACTGAGGTCTGAAGAAGTTGACTCTCCTGAAAAATAGTCAACGGAGGGGAGTCAGACCTCACTGAGTGAATTACTATAATATATATACATACACACTAAATGACAATGCATACAGTCAATAATACATATCTAATATGTATATATATACAGGCAAATTCACACAGATGCAGAAAAATCATTTTTTTTATATATTTTATTGAAAATCCCAGTTTATGAAGGATCACATAGAACCCTAGAATATCGCAACCTCGGAAATGGTGTTAGACAACACTCTAGCCATACGGGCTCACTTAATCCAAATATATCCACTTAATCCATTTAGACAGTAGACTGGCCCCGAGACACTAAGTCAACCGAGCTCCAGTAGTCTGACTGCCAGTGTGATTGGCCCCGAGACACTTGGTCAACCGAGCTCCAGCAATCACACCCAAACCATATCTCACACATATCAATAATCACATCAAATCAATATCCACAAATAAGTTAGTAATATAGCCTAAATACTATAGGCGTACCGGTACGTACTCGGTCCTAGTGCTGCCCACTAGGTAGCACGTTCTATCGATATCCTTCATCATTAAATATAAAACATTCATTCACAAAAAAATAAATGATGCATGAATGTAATGAAATAACAATATAACCCATATATATACCAGAAATATACCAAAAGTAAACCAGGTATATTTCGGGTATATATACGTCAAATAAATCCAGTCAAATCATAAATTAAACTAAAAATATATTTAAAAACATTTTAAATATTTTTTATTAACAAAACATGTATATAATTTATTATGTACCAGAAATAAACCAAAAATATACTTAATATAAACTTAAGAAATAATCAAATTATTTATGCATATTTAAGCAACATAAAACATGCATTTCTAAATCATGCATCCTAAGCATATATATATAGTATAGTAACTCACCTAGTGCGCTCCACGAGATGGGTCCGACGGGCCTGGTCCACTAGCCCTCGGTCTCGGCGCAACTAAACAAGCAATAATGATAGACATTAGAATAAACCCTAACATAAATCCTAGAATTCGATCTAGAGTATTTAACACAAAATCAGAAATTAAGGTTCGACTGGATATCACGTTTTACGAGAATTCTACCAAAAATTTGACAAAACCACCCCTGTAAAATGGACATCTCTCTACTCAAAAGAGTAGAGCCGACCCTGCAAGGAAATACACTTCGCAAAATAAGCTTAACACAAATCCACAACCCCTCGGTCGGACTCCAGACTACAATCTACCGATCGGGGTCCACAATCACAGAATAATTCCAGAAAATACCAAGAATATCCTTATAGCATAGAAATTCATTTTATAAGTAGAAATTACATAATTAACCTTAAAACACAGTAAAAACCGATAAAAACTCATTTTATTAGAAAAATCGTATATTATATATATAATTGAAAATAATTCACGAAAAATAGTTTTAATTAGTTAAAAATACTAAATAATTTGTAGAAATCGTTTTTATACCTTAATTAACTATTAAAACCAATTAAATTACATTTTTAACCAATTTAGGATAAAATTACCAAAATACCCCTATATATATAAATATACTTAAATTACTTCAAAAATTCACCAAAAATTATACAATTATCCAAAATTAATTTTCTCAACATATTTATCAATAATATTAATAATTAAACTCATTTAACCAATTAAATTCAAATAAAAACACATTTAACCTAATTTTCCCAAAATTCCATAAACTTCAATAATTCAAAATAAATACTTAGAAATTCATAAAAATTCCAAATAAATTCCTATAATTAATTTAAACACCTAATTTAACCATAAACTCCAATTTCATAATTTAAATAATTAATTTCCGAAAATTAGAAAATAATATTAAAATATTCAAAAATACCCAAAAATCCAAATAATCTCCAAAAATTCCACAAAAATTCATACATGTAGATTAAGCTACTAGGAACAACATTTGTGAAGGGAGTTTTCCTGAATCAACCAATTCGAAGCTCAAAAAAATCAAAAACCCTAATGTGGCCGAATTCGAAAAATCGAAACCTAAGCAAATCTAAACCATTTTAGCTCAAACCAAAGCTAGAATCACACTCATCGGATCTCAAGGAGAAGAAAGAGACTGATGGTGTCAAAAACGATGGCCGAAAATGGGAGAAACGACAAAAGGAAGATTTCGGCCAAAAATGGAAAACTAGCTCGCCGGCGCCGGAGAAGGGAGCTGCTGGGAACGACGGTGGAAAGCCGGGAGGCACACCGACGGTAGGTGACCGGAGTTGTAGCGGGAGGGAAGGGAGTCGGGCGTGGGAGGGAAAGAGGAAGAAGAAGAAGAAGAAGAAGAAAAAAGAAAAAGAAAGAAAAGAAAAAGAAAAGAAAAAGAAAAAAGAAAAAAAAGAAAAAAGAAAAAGAAAAAAAATTAAATAATAATAAAATAATAATAAAATAATTTTAATAATTTAATAATAAATAAAATAATTAAATAACAATAAATTAATAAATAAATAATAAAATATTAGGGTAATACATTAAACCCTAATTAAATAAATATACACACACATAGGCTTTATTTAGTATTTTAAAAATACGTATGAGTTCATGCAAGTCTGAAAATACATTTAAAATAATTAATAATACATTGTTTACGTGAAAATTTCCCCGAAAATACAATTCCCGGGAAAATTTTACGTAAAACACTGTAAATAATACACAATATTAAAAATAGGTTTTAAATACATATCAACTCATGAAAATGTCATAATATATACACAAAAATTATTAACACTGTATATCCCAGTACAGTGTAAAAATATTTTAAAAACACGGGATATTACAGTCTTCCCCCCTTACAAGAATTCGTCCCCGAATTCCAAAAAGAAAAGATTACAGAATCAGGAAGGAAAGAGATACGGGTAAGAAGCTCGCATCTCAGCTTCAGTCTCCCACGTATGCTCCTCGACTCTGTCGCTACGCCATAGAACCTTGACCATCGGAATCTATTTCGATCGCAACTGTCGAACTTGAAAATCAATGATCGCCACAGGTTCTTCCACAAACGTCAAATCTTCACTCACTTCTACACTGTCGAGCTACAACACGTGTGAAGGGTCTGAGATATACTTCCTCAACATCGAGATATGAAATACTGGATGCACTTGTGACATACTCGGAGGCAAATCCAACCGATATGCAACAGTGCCAACTCTCTCCAGAATATCAAATGGTCCAATATATCTCGGTGCTAACTTACCCTTCCTGCCAAATCTCATCACACCCTTCATCGGAGATACCTTCAGAAAAATAAAATCTCCAACCTGAAACTCCACATCTCTGCGCCTTGGATCCGCATAACTCTTATGTCTGCTAACTGCGATCTCTAATCTTTGTTTAATCACGACGACCTTCTCTGCAGCATCATGAACCATCTCAGGTCCAGTCAAAGCTCTCTCACCAATCTCATCCCAACTCAACGGGGATCTACACTTCCTTACATACAATGCCTCATATGGTGCCATACCAATACTGCTATGGTAGCTGTTATTATATGCAAACTCAACGAGTGGTAAATGATCATCCCAGCTACCTCCCAAATCCAAGACACACATCCTCAACATATCTTCCAGTGTCTGGATCGTCCTCTCAGACTGGCCATCTGTCTGAGGATGAAAAGCAGTACTGAAATCTAACCTAGTGCCCATCGCTTCTTGCAACTTCTGCCAAAAATGAGAGGTAAACACCGAACCTCTATCTGACACAATGGACATAAGTACTCCATGAAGGCACACAATATGCTTCACATACAACTTTGCCAATCTAGCAACTGAATATGTGGCTTTCACAGGCAAGAAATGTGCAGACTTCGTCAACTTGTCTACAATCACCCAGATGGAGTCGTATCCATCCTTCGAACGAGGTAAACCTACCACAAAATCCATAGCTATCCTTTCCCACTTCCACTCGGGAATAGGAAGAGGCTGAAGCTTCCCAGAAAGCTTCTGATGTTCGGCTTTCACTTGCTGACACGTCGAGCACTTAGCAACATAATCAGTGACATCCTTCTTCAATCCATCCCAACAGTATAGATCTCTGATACTGTAGTACATCTTAGTAATGCCCGGATGAACGCTATAAGCTGGAGAGTGTGCTTCCTCTAGGATCTCTTCTCTCAAATCATCCACATCAGGAACACACAATCTACCACTGATCCATAACACACCGTCATCATCGAGTGTGAAATCAGTGAACTTCCCTGCTCGAACATTCTCTGCAAGTTCTTCTAGAATAGGATCTCGGCTCTGAGCTGCTTTAATCCTATCCCTCAGTACAGATCATACTTTAAACTGAGCTAGCAGTCCACCTGATCTACTAATCTTCATCATCAGACCTTGATCCACCAACAAATGCAATTCTTGGATCAATGGTCTCCTCTCAACACTGATGTGAGCAAGACTGCCTGAGGACTTCCTACTCAAGGCATCTGCTACCATATTAGCTTTACCCGGATGATATAGAATCTTACAGTCGTAATCCTTCAATAATTCCAACCATCTCCTCTGCCTCAAATTCAGATCTCGCTGCTGGAAAATGTACTTAAGGCTCTTGTGATCAGTAAATATCTCACAAGTCACCCCGTACAAATAATGTCTCCAAATCTTCAAAGCAAAGATCACTACAGCCATCTCTAGATCATGTGTAGGATAGTTCTGCTCATGCTTCTTCAACTGCCTCGAAGCATAGGCTATCACCCTTCCATTCTACATCAACACACAACCAAGACCAATTCTAGAGGCATCACAGTAAACTGTGAACTTATCCACACTATTAGGCAAAACTAACACTGGCGCTGTGGTCAACTTCTCCTTCAACAACTGAAAACTATTCTCACAAGCTTCTGACCACTCGAATCTAACATTCTTCTGAGTTAAGCGAGTCATACGGGCTGCAATTCTGGAAAAATCCTGCACAAACCGCCTATAATACCCGGCTAAATCCAGAAAACTCTGAATCTCTGTAACAGAAGTAGGTCTAGGCCATTCAGACACTGCCTCAGCCTTCTGTGGATCAACCTGAATACCTTCTTTAGACACTACGTGTCCAAGAAAAGAAACACTCTCCATCCAGAAATCACACTTTGAGAATTTAGCATAAAGCTGATGATCTCTCAGTGTCTGTAGTACAATCCTCAAGTGATATACATGCTCTTCCATACTCCTCGAATATATTAGTATATCATCAATGAAGACTACCACAAACTGATCCACATACAGTCTGAATACCCTATTCATCAGGTCCATAAAAGCTGCTGGTGCATTAGTCAAACCAAAAGACATCACCAGAAACTCATAATGGCCATATCGAGTGCGGAACGCTGTCTTAGGAATATCAGCTTCACTGATACGCAACTGATGATAACCCGACCTCAAGTCAACCTTAGAAAAGAACTGTGCACCTTGTAGCTGATCAAACAAATCATCTATCCTCAGAAGAGGATACTTGTTCTTTACTGTCACCTTATTCAACTCTATGTAGTCAATGCACAGTCTCAGGGTACCATCCTTCTTCTTCACAAACAGGACTGGTGCACCCCCAAGGAGAAACACTAGGTCTAATGAAACCTTTATCCAACAACTCTTGCAACTGCTCCTTCAACTCTCTCAACTCTGCAGGAGCCATTCGATAGGGTGGCATAGATATAAGAGTAGTACCTGAAACCACATCTATACAGAACTCAATCTCTCTATGAGGTGGTAAACCTAGCAACTCCTCGGGAAAAACATCAGGAAACTCACAAGCAATAGGAACATCTGTGAGTGACAACTTCTCCACTGAAGTATCCCTAACCAATGCCAAAAACCCCTGACAACCTTTCCTCAACAACTTCCTAGCTGTAATAGCAGAAATAAGATTCTGAGGTGCTGAACTCCTATCACCAACAAACTTAAAATCTTCTTCACCAGGAATTCTGAAGGTCACCTCTTTATTCCTGCAATCTACCATAACATAGTGCTGAGATAACCAATCCATTCCTAAAATAACATCAAACTCCATCACATCTAACAGAATCAAATCAGCAGGTAATTCTCTATCTCCCACGAGAACTGGACAACCAGAAAGAACAATATCGGTGTCCAAAGAATTGCTCAGAGGAGTGGCAACAGACAAAGGAAAAGCCATCCTCGAAGCTTGCCAACAAGATTTAGAAGCAAAAACAGGAGAAACAAACAAATACGTGGCACCCGAATCAAACAAAACCCAAGCATCCAGGTAACAAACAGAAACAATACCTACCACGACTGCATTAGATGCCTGAGCATCCTGCTGAGTAAGATGAAAGACTTTGGCCTGTCCTCGACCTCCCTGCTGACTGGTAGAAGCCTAGCCAACACTCTGGCACCTCCTCTAGTACCTCTACCATGACTCTACTGTGGGACAAACTGAGTGGAACTCTGATGCTGGGCTGGTGGCAACTGAAATGGCACGGGTGCTGCACTAGCAATCGACTGCTGTGGGAATCACAGAATCTGCTATTGCTGATATCTGGAATAAGGACACGATCTAGCAAAATGTCCTGTCTGCCCGCATCTGAAGCATGTCAGCGATGTCAGATAACACGGTCCCTAATGGACTCTACCATAAGTCTGACAAACACTGGCCGTTGATCCAGAACTACGACCACTGCTGCTACTCGAAGCACCTGACCCAAATCTGAATGATCTACGCTGACCTCCATGGCCATGTCTACTACTCTGATGCACTCGCTGTTGCTGTCTCTGACTCTACTGAGTCGGACCTCGTTGCTGACTACTCAAACCAACATGAAAACTCGAATATGGAGTAGCCTGCAATCCACTCGACTGAACTCCTAGCTGGTAATAATCAGGCATCGCTCCCTGCCTAACTAGCCTCAGCTCAATCTCCTTAGCCAACTCAATCACAGACTCCAGAGTAAGACCTGCTGTAGGCATACAAGCAAAAGCTGAACCTAAACCAGTGACATACGTAGTGACTGCAAAATACTGATCTCACATCAGATCCTCAGCATATCTACCCAGACGAAGAAACTCTCGGGTATACTCCTCTACAGATCGATCTCCACGAGAAATACTGGTCAGACGAAGATGATAGCTCAAACGAAGAGGCTCTGGACAAAATCTCCTCATAAATCGCTCTCGGAACTGAGCCCACGTCATCGTCATCATAAAAGGCTGAATCATCTGAATGAACCAATCTAGAGCTGGTCCCTCAACAGACAACTCTACAATCATGATCCGCAGGTACTCGGTATGAGCAGTCCGAGTCGTATGAGCAGTCCGAGTCCTAGTCTCAATCGCATACAGAAAATCTAACGGATCGGAAGTACCATCAAAAGCAATCCTACCAACTCAGGCATAGAACAAAGCTGCCTCAGGGTCAGACATACCCTGCTGATAGGTAGGCTAAACAGGCTGAACAACTGGAGGAACAGGAACATCAAACTCAGGCCCAACAGGCTCCTCGTCCTGTAACTCTCTCTGTCTACGACGACCTGCCGCTCCTTGAGGTCTACCTCTGCCACGACCTCTACGTCTAACTGGCTGCTCAAGAGGTAAAACCTCATCTTGAAAGGACTCATCATCCTCGGCCTCAACGATCGATGGAGCGACATGCGCTCACCTCCTCATACTGAAAAGACAAACGGAAAGATTCAGACAAAACAGACAACGGAGGAATAACGCTAGAAACTACAACAAGGAATACTCATTAAGACATACTCGAACCTAATACACTGCAGTAGTCCAACAGAAAACACAACTTTAAAACTAGGGGCCACAACTCACATAACTAAGCCCTGACACAGAACTCCGCTCTGATACCAACTTTATCATGACCCAAAACAGGGGCCATGACCGGCGCTAGGGAACGGGAATTCTTTCGAATCCGGAACCCGTAGCAAGCCTAAAAATAAAATAAATCAATGCAATAATAACAATAATCATATAATATGCAGCGGAAATAAAAATCATAAATATAATGATAACATTTTCACCACTGGATTTAAATCAAGTCTCATCCCATCGCATATATATAAAATCCTTCAGTACAAGTCCAGTTTCAATATAATACATTTCTTTAAATAAAATACATGAAATCCCATACTTTAATTCACAACTACTGTAGTGTCTAGATTATAAAATAAGACTCAAGTAAATGATTTACACAAAGAAGCCGGGGGCGGAAGAAATCCGGCGTATCGACCTGCTACTGAGGTCTGAAGAAGTTGACTCTCCTGAAAAATAGTCAACGGAGGGGAGTCAGACCTCACTGAGTGAATTACTATAATATATATACATACACACTAAATGACAATGCATACAGTCAATAATACATATCTAATATGTATATATATACAGGCAAATTCACACAGATGCAGAAAAATCATTTTTTTATATATTTTATTGAAAATCCTAGTTTATGAAGGATCACATAGAACCCTAGAATATCGTAACCTCGGAAATGGTGTTAGACAACACTCTAGCCATACGGGCTCACTTAATCCAAATATATCCACTTAATCCATTTAGACAGTAGACTGGCCCCGAGACACTAAGTCAATCGAGCTCCAGCAGTCTGACTGTCAGTGTGATTGGCCCCGAGACACTTGGTCAACCGAGCTCCAGCAATCACACCCAAACCATATCTCACACATATCAATAATCACATCAAATCAATATCCACAAATAAGTTAGTAATATAGCCTAAATACTATAGGCGTACCGGTACGTACTCGGTCCTAGTGCTGCCCACTAGGTAGCACGTTCTATCGATATCCTTCATCATTAAATATAAAACATTCATTCACAAAAAAATAAATGATGCATGAATGTAATGAAATAACAATATAACCCATATATATACCAGAAATATACCAAAAGTAAACCAGGTATATTTCGGGTATATATACGTCAAATAAATCCAGTCAAATCATAAATTAAACTAAAAATATATTTAAAAACATTTTAAATATTTTGTATTAACAAAACATGTATATAATTTATTATGTACCAGAAATAAACCAAAAATATACTTAATATAAACTTAAGAAATAATCAAATTATTTATGCATATTTAAGCAACATAAAACATGCATTTCTAAATCATGCATCCTAAGCATATATATATAGTATAGTAACTCACCTAGTGCGCTCCACGAGATGGGTCCGACGGGCCTGGTCCACTAGCCCTCGGTCTCGGCGCAACTAAACAAGCAATAATGACAGACATTAGAATAAACCCTAACATAAATCCTAGAATTCGATCTAGAGTATTTAACACAAAATCAGAAATTAAGGTTCGACTGGATATCACGTTTTACGAGAATTCTACCAAAAATTCGACAAAACCTCCCTTGTAAAATGGACATCTCTCTACTCAAAAGAGTAGAGCCGACCCTGCAAGGAAATACACTTCGAAAAATAAGCTTAACACAAATCCACAACCCCTCGGTCGGACTCCAGACTACAATCTACCGATCGGGGTCCACAATCACAGAACAATTCCAGAAAATACCAAGAATATCCTTATAGCATAGAAATTCATTTTATAAGTAGAAATTACATAATTAACCTTAAAACGTAGTAAAAACCGATAAAAACTCATTTTATTAGAAAAAATCGTATATTATATATATAATTGAAAATAATTCACGAAAAATAGTTTTAATTAGTTAAAAATACTAAATAATTTGTAGAAATCATTTTTATACCTTAATTAACTATTAAAACCAATTAAATTACATTTTTAACGAATTTAGGGTAAAATTACCAAAATACCCCTATATATATAAATATACTTAAATTACTTCAAAAATTCACCAAAAATTATACAATTATCCAAAATTAATTTTCTCAACATATTTATCAATAATATTAATAATTAAACTCATTTAACCAATTAAATTCAAATAAAAACACATTTAACCTAATTTTCCCAAAATTCCATAAACTCAATAATTCAAAATAAATACTTAGAAATTCATAAAAATTCCAAATAAATTCCTATAATTCATTTCAACACCTAATTTAACCATAAACTCCAATTTCATAATTTAAATAATTAATTTCCGAAAATTAGAAAATAATATTAAAATATTCAAAAATACCCAAAAATCCAAAAAAATCTCCAAAAATTCCAAAAAAATTCATACATGTAGATTAAGCTACTAGGAACAACATTTGTTAAGGTATTTTTCATGAATCAAACCAATTCAAAGCTTAAAAAAATCAAAAACCCTAATGTGGCCGAATTCGAAAAATCAAAACCTAAGCAAATCTAAACCATTTTAGCTCAAACCAAAGCTAGAATCACACTCACCGGAGATCAAGGAGAAGAAAGAGATTGGCGGTGTCGAAAATGGGAGAAACGGCAAAAGGAAGATTTCGGCCAAAAATGGAAAACTAGCTCGCCGGCGCCGGAGAAGGGAGCTGCTGGCGGCGGGGGACGGCTGGGAACGATGGTGGCAAGCCGGGAGGCACACCGACGGTAGGTGACCGGAGTTGCAGCGGGAGGGAAGGGAGTCGGGCGCGGGAGGGAAAGAGGAAGAAGAAGAAGAAAAAAAAAGAAAAAGAAAGAAAAGAAAAAGAAAAAAGAAAAAAAAGGAAAAAGAAAAAGAAAAAAAATAAAAAAATTAAATAATAATAAAATAATAATAAAATAATTTTAATAATTTAATAATAAATAAAATAATAAAATAATAATAAATAAATAATAAAATATTAGGGTAATACATTAAACCCTAATTAAATAAATATACACACACATAGGCTTTATTTAGTATTTTAAAAATACGTATGAGTTCATGCAAGTCCGAAAATACATTTAAAATAATTAATAATACATTGTTTACGTGAAAATTTCCCCGAAAATGCAAGTCCTGGGAAAATTTTACGTAAAACACTGTAAATAATACACAATATTAAAAATAGGTTTTAAATACATATCAACTCATGAAAATGTCGTAATATATACACAAAAATTATTAACACTGTATATCCCGGTACAGTGTAAAAATATTTTAAAATTACGGGATATTACACATATAATCAACCTAGCTACCTTCCAGATCCAAAACACACATCTTCAACATATTATATAGTGTATGGATCGTCCTCTCAGACTGTCATCCGTCTGAGGATTAAAAGCAGTATTAAAATCCAACTAGGTGTCTATTACTCTCCATAATCTTTGCCAAAATCGAAAGGTAAACACTATACCTTTACCATGTACAATGGACACAGGTAGTTCACGCAGGCACACAATATGCTTCATATACAGCTTAGCCAATTTTGCTACTGAATAAGTGGCTTCCACTGGCCAAAAAATTAGCTGACTTGGTTAATTTGTCTACAGTCACCTAGATGGAATCATATTCACCCTTCGAACGAGGTAACCAACCACAAAAATCATAGCAAATCTCTCTCATTTCCACCTAAAGTTCAAAAGAGATCAAAATTTCCTAAAGACTTCTGATGTTCAGCTTTTACCGACTGGTAAATTAAACTCTTAGAAATACAATCAGTCACATCCTTCTTCAATCTAACCCACTAGTACTGATCCTGAATACTGTGATACTTCTTGGTAACATCTAGATGTACACTGCAAGTTCATTTCCACAGTTTATATAGAATCCCTTTCTCAGATTACAACATCAACCCTGTATCATTAACTTGGGCATCTCCTATTAGTAGATCATTCTATGGTGATATGTCATAATGGCATGCTATGATGAATGTCATGATGAGATGATATAATGAAATGTTATGATGAAATTCTAAATGAAATGTCGTGATGAAATGCTGTAATGAGATGCTATGATGATATGATGAACAATGCTGTAATGATATCAGGTATTATCCTCTAAAGTTCATATAAACCTCAGATCAATCAATCTTCTTCAGCACTTAGAAGCTGTTCTAACAAACATCTGTTCACACAATCTTCCCATTCTTATGAGTTATGTGGGTCATAGGAGCTGTAAATTCTAGAGAATTCTGTTCAGATTTCCTATGATACCCAATTAAACCTAGAAAATTATAGATCTCAATGGATTCAATCAGTCTGGGCCGCTCAGATGCTGTTTCGATCTTTTGTGGATCAACTCGAATACTATCTTTAAACACCACACTTCCAAGAAAAACAACACTCTCCACCTAAAGATCACACTTCCTGAATTCAACATAAAGCTGACATTCTCTTAATGTCTATAGTATAGTCCTCAAGTGATATACGTGCCCTTTAATTCACTTTAAATACACTAGTATATCATTAATGAAGACTACTACAAACTGATCCACAACTAATGATAACCCGACTTTAAATCAATCTTAGAAAAGAACTGTGCACCCTGTAGAGGATCAAACAGGTCATTTATCCTCGGAAGAGGATACTTATTCTTCACTGTCATCATGTTCAGCTCTCTGCAGTTAATGCATAGTCTCAAAGTACCATTCTTCTTCTTCACAACAGGACTAGTGCACCCCAAAGAGAAACATAAGGTCTGACAAAACCTTAGTCATACAGATCTCGCAATTGCTCCTACAGCTCCGCAAGAGTCATTCTGTAGGGCTACGTTGAAATAGGAGTTATATCAGGAACCACATCGATACAAAATTCAATCCATGTAAGGTGGTAAACCTGGTAACTCATAGGCAATTAAAACATCTAGGAGAGATAACTTCTCCACTGAAGTATACTCAACTAGAGCCATATATTCTTGACAACCCTTTCACATCTTATCAAGATCAATTACACCCCAAAACATTGAATTCACGATAACAATCTGAATCTCAATTCTCAGTTCAAATGCCCATATATTAAACTTAGTCCTGTAACACATAATTCTACTAGTTCTCTCTTACTCTGAGCAGTAACAGCCACAGTTAAATATCTCTCATTGAAAATGGATGGAAGTATCTTTGTAATATCCCGTATTTTAAATATTTTTATACTGCATTGGGATATGCAGTGTTAATAATTCTATTATATAATATTGATATTTCATGAGTTGTTGTTTAATTAAAATTAATTTTTAATTGTTTTATATTATTTTAAGTACTTTACGTAAAATTTTCCCGGGACTTTACGTAAACTATTTATATTTAATTATTTTAAATGGATTTCCATAATTGCATGAACTCATACATATTTTTAAAGCACCAAATAAAGCATATGTGTACTTATTTATTTAATTAGGGTTTGATTAATTACCCTATTATTTTATTATTTATTTATTAGTTTTATTGTTATTTAATTATTTTTATTTAGTATTAAATTATTAAAATATTAAATTATATGTGTGTGGTGTATATTTAATGTGTGTGATTTTATATTATTTTAATATATAGTGTAAAGTATATATATATATACATATATATAGTTGAAAATCAAAATTTTTGCCAAATTACCGAATTGCCCCTCCCTCTTCCTTCTTCTCTCCCCGACGCCTACCCTCATTGCGCCTCCCGTTCCACCTCATCGGACCGCCCTTCACCGCCACCAGCTACCGCCAACTTCCTCCCCTTCCTTCCTCTTCCTCTCCGATGTGACCAGGCCGCCGGAAGCCCGCTGGAACGCCCGGAATTCGCGATGGCAGCAAGTTGAGCTCTTCACCATTGACCACGATTCTGGCCACCATTTCGTGCACCACCGGTCTTCATTGACTCCTTGAGCTCTAGTGGTCCCTATTCTAAGCTTCTTTTGGCTTGAAATCAAGTGGTTGATGAGGTTTGAGCTAAATCTTTAATTCGACCATTTTAGGGTTTTTGATTTTTTTGAATTTCTAATTGATTGATTCATGGAAAATTCCTTCACAAATGTTGATCCTAGTAGCTTAATATTCATGTATGAATTTTTGTAGAATTTTTGGGAATTATTTTGATTTTTGGGTATTTTTGAATATTTTAATATTATTTTCTAATTTTCGGAAATTAATTAAATAAATTATGAAATTGTGTTTTATGATAAATATAGGTGTTAAAATGAATTATAGGAATTTATTTGGAATTTTTATGAATTTCTATGTATTTATTTTGAATTTATCTAGGTTTATGTAATTTTGGAAAATTAGGTTAATTGTGTTTTTAATTGAAATTAATTAGTTAATTGAGTTTAAATATTGATATTATTGATAAAAATGTTGAGAAAATTAATTTTGGATAATTATATTATTTTTGGTGAATTTTTGGAGTAATTTTAGTATATTTATATATATAGGGGTATTTTGGTAATTTTACCCTAAATTGACTAAAAATGTAATTTAATTGGTTTTAATAATTATTTAAGGTATAAAAATGATTTCTACAAATGATTTAGTATTTTTAACTAATTAAAACTATATTTCGTAAATTATTTTCAATTATATATATATAATATACGATTTTTCTAAATAAATGAGTTTTTATTGGGTTTGAATGTGTTTTAGGGTTAATTATGTAATTTCTACTTATAAAATGTATTTCTGTGATATAAGGGCATTTTTGGTATTTTCATAATTGTTTTGTGGATTGTGAACCCTGGTCGGTAGACTGTAGTTTAGAGTCCGACCGAGGGGTTGTGGATGTGTTTCTGTGTTTGTTGTTCGAAGTGCATTTCTTTGCAGGG
This sequence comes from Mallotus nudiflorus, assembly GCA_947683625.1. Lineage (NCBI taxonomy): Eukaryota > Viridiplantae > Streptophyta > Magnoliopsida > Malpighiales > Euphorbiaceae > Mallotus > Mallotus nudiflorus. The sequence continues at coordinate 255,689 of CANTUR010001249.1, forward strand.
CCGGCTCTACTCTTTAAGTAGAGAGATGTCTGTTTTACAGGGGAGGTTCTGCCGAATTTTGGGTAGAATTCTCGTAAAACATGATGTCCGGTCGAACCCTAATTCTAATTCGGTGTCTAATATTCTAGATCGAGTTTTAGGATTTTCTGTTAGGTTTATTCTGATGTCTATTATTTATTGTTTGTTTAGTTGCGCTGAGACCGAGGCCTAGCGGATCAGGCCCGTCAGACGCATCTCGAGGAGCGCACTAAGTGTGAGTTACTATTCTATATATATATGCTTTAGGGTGCATGATTTAGAAATGTATGTTTTATTTTGATTAAATATGCATAAATGGTTTAATTATTACTTAAGTTTATTTTTAGTTTATTTTTGGTTTATTTTCTGTATATTTTAAACTATATGCATGTCTTATTAATGAATTATGCTTAAAATGTTTTTGAATATATTTCTAGCTTATTTTGTAATTATATTGGATTTATTTAACGTATATATACTCGAAATATACCTGGTTTATTTTTGGTATATTTCTAGTATATATATGGTTTATATTGCTATTATATTTAAATTCATGCATCATTTACTTTTATGAATGTATGTTTTATATTTAATAAATGAAGGATATCGATAGAACGTGCTACCTAGTGGGCAGCATTAGGACCGAGTACGTACCGGTACGCTTATAGCATTTAGGCTATATTACTAACCAATTGTGGATATTGATTGGATATGATTATTTGATGTGTGAGATATGGTTTGGAGGTGTGATTGCTAGAGCTCGGTTGACCAAGTGTCTCAAGGCCAATCACACTGACAATCAGACTGCTAGAGCTCAGTTGACTTAGTGTCTCGGGGCCAGTCTACTGTCTAAATGGATCAAGTGATCACATATTGGAATAAGTGAGCCTGTAAGGCTAAAGTGTTGTCTAACACTGTTTTCAAGGTTACGATATTCTAGGGTTCTATTTGATCCTTCATGAACAGTGATTTTCAATAAAAATATATAAAATGAATTTATTGCATCCGTGTGTATTTGCTTGTATATATATACATATTATATATACTTGATTGTGTGCATTGACATTTAGTATGCATGTATATATATTATAGTAATTCACTCAGTGAGGTCTGACTCCCCTCTATTGACCATTTTTCAGGAGAGTCATCATCTTCATACCTCAGTAGCAGGACTGTACGTCGGATTTCTTCCGCTCCGGCTTCCTTGTGTAAACTGCTTATCTGAGTCTTGAGTTTTATTTTTATAATCTAGACACTGCAGTAGTCGTAAATAAATTATGGGTTTTATGTATTATATTTGTATGAATTATGTATTTTAAGAATTTGAACTAGGCTTGTATTAAAGAGTTCATTTATATATGAGATGAGAATTTGATTTAAATTCCCTGGTGGTGGATTATTATTTTTATATTTATGATTTTATTCCGCTGCACAATATTTTATTTAATTATGCTATTATTACTATTGCATGTTTATTTATTTTAGGCTTGCTACGGGTTTCGGATTCGAAAGAATTCTCGTTCCTTAGCGCCGGTCATGGCCCCTGTTTTGGGTCATGACAATCTTAGAAATCACTCTTACTCAAATTATGTGTTGCAGTCAGAACTGATAGCTTCACCATCAAGAGTACAAGAGTGTTTTGTCTTCATTAGACATTTTCCTAATTCCTTCTTCAAAGCAATATTTAAACAACTGTCAATCTTGGGAAAATGCTATCAACCTCTTATTAATCTCGGCTATCATAGCCATAATTATTGCAAATTCAAGTTCAAAAGGAATGTTTGTACTGCTTACAATGACTACCTTAACCCTTAAGTTATAGTTGCCTCTAACCTACCCCTATACTAGATAGGTGTAGTAGAGCTGGAACTATAACCACAACTTGAACTTGAAAAGACTGATTATCAATATTGTCTCTGCAGAAGAAACAATTCACATTCACCACACTAAAAAGATATGGAAATCAATAAAATTCAGAATATAGAATATACACAGAATTGACATATCTCGAGTTCTAGGCTGAAATAGAAATTACATCTGATGTATGATCGATGGTATTGACACTATACCCTACAAGACTCTTATTGCAGAAGCAAAATCATTGCAATGCTAAGCCACTAGCTCCTCATTCGGTTATTCTAGCTGTCAACAATGATCATCAGGCCTTCTAAATCCATCTCTACCCCTACGCCTAATAGGCTACATAAGGGATAGAACCTCATGCTCAGAAGATCAACTATCATCGATCTCATCGATCGATGGAGCTACTCACGCTCAATGCAATCAACAAGGAGCAAAAATAAATAAATAGTTCAAACAATCACAACATCATCAGATACCTTAACGATTACACGAAATTCCTAATGCAAGGAAGACTTTTCAAAGACATGACAGAGCCTAATTTAACTATAGTAGTTTAACAGAAAACACAACTTTGAAAACTAGGGCCATAATCCAAACAATTAAGCCCTGACACAGAACTCCGCTCTGATACCAACTTTGTCATGACCCAAACTAGGAGTCATGACCGGCGCTAGGGAACGGGAATTCTTTCGAATCCGGAACCCGTAGCAAGCCTAAGAAAATAAAATCATACAATAAATAAATAAAAAGTATGACAGAATTAAAATTTTTTCAAATCAATATATAAAATAAATACTCCAAATCCTTTCATAAATGAATTCATAATCATACAATGTTAAAATACAAATTCTTAGAGTATTTAATATCAAAACAAAATAATATTCTTCCGATACAATAACACTACTATTGCAGTTTCTAACGTATAAATCAGAGTTCAGAATATACATTTGCATAAAATAACCAGGACTGAAAAACACCGACGAGGAACTCTACAACTAAGGTCTGACGATATGGGATCTCCTGAAAAAAATAATTAAGGGGGGTCAGACCTCACTGAAAAGAGTCCTAGAGGGGGGGGTGAATAGGACTATGAAATAAAAATGAGAAATTAAAAGAATTCTTTGTAAGAATTAAATAGAAGTTGAGAAGGAAGAATGAAGAACACAAAGATTTAAGGAGTTCGGATTCAATAACAATCCTATGTCTCCACCTAACTTATCCCCAAGTTAGGATTTTTAATCACCCACAATCTTATTCATAGGATTAAGATTATACAAGAGTTTTATGGCTCACTCTTATAACCTTACAACATGAGTTTTCAAGGCTCACTCAAAAAACCAAAACCCAAGTGTTTCAATGGATAACACTTAAACCAATTCCTTTAGAAATAAATCTCACTTCCCTTCTAATCTAACCCAAGATTTAAGATGAAGAGAAATTCTATTTCTAACACACACCCAACTCTCACAAGAGTTATACAAACAAAGAATTATTTAAGAGAATTTGAGAGCTCAATGAAAGCTTAAGAGATAATAAAATGATAAAACAAGTTTTTTTACTTCCATTCAGCACTAGAGGTATTTATACTAAAAAAAAATATAGCTGTTGGAGGTGCAAATGATGTGTCCAACGTCTATATTTTGAATTATTGAGACTGATGCTGTCAGACAGCTATTCATGGATTTAAACCGTAATTGGCTCCTCAGGACGTTTGAATTTTCCCACAATTTCTTCATAAAAGTTGTAGATATTTGAATTATCTTTTCATATCAACTTGAATCACCTAAATTGGACTTCTGTAGCTTAAGAGATGTCCAAAATACTAAGGATTGTGCAATCTGTAATGCAGACTACGGTCAGACAGCTATACCCAAATTGAAGCCGTGATTTGCTCATGAAGAAATTTGAATTTGCTCATACTTTATTCATGAAAGATGTAGATATTTGAATTATCTTTCCATAAAATTTTTAATCACTTAAATTTGACTTCTTTAGCTCGGGATATGTCCAAATTACTGAGGATTGTGCAATCTGAAATGCAGAATACTGTCAGACAGCTATACACAAGTTGAAGCCGTGATCTGATCCTGAAGAAATTTGAATTTGCCCATATTTTCTTCATAAAATTTGTAGATATTTGACTTATATTTTCATATCATTTTTAATCACCTTAATTGGACTTCTGTAACTCAAGATATGTTCAAAATACTAAGAGATGTGCAGTCTGAGATGGCAGACGTATACGTGAATTTCAACTCAAAATTTTCATAACCAAATGAACTTGGATTTTCACAAAAAAGCCCAATTCAGAAAGCTCAGGATGTCTGCTTCAAAATTTAAGAAGCCCATTTTCTCATTTAAGAGCTCTAAATATGTCAAAAACCTTCTTCAATCTCAGAGGTTCAATCAGCCCGAAAAGTCACTATACATCCAAAAGTGTATATGCTTGGTATATGTTTGGTATATAATTCCCTACACACTTAATTGAAATTATTAGTATAAAATTTGTTTGTCAAAGTCCAAAATTAGGAGTTTGATCATGCAAATGGTCAACAATCTCCCCCTTTTTGGCTTTGACAACCAATTTGAAAAGATGATAAATAATATGTGTGTATGTGTAAAAAATAAATAACATATATAAGCATATTAAATAAAATAGCTCCCCCTTACAAATTAAACAGATGCAAAATAAGAAATAATTTTGCTCCCCCTTAATATGTGCATAAATTCAATATTTATCATGTATTAGAGCATATAAATAAATGATTTGTCATAGCATGTATAAGGGTTTAACAAATATATTCCTTTAACAAAAATATATTTCTTTATTTCTCCTCCTTTTTGGACATGATAAGAAATATAAATAAATTTCATCATCCTTCTTGTCAAAAATAAAGATAACAAGTTATTAAACAACATGAAGGAAATAATTTCAAACATGTAATACATCACAAAATAATATGTATGCTATATCTAAACATCACATGATCATGTAGAGTTTAGTTATTCAATCATACATAATCATGTGGTACTTAGCATATCTTAAACACAATTATTTATCCCCTAAGCACATAGCTTCTTTAGCTTCTTCTCCCCCTTTGTCAAAGACAAAAAGAAAAGAGAGAGATATAAGGAGGAATAGACCTAAGGGAGCCAAAAATACTAAAGGGAATAAAAGATTAAGAACCAAAACAATGCAAGTAAAGATATTCAAAATCTTTATGAAATTCATGTCATTTTAATAGATAAAAGCCATTAAAAAATATATATACATGAATGTTGCATGAATGAGCTCAATTAATAGTCATGCAAATAAAAATTCTTGTAATATAAAAACAAAGTAAGCAAAACAAGGCTATTTATCATAAGGTCAAAACTAGTCATACTTACATTGTTATTATGCATGAGAAAAAGAATTGTGTGAAACAAATTCAAATAATTTTCTCCCCCTATTTCAATGGATTTAAAAAAAATATTGATATTAAGGACACACTATCACATATTTATGTCACTTACATAAACACATCTTTGAAAAAAAATTTCCCTTAAAAGAAATTAACTAGGTATGCATGCAAACTCAATTATTTTTCCTCCTTTGTCAAAATGCAAAGATAGACCAAATCTTAAAAATATCCATGCATTATCAAAGATAAAAATAATTTCTAAGAAAACACAAAAATTAAACAAACTCAAAAATTTTTTTTATCCTGATACCAATTGAAAACTTTTGTAGGTCATACCCAACCTATATTACCTTTCGTCAAAATGCAAATAAAATTGCATTAAAAAAAAATACGGTGATATTAAAATACCAATTGTAATCAAGATATCAGCTCATGTTTTATATCCAAAAAATATTCAAAAAATAAACCGAACATAAACTAATGAAAAATAGTTATAAAACACATTTAACAGCTCAAAACTTAAATACAGAAAGTATACCGAAAATAAACCTAGCAAAAAAAAATAATAAAAAAATAAAAAAATAAAAAAATTTGTTGAGGAGGAGGAATATTTATGCTATTTAAAATAATTAATTAATTGAATTTAGCTCAATAATTAATTATTAATTTGCAAAATAGGAGGGATTTAAAAAAAAAAAATGAATAAATCCACACAAATCCAATTAAAATTAATACAAAGATCATGCAAATGGGAAATACAATATATCATGTATATGAACTAAATTTGCTAAAGCAAAAACCTTTAAAACAAAATATATACATGACGCTGAAAATAATATATATATTTTTTAAATAAAATCATATAAGAATCCAAACATCAATTCATCAATTTAACAAGTGATCAAGACAAACTTGAGCCATCAATCATACCAAGTTCATGCTTAATAAAATTCAATCTTTCCTCACAAAGAGGTTTGGTAAAGATGTCTGCTAATTGATGATTAGTATCAACAAAATCAAGAAAAATATCACCATTTTGCACATGATCACGTAAGAAATGATGTCTAATGTCAATATGCTTAGTTCTAGAATGTTGAATGGGATTTTTACTAAGGTTTATAGCACTTGTATTGTCACATTTAATTGGAATGTGGTTAATATCAATGCCATAGTCCAGAAGTTGTTGTTTTTGCCATAGAACTTGGGTGCAACAACAACTAGCCGCCACATATTCTGCTTCAGCGGTGGACAAGGCAACTGAAACTTGTTTCTTACTAAACCAAGAAACTAAGCAATTTCCTAAAATTTGACAAGTTCCAGAAGTTCTTTTTCTATCTAGTAGGCTACCGGCAAAATCAGCATCAGAATAACTAATCAAGTCAAAGGAAGAACTCCTAGGATACCAAAGTCCTAAATGCAATGTACCATAAAGATATTTAAAAATTCTTTTGATAGCATTTAAATGAGACTCTCTAGGACTTGATTGAAATCTAGCACACAAGCAAGTAGCAAACATAATATTAGGTCTACTAGCAGTTAAATAAAGAAGGGATCCGATCATACCTCTAAATCGCTTTTCATCAACCAGTTTACCATTCTCATCCTTATTTAGTTTGGTTGTTGTGCTCATTGGAGTTTTGCTTGAATTAGCTCCATCCATTCCAAACTTCTTGAGAATGTCCCTTGTATATTTGGTTTGATTAATGAAGATCCCATCTTCACATTGCTTGATTTGAAGTCCAAGAAAAAACTTGAGTTCTCCCATCATACTCATCTCAAATTCTCCTTGCATTAGCTTAGAAAATTCCTCACACAAGCAATGGTCAGTAGCACCGAAAATAATATCATCAACATAAATTTGAACAATTAATAAATCATGCTTGGATTTCTTTATAAAAAGAGTTGTGTCAACTTTTCCTTTAGAGAAACCTTTCTTTAGTAAAAAGTTACTCAATCTTTCATACCAAGCTCTTGGAGCTTGTTTCAATCCATACAATGCTTTTGATAATTTAAAAACATGATTTGGAGAGTTAAAATTTTCAAAACCCGGAGGTTGTTCAACATATACCTCCTCTTCAATAAAACCATTTAAAAATGCACTTTTAACATCCATTTGATAAAGTTTAAAATTCATGTATGATGCAAATGCAAGTAGCATCCTAATAGCTTCTAACCTTGCAACGGGGGCAAAGGTTTCATCATAATCAATGCCTTCCTCTTGATTATAACCTTTAGCTACTAGTCTAGCTTTGTTTCTAGTTATGACACCTTGTTCATTCATCTTATTTCTAAACACCCATTTGGTGCCTATAATAGGATGATGTTTAGGTCTAGGAACCAAGGTCCAAACCTTGTTTCTCTCAAATTGATTTAACTCTTCTTACATAGCAAGGACCCAAAATTCATCACACAAAGCATCATCAATATTTTTGGGTTCAATTTGTGAAATGAAGGCTAAATTAACAGTAGATTTTAATTGAGATCTAGTAGTTACCCCTTTTGTAGTGTCACCTATAATGAGGTCTTGAGGGTGAGCTTTCTTGAATTGCCAATCCTTTGGAAGTTCATCCTTCAATGTAGGTTGAGATGTCTCCTCATTTTCCTTCTTGCTTGGCTCTTTAAGTTCCAAAGGCTTACTAGCATTTTCTTCTTATGTTTCCATAATCTCATTGTCACCTACAAGATCATCAACACTACAAACATCCTTTCTAGGATCAAGTGAGTTTGATTCATCAAATACCACATGCATTGACTCTTCAACTACTAGAGTTCTCTTATTAAAGACCCTATATGCCTTGCTAGAGATGGAATAGCCTAGGAAAATTCCTTCATCGGCTTTGGAATCAAATTTTCCAAGATTATCCTTGGTGTTCAATATAAAGCACTTGCATCCAAATACTCTTAGATATGAGATTTTGGGTTTTCTATTGTTCCATAGCTCATAAGACATTTTATTTAAAATTGGTCTTTTGAAAACTCGGTTTGAAATATAACAAGATGTGTTAACAGCTTCCGCCCAAAAGTATAAAGGCAAATTATACTCATGAAGCATTGTTCTAGCCATTTCCATAAGATTTCTATTTTTCCTTTCAACTACCCCATTTTGTTGAGGGGTTCTAGGAGATGAAAATGTATGAGAAATACCGTTTTCATTACAATAGTTTTTAAAAAATTCATTTTCAAATTCGGTTCCATGATCACTTCTAATGGATGAAATACAAAATCCTTTTTCTTTTTGAACTCTTTTTGAAAAATTTTCAAAAGCTTTAAATGCATCATTCTTATGAGCAAGAAAACATACCCAAGTGTATCTAGAGTAGTCATCAACCAATACATAAGCATAGTGCATTCCACCAAGACTAGCAACTCTTGTTGGTCCAAACAAATCCATATGTATAAGTTCAAGTGGTCTAGAGGTGGACACTACATTTTTTAGCTTAAATGAGGACTTGGATTGTTTTCCCTTTTGACAAGCATCACAAGGTTTATCTTTAGTGAAATCAAGCTTAGGTAAACCAAGTACAAGTTCATGTTTACAAAGATCATTTAAAAGCTCAAAATTTGCATGTCCTAATCTTCTATGCCATGTCCATGTGTCATGGGAGATAGACACTAAGCATTTTATGTCTTTTTTATCAATTTTATTCAAATCAATGACATAAACATTGTCTATTCTTTCACCACTAAAAATAATTTTATTTTCATCAAGACTACTAACAAAGCAATTTTTAGGATAAAAAGTTACTTTATTTCCCATGTCACATAGTTGACTTATGCTAAGAAGATTATGTTTAAGACCATCAACAAACAACACATGATGTATAGATAAGGATTGAGGATTACCTATTTCTCCAATGCCAATAATTTTTCCTTTTGCATTATCTCTGAAAGTAACGTGTCCTCCATCCTTAGCATCAAGTTTATTGAATTGCTCTTTGTCTCCTGTCATGTGCCTTGAACATCCACTATCGAGATACCACTTGCTTTTTTTTCTTGTGGATTTCAAGCACATCTACACAATACAATTTAAGTGTTCTTTTGGACCCAAACCTTTCTTGGTCTAGGTTGGTTAGTTTTAAGATAATCCGTAGGAAGTAAGTTCATATGCAGTTTTCTATAAAAACACACATTATTGGTATGTCCTTTAATCATGCAATATGAACATACAATATTTTTAAATTTATTTCTCCTAGAATGAAATGCTTTCCTAGTGTGTGCAGCATGCCTTTGGTGTTGTGTGTATCTTTTGTTATTATTTTGTGACATTGAGTGAGACATACATTGGCAATGGTGATGAGCATTTTGATAAGTTTGTGCAATATGTTTATGTGCATTGTGTTGTGCAACATGCCTATTACAATTATGTCTAGTGTACATATAAGCATGCTTAGGTTGAGGTGCTCTAGTTTGAGACTTACCTCTTTGTGTTAATGAAGGGATATGAGATTTTGCCTTGCTATTTAACACATGAGATTTTTTAGCTTGAATCTCATTTGAGGTTGAAGGAGTAGAATCATGTGAAGCTTTAATAAAAGTAATATGTGATGAGGATGATGAAGACATTCCATTTTTATATCCAATTCCATATGTATCTCCATGAAATTTTTGAGAGTCAAGAAGACTATCTAAAGTTTCTTTTCCTCTCTTAAATTTAGCAATGGAATTTTTTAATTCTAAGACTTCCTTAAAAAGCTTATGATTTTCATCATTTGCTTTCTTAAGTTGGTCTTCCAAAGAATTACAATATTTAGCATCACTTACAAGTTTTTCATTTGATGCAACAAGTTTAGCAAAATCAATTTTCAAACATTCAAAATCCTTATTTAAGCTAGCTAACTCATGTTTATATTTTTTCTTCTTAGATAACAAACTTTTGCATTTAGCAAGCAATTTGCTCACAATAGAGCTCTCATCATCATCATCATGATCATCACAATATTCATCACAATCATCAAAAGAGGAGTAAGAAGTGGATGGTACCTCATTTTCATTTTCAATGGCCATGAAGCAAATATTGGCAACTTCTTGTTGTTCCTCTTCCTCTTCGGATTCGGAGGAATCATCCCAAGTAGCTTTGAATGCCTTTTTCTTATCTTTTGCTCCCTTGCTCTTGAATTTGAGTTTAGGACATTCATTTCTAATGTGTCCTGGTTTCTTGCATTCATAGCAAGTAACCTCTTTTATTTTCTTCCTCCCATCTCCTTCGAACTTCTTGTTGAAGTCCCTTGTTCTTGAGAAATTTTTCTTTCTTAAGAACTTCTTGAAGTTCTTAGTGAGCATGGCAATGTCACCATCTTCATCACTAGAATCTTTAATGCTTTCCTCTTCACTATCTTCTTGAAGAGCTTTTAGAGCAATGCTCTTTTTCTTTTCTTCTTTCTCTTCTTGTTCTTCACCTCTTTGCTTGATGGTGAGCTCATGTGTCAAGAGCTTACCAATGAGCACATCGGTTGATAGAGTGGAGAGGTCTTAAGCTTCCTCAATTGAGGTAACACGAGATTCCCAATCCTTCTTAGGTAGGATTCTTAGAATCTTGTTGTTTACCTCTTCCTTGGAGAAATGTTTTCCAAGTTTCTTGAGGGTTGTGAGGAGAGCATTGAGACGGTTTGTCATCTCCGTGATTGATTCTTGAGGCTTCATTTTGAACAGTTCATATTCATACATATGAAGTTGAACCTTCTTGCTTCTCACTTGAATGTTGCCTTCATAGTGATTCTCCAAGGTCTCCCACATTTCTTTAGCTGAAATGCAATGTTAAAGCTTGCCTCCTTCTTCTCTTGTCATGGAGGAGACTAGAGTAATCATAGCCTTTTTATTTTTGTGATTTTCTTCCTTTTGATCAACACTCCATTGGCTTCTTGCAAGTGTAGTTACCACACCACCAATGATAGTTGTAGGTGGTTCCCAACCTCTTAGGACAATATCCCAAAGTTTGATGGAATCACAATCAAGATATAATTCCATTTTGAATTTCCAATGTGGATAGTCACTACCATCAAAGAATGGTCTAAGAGAAGAGATGTTTTGTGATTCACTCCCCATGATCTTGTATTCTAGCAATAAAGTACCTAGAATTCAAGCTCTGATACCAAATGAAAAGATTCCTAGAGGGGGGGGGTGAATAGGACTATAAAATAAAAATGAGAAATTAAAAGAATTCTTTGTAAGAATTAAATAGAAGTTGAGAAGGAAGAATGAAGAACACAAAGATTTAAGGAGTTCGGATTCAATAACAATCCTACGTCTCCACCTAACTTATCCCCAAGTTAGGATTTTTAATCACCCACAATCTTATTCACAGGATTAAGATTATACAAGAGTTTTATGGCTCACTCTTATAACCTTACAACATGAGTTTTCAAGGCTCACTCAAAAAACCAAAACCCAAGTGTTTCAATGGATAACACTTAAACCAATTCCTTTAGAAATAAATCTCACTTCCCTTCTAATCTAACCCAAGATTTAAGATGAAGAGAAATTCTATTTCTAACACACACCCAACTCTCACAAGAGTTATACAAACAAAGAATTATTTAAGAGAATTTGAGAGCTCAATGAAAGCTTAAGAGATAATAAAATGATAAAACAAGTTTTTTTACTTCCATTCAGCTCTAGAGGTATTTATACTAAAAAAAAATATAGCTGTTGGAGGTGCAAATGATGTGTCCAACGTCTATATTTTGAATTATTGAGACTGATGCTGTCAGACAGCTATTCATGGATTTAAACCATAATTGGCTCCTCAGGACGTTTGAATTTTCCCATAATTTCTTCATAAAAGTTGTAGATATTTGAATTATCTTTCCATATCAACTTGAATCACCTAAATTGGACTTCTATAGCTTAAGATATGTCCAAAATACTAAGGATTGTGCAATCTGTAATGCAGACTACGGTCAGACAGCTATAGCCAAATTGAAGCCGTGATTTGCTCATGAAGAAATTTGAATTTGCTCATACTTTTTTCATGAAAGATGTAGATATTTGAATTATCTTTCCATAAAATTTTTAATCACTTAAATTTGACTTCTTTAGCTCGGGATATGTCCAAATTACTGAGGATTGTGCAATCTGAAATGCAGAATACTGTCAGACAGCTATACACAAGTTGAAGCCGTGATCTGCTCCTGAAGAAATTTGAATTTGCCCATATTTTCTTCATAAAATTTGTAGATATTTGACTTATATTTTCATAGCATTTTGAATCACCTTAATTGGACTTCTGTAACTCAAGATATGTTCAAAATACTAAGAGATGTGCAGTCTGAGATGGCAGACGTTTACGTGAATTTCAACTCAAAATTTTCATAACCAAATGAACTTGGATTTTCACAAAAAAGCCCAATTCAGAAAGCTCAAGATGTCTGCTTCAAAAGTTAAGAAGCCCATTTTCTCATTTAAGAGCTCTAAATATGTTAAAAACCTTCTCCAATCTCAGAGGTTCAATCAGCCCGAAAAGTCACTATACATCCAAAAGTGTATATGCTTGGTATATGTTTGGTATATAATTCCCTACACACTTAATTGAAATTATTAGTATAAAATTTGTTTGTCAAAGTCCAAAATTAGGAGTTTGATCATGCAAATGGTCAACACTCACTGAGTGAATTATTATACTATATATACATGCAAACTAAAACATAACAATCAGGCATTCTTATATATATATGTATATACACACATTTCACACAAATGCCAAACTCTGCCTTTATAAATATACTACATGTAGAAAATGTTTGTTTTAATTCATGATGGATCCATAGAACCCTAATAATAGTAACCTCAAACAATCCCATCATCACTCTAGCCATACTGGCTCACTTTATTCCAAATAGAACACTTATTCCAATCTGGACAACAGACTGGCCTCAAGACACTAAGTCGATCGAGCTCTAGTAGTCTGACTGTCAGTGTGATTGGCCCCGAGACACTTGGTCAACCGAGCTCCAGCAATCACACTATCTATCACCTCACGTCTCAATCAACCCAATAGATCATTCAATCCACTTATGGACAGTAGACTGGCCCCGAGACACTAAGTCAACCGAGCTCCAGCAGTTTGACTATCAGTGTGATTGGCCCCACAATCATACTATCTAACATACCATTAATCTTAGTCAAATCAATTAAATCAATTATAATCACCCAAAATTAACTCTCACTCAACCCTATTCTTTCGCACCGGTACGTACATGGCCCTAGTGCTGCCCACTAGGAAGCACGTTCTATTGATATCCTTCACTTAAATAAATCATTTATTTTGAAAATAATTAATATGGAATGACATTCATAATAATAAAATCAACCATATATATATACCAAAAATATACCTAAATTACACCCAATATATTTCGGGTATATATATATATATATATGTCAAATAAAATATCAAATAAACTAAAGATAAATCATTAATATGGTAAAAAAAAAACAATTTAAATGAGTAACAACAATATAACATGCATTTTCTTAAAAATATACTTAAATATACAAAAGATATACCCTAAGTATATAAATCATTTAGTAAAACATTTATATATAAATATTCATTTAAATATGTGTTTAGGTTTAACATATATTCACAAATATACTAAAAATAAACCTAATTATGTAGCATGCATATATCAAAAATGAACCTTAAATTTACCACTAATGTGTTAGGTTTAATTTAATAATAAAACATGTATTTATTTGGAAATAAATCAAAATATACCAAAAATAAACTTAAAAATAATTTAAGTGTAGGTTTATAATATAGCATCCAATTATTTAAGAATAAACCTAAATTATACTAATCATTTAATAAAATAATTATGGTTCGATGGACATTTAAATCATGTATAAATATTAAATTATAACAAACATAAACCTAAATATCTAACATACATATATCAAAAATAAACTCTAAGTATACCAGTGATATATTAAATGTATATAGAAAATATACAAACATTTATATATCAAGATATACTAAAAATAAACCGAAAATATACCAAATCATATTATAATTAAATTACTGTTTAAACATATAATGAAAATAAAAATCATAAGTCATGCATCCTATATGCAATGCATATATATATATAGTATAATAACTCACATGTTAGCGCTCCACGAGACAAACTCAATGGGCTTGATCCGTTAGGTCTCGGTCTCGGCGCAGCTAGACAAACAAATGACAATATGAAGTCATAATAAATTTAACGAAAATTCTAAAGACTTGATCTAGAATTTTAGACACAAAATTAGAATAGGGATTTAACCGAACATCACGTTTTATGAGAATTCTATCAAAAATCCGGCAGAACCTCCCCTGTAAAATGGACATCTCTCTACTCAAAGAGTAGAGTTAGTCCTGCAAAGAAAACACACTTCGGAATAACACCAAATTCACAACCACAATCCCTCGGTCGGACTCCAAACTACAATTCACCGACCAAGGTTCATAATTCACAGAGTAATTAAAAAATACCAAAAATGCCCTTATATAATAAAAATACATTTTATAAATACAAATTATGTAATTAACCCTAAAACACGTTAAAAATCGATAAAAACTCATTTATTTAGAAAAATCGTATATTATATATATAATTTGAAAATAATTTACGAAAAATAGTTTTAATTATCTAAAAATACTAAATAATTTTCAGAAATCATTTTTATACCCTAAATAATTATTAAAACCAATTTAATTACATTTTTAGCCAATTTAGTGTAAAATTACCAAAATACCCCTATATATATAAATTTACTAAAATAAATCCAAAAATTCACCAAAAATAATATAATTACTCAAAATTAATTTTCTCAACATATAATTCAATAATATCAATAAATATACTCAATTTACCAATTTATTTCAATTAAACACATAATTAACCCTATTTTTCAAAATTACATAAACTTAATAAATTCCAAATAAATATATAAAAATTGAAAAAAATTACAAATAAATTTCTATAATTCATTTCAATTCCTATAATCACCATAAAACACAATATCATAATTTAATTAATTAATTTTCAAAAATTAGAAAATATTAATAAAATAATCAAAAATTCACAAAAATTAAAATAAATTTCAAAAATTATAAAAACATTACAGTATGTAGATAAAGCTTCCAATAACAAATTTTGTGAAGGAAGTTTTCATGAATCAATCAAATTGAAGCTAAAAAAAATTCAAAACCCAAAATGGCTAAATTGAAGAAATTAAAACCTAAGCAATTCTAGACCAAATCAAGTGAAAAAAAAGCTTGGAATCACACTCACCAGAGCTCAATGAGAAGATAGAGACTAACGGCATCAAATTTGATGGCCAAAAATGGCTTGATCGGAGCTAAGTCGATTTTCGGCTTTTTTGTGAAAAACCAGTCAAAACTCACCGGAAAAGAGTATTTCAGGTGGTGGAAATGGCTGGAGGTGGAGGAAGAAGGCTGAGGGGCATAGTGACAACAAGAAAACCAGCTTGAAAATGGCTAGAAATGGAAGAAAAGGCATTGGGAAGAAGAAGGTGCAGGGAGGGGCAAAACTGTAATTTCTGCAAACTTTGATTTTTGTTATAAAATATTGTATATATGTATATATATATATATATATATATGTCCACCTTATATTATAGTAATATATATATATATTCCCACACACAAATAATACTCACCATACAAATATTTTAATATATTTAATAATTTATACACTTAAAATTAATTAATTAATACAAAAAAATTAAATAATAAAATTAAGGAAATTAATTAAGCTCTAATTAATTAAATAAATACACATATATACATTTTATTTACCACTTAAAAATTATGTATGAGTTCATGCAAATTCGTAAAACTAGTCAAAATAATTAATATTAAATTATTTACGTGTCAATTTCCCCGAAAATACAATTCCCGAAAAAATTTTACGTAAAGTTCTTAAAATAATATAAAATAATTAAAATTAGTTTTAAACAAATAACAACACTTAGAATATCATAAATATATACAAAAATTATTAACACTGCATATCCCGATGCAGTATAAAATATTTAAAAAACTCGGGATATTACATGTCCAAATGGAACAAGTGAATTTATTTGGAATAAGTGAGCCTGTATGGCTAGAGTGTGTTGTCTAATACTTTTTGAGGTTACAATCATTTAGGGTTCTATTTGATCCTTCATAAACAAATATTTTTTTAGTATTATATAAAATGATTTTTACTGCATCTGTGTGTATTTGCCTGTATATATACTTATTGTATATATTCTGTTGAGTGCCTGCATTTGAAATTTAGTTATGCATGTATATATATTATAATAATTCACTCAGTGAGGTCTGACTCCCCTCTGCTAATATTTTTCAGGAGAGTCTTCATCCTCAGACCTTAATAGCAGGCCAATATGCCGAATTTCTTCCGCCCCAACCTTATTGTGTAAACTGCTTACCTGAGTTTTATTTTGTATTTTAGACACTACAATAGTTATTTTAGTGAGCTGTATGTATTATATATGTATGAGATGTAAATTTCAAAAGTTTGAACCGAAAATTTGTATTGAAGGATTTTATGTTATATGTGATGGATTTATATTATTAAATGAGTTTATGGATTATTATTTTACTTATGTGATTTAATTCCACTGCATAATATTTTATTTTATTTAATATATATTGCATGCTTTTATTTTTAAAGGCTTGCTACGGGTTCAGAATTCAAAAGAATTCCCATTCCTTAGCGTCGGTCATGGCCCCCTATTTTGGGTCATGACAAAGTTGGTATCAGAGCAGAGTTCTTTGTCAGAGCCTTAGTTGTGTGAGTTGTGGCCCCAGTTTTCAGTGTTGCATTTTCTTTTGAAACTACTACAGTTGATTAGGTTCGAGTATGTCTTAATAAGTATTCTTTGATTTAGTTTTCTGCATTATCCTTCGTTGTCTATTTTGTCTAAATCATTTTGTTTTCCTTTTCATAATGAGGAGGCAAGCATGTGTCACTCACTGGTTGTTGAGGCCGAGGATGATGAGTCCTTCCAGGATGAGGTTTTACCTCCTAAGCTGCCAGTTAGGTGTAGAGGTCGTGGTAAAGGTAGACCTTGAGGAGTGATAGGCCACCGTAAGTAAAGAGAGATACAAGATGAGGAGCTTGTAGAGCCTCAGTATGAGGATGTTCCTGTACCTCCAATAGTTTAGCCTCTTTAGCCTGCCTATCAACAGGGTATGTCTGACCCTGAGGTAGCTCTATTCTATGCCAGAATTGGCAAGATCGCTTTTGATGGGACTTCCAACCCTCTAGACTTTCTACATGCGATCGATATTAGGACTTGGACTACTCACATCGAGTACCAGCAGATTATAATAGTTGAGCTTTCTGTTGAGGGACCAGCCCTGGACTAGTTTATTCAGATGATCCGACCGTATATGTTAACGATGACCTAGGCTCAGTTCTGAGAGCAATTTATGTGGAGATTCTACCCAGAGCCACTTCACATGAGTTATCAACTCTAGTTGACTAGTATTTCTTGTGGTGATAGATCTGTTGAGGATTACACTCGAGAGTTCCTCCTACTTGGCAGATATACAGAGGATCTGATATGAGACCAGTACTTCATAGACACCACATACATCACTAGATTGGGTTCTAAATTTACTGGTATGCCTATAGCGAGCCTTACTCTAGAGTCAATGATAGAATTGGCCAAAGAGATTGAGCTGAGGCTAGTAAGGCAAGGAGCTATGCCTGATTATTACCAACTGGGTGTTTAATCGAGTGGATTCCAAACTACTTCGTACTCAAGTTTGTAGATTAGTTCAAGTAGTCAATAGAGAGATCCAACCCAATAGAGTCAGAGACAACAGCGGGTGCATCAAAGCAATAGACATGGCCATGGAGGTTAGCATAGACCATTCAGACTTAAGTCAGGTGCTTCGAGCAGCGGCAATGGACATAGTTTTGGGTTAGCTGCTAGTGTATGTTAGACCTGTGGTAGAGTCCATTAGGGACCGTGTTATTTGACACTGCTGACTTGTTTCAGATGCGGGCAGACAGGACATTTTGCGAGATCGTGTCCCTATTCCGGGTATCAGCAGTCACAGATTTTTCAATTTCCTCAAAAGTCGATTGCTAGTACTACACCCATTCCTTTTCAGTTGTCTCCAGCCTAGCATCAAAGTTCTACCCAGCTTGTTCCCCAATAGGGTCATGGTAGAGGTACCAGAGGAGGTGCCAGAGGTGTTGGCCAGGCTTTTACTATCCAGCAGGGAGGTCAAGGACAGGCCATAGTCTTTCATCTCACTCAGCAGGATGCTCAGGCATCCAATACGGTCGTGGCAAGTATTATTTCTATCTGTGACTTGGATGCATGGGTTATGTTTGATCCAGGTGCCACACATTCGTTCATTTCTCCTATTTTTGCTTCCAAGTCTTATTGGCAAGCTTCGAGGATGGCTTTTCCTTTGTCTGTCGCCACTCCTCTAAGTGATTCTTTGGACACCGATGTTGTTCTTTCTAGTTGTCCAGTTCTTATTGGAGGTAGAGAATTATCTGCTGATTTGATTCTATTGAATGTGATGGAGTTTGATGTCATTCTAGGTATGGATTGGTTATCTCATCACTATTTCATGGTGGTTTATCGGAGTAAAGAGGTGACTTTCAGAATTCCTGGTGATGAAGAATTTAAGTTTATGGGTGATAGGAGTTCAACACCTCATAATCTTATTTCTGCTATTATGGCTAGAAAGTTACTGAGGAAAGGTAGTTAGGGATATTTGGCATTAGTCAGGGATACTTCAGTGGAGAAGTCGTCACTCACAGATGTTCTTGTTGCCTGTGAGTTTCCTTATGTTTTTCCTGAGGAGTTGCCAGGTTTACCATCTCACAGAGAGATTGAGTTCTGTATAGATGTGGTTCCAGGCACTACCCCTATATATATGCCACCCTATAGCATGGCTCCTACAGAGTTAAAAGAGTTGAAGGACCGGTTGCAAGAGTTGTTGGATAAGGGTTTCATTAGACCCAGTGTTTCTCCTTAGGGTGCACCAATCCTGTTTGTGAAGAAGAAGGATGGTACCCTGAGACTGTGCATTGACTATAGAGAGCTGAACAAGGTGACAGTGAAGAACAAGTATCCTTATAATATCCCGAGATTTTAAATAATTTTAAACTACATCGGGATATGCAGTGTTAATAATTTTGATATATATATATATATATATATATATATATATATATGATTATTTAATTAGTTTTTTATTTATTAAAATTATTTTTTAATTATTTTATATTTAGTACGTAAAATTTTCCCGAGAATTATATTTTTTGGGAGAATTAAAACCTAAATAAATAATTATTAATTACGTTAGTCGGTTTTATGTTTTTGCATGAGTCCATGCACGATTTTAATTATCGTATTAAAATATATGCATATACATGCATATATATATATATATATATATATATATATATAATTAGGGTTTATTTTAATTAAGTATATATTATATATAATACATTTTTATTAAATTAATATGTATTATATATATGTGTATATGTATATAAAAATTGGTTTGATATTTTTGACATGTGATGTATAATTATTTTTTAATATAATATTAATATATTATAATATTTAAAGTTAAAGTTATATATATATATATATATATATATATATATATATATATATATATATATATATATATATATACAAATATCAAATTTGCAAAAATTACACCATTGCATCATCTTCTCCAAATCAACCCGACGCCCTCACCCACCATTCCCAACCACTGTCAAGCTCATCCCTCACTGTCAGTGTGCCTCTCGGACGTCCACCTTCTTCCTCCAGCAGCTTCGCTGCCTGTAGTCTTCATTTCCAGTGAGTTGTGGTCGGTTTTCTCCCTAAAAGTTGAAACTCAAGTTAGCTCCGACCACTATGATTCTGGCCATCATCTTGAACTCCACCGGTCTCTATCTTCTCCTTGAGCTCCAGTGATTTCATTTCCAAGCTTAGTTTCATGTTTTTTGGTCTAGATTTTCCTTGGTTCTCAATTTTCATTTTCGGCCACTTTGAGTTTTTTTTTTAACTTCAATTCTAATGATTCAATCTTACTTCCTTCACAAAGATTGATCTTGGTAGCTCAATCAACATCCTGTAATTTTTGTAAAATTTTTGGACATTATTTTGATTTTTGTGAATTTTTTATTATTTTATTAATATTTTCTAATTTTCGTAAATTAATTAAATGAATTGTGAAATTGTGATTTATGGTGTTTATAGGGGTTAAAATGAATTTTAGAAATTTTTTTTTAATTTTTGTATAATTATTATTAATTTATTTAGTTTAGGTGATTTTTAGAAAATTAGGTTAATTGAGCATTTTGTTAAAATTAATGGGTTAATTGAGTATAGTTGTTGATTTTATTGAATTATATGTTTCGAAATTAATTTTTGAGTAATTTTATTATTTTTAGTGAATTTTTGTGTAATTATAGTGTATTATGTGAAATTATATATAACTAGGGGTATTTTGATAATTTGGTACTAAATTGGTTGAAAATTTAGTTAAATTGGTAATAGTTATTTGAGGTATAAAAATGATTTTTACAAATTATTTAGCATTTTTAACTAATTAAAACTATTTTTTGAAAATTATTTTCAAAATATATATAATATACTGTTTTTCTAAATAAATGAGTTTTTAATGATTTTTAATATGTTTTAGGGCTAATTGTGTAATTTGGAGTTATAAAATGTATTTTGGTCAATATTTATGAATTTATCGAGAATTATGGATTTTTAGTAATATTTTATTAAAATTAGGGTTTTATTTTAATTATCGGTGAAATAATTATTTTTAATATTTTAAATATCTAATTTGCTATATTTTGATTATTAAAGGGTATTTTTGGTATTTTTAAAATTTTTGACATTTTTATGTATTCTATGTATATCTCGTGAATTGTGAACCTCGGTCGGTAGAATTGTAGTTTGGGAATCCGACCGAGGGATTTTGAGGCAGTGTATTTTCGAAATGTGTTTTCTTGCAGGATCGGCTCTACTTTCTGAGTAGAGAGATGTCCATTTTATAGGAGAGGTTCTGTCGAATTTTTGGTAGAATTCTCGTAAAACATGACATCTGGTCAAATCCCTATTCCCAATCTGTGTTGAGTGTTTTAGATCGAGTTTCTAGAATTCCGTTAGATTTTTTTTGATTTTATATTGTCGTTTGTTTATTTAGTTACGCTGAGACCGAGGCCTAGTAGACCAAGCCCATCGGACCCGTCTTGTGGAGCGCACAACTGTGAGTTGTTATTTTATATATACGTGTTTTAGGATTGCACGTTTTAGAAATGTATGTTTAAGTTTTATGAAATATGCATAAATGGTAATAATTGCTTAGGTATATTTTTGGTATATTTTAAATTAAATGCATGTTTTAGTATTGAATTATTCTGAAAATGTTTTTAAGTATATTTATAGTTTATTTTATAATTAAATTGAATTTATTTAACATATATATACTCAAAATATACTTGGTTTATTTTTGGTATATTTCTAGTATATATATGGTTTATATTGTTAGTTTAATTAAAGTCATGCATCATGAATGAATGGAATTATTTTGAATGAAGGATATTAATAGAATGTGCTACCTAGTGGGCAACACTAGGATCGAGTACGTACCGGTATGACGCTAGAATTTAGGTTAAATTACTAACCTATTTGTGGATTATGATTGGATTGATTTGATTGATGTGAGATATGATTTGAGAGTATGATTGTTGGAGCTCAGTTGACCAAGTGTCTCGGGGCCAATCACACTGACAGTCAGATTGCTGGAGCTCGGTTGACTTAGTGTCTCAGGGCCAGTCTACTGTCCAAATGGAACAAGTGAATTTATTTGGAATAAGTGAGCCTGTATGGCTAGAGTGTTGTCTAACACTATTTGAGGTTGCGATCATCTAGGGTTCTATTTAATCCTTCATAAACAGTTATTATTTTTAGAGTTATATAAAATGATTTTGCTACATCCATGTGTAGTTGCCTGTATATATACTTATTATATATACTATTGAATGTGTGCATTTGTCATTTAGCTATGCATGTATATATACTATAACAATTCACTCAGTGAGGTCTGACTCCCCTCTGTTGATTATTTTTCAGGAGAGTCTTCATCCTCAGACCTCAGTAGCAGACCCTTACTCGAGATTTCTTCTGCCCCGACTTTACTGTGTAAACTGCTAACTTGATTTTATGTTATATTCTAGACATTATAGTTGTTCAAGTTAAGTTGTGGGATGTTAAATTTTATATATGTATAAGATTTGTATTTTAAAGAATTGAAATGAGAAGTTGTATTCAAAGATTATATATATATGATATGAGATTGTGTTATTAAATCAATTGATGAGTTATATTATCACTTATAAGTTTTTAATTTCGGCTGCAAATTAATTAATTTATTTTTATTATTATTGCATGCTTTTATTTTATTTTATTTTTAAGGCTTGCTACGGGTTCCGGATTTGAAATAATTCCCGTTCTCTAGCGCTGGTCATGGCCCCTGTTTTGGGTCGTGACAAAGTTGGTATCAGAGCGGAGTTCTGTGTTAAGGCCTTAGTTGTGTGAGTTGTGGCCCTAATTTTCAATTTTGTGTTTTCTTTGAAACTACTGCAGTGCATTAGGTTTGAATATGTCTTGATAAGTATTCCTTGATTTAGTTTTCTGCGTTATCCTTTGTCGTCTATTTTGTCTGAATTCTTTTGTTTGTTTTTTCTTCAAAATGAGGAGGCGAACGCATGTCGCTCCACTGGTCATTGAGGCCAAGGATGATGAGTCCTTCTAGGATGAGGTTTTACCTCCTGAGTCGCTAGTTAGGTGCAAAGGTCATGGCAGAGGTAGACCTTGAGGAGTGGTAGGTCACCGTAAATAGAGAGAGATACAGGATGAGGAACTTGTAGAGCCTGAGTACGAGGATGTTCATGTACCTCCGATAGTTTAGCCTATCAGCAGGGTATGTCTGACCCTAAGGCAGCTCTGTTCTATGCCAAAGTTGGCAGGATCGCTTTCAATGGGACTTCTAACCCTCTAAACTTTCTGCATGTGATCGAGACTAGGACTCGGACTGCTCACACCGAGTACCAGCGGATCATGATCATTGAGCTTTCTATTGAGGGACCAGCCTTGGACTGGTTTATTCAGATGATATAGCCATACATGATGACGATGACTTGGGCTCAATTCCGAGAGCGATTCATGAGGAGATTCTGCCCAGAGCTTCTTCGTATAAGCTAGCGTCTCCAATTGACTAGTATTTCTCACAGTGATAGATCTGTTAAGGAGTATACTCGAGAGTTCCTCCGACTTGGCAGATATGTAGAGGACCCAATGCGAGACCAGTACTTCGTAGTCTCATATGTCACTGGATTAGGTTCTACATTTGTTGGTATGCCTACAGTGGGCCTTACTCTAGAGTTAGTGATTGAGTTGGCCAAGGAGATTGAGCTGAGGCTAGTTAGGCAAGGAGCTATGCCTGATTGTTACCAGTTGGGTGTACAGTCAGGTGGATTCTAGACTACTCTGTACTCGAGTTTCCAGATTGGATCGAGTAGTCAGCAGAGAGGTCCAGCTCAGCAGAGTCAGAGATAACAACAGCGAGTACATCAGAGCAGTAGACATGGCCGTGGAGGTCAGTGTTGACCATTCAGATTCAGGTCAGGTGCTTCGAGCAGTAGCAGTGGATGTAGTTCTGGGTCAGCTGCCAGTGTTTGCCAAACCTGCGGTAGAGTCCATCAGGGACCATATTACATGACACTGCTGACATGCTTCAGATGCGGGTAGACAGGACATTATGCTAGATTGTGTCCTTATTCTGGGTATCAGCAACCATAGATTCTGTGATTTCCACAGTAGTCGATTGCTAGTGCTACACCCATTCCTTTTCAGTTGCCTCCAGCCCAGCATCAGAGTTCTACTCAGCTTGTTCCCCAGCAAGGACGTGGTAGAGGTGCTAGAGGAGGTGCCAGAGGTGTTGGCCAAGCTTCTACCAGCTAGCAGGGAGGTCGAGGATAGGCCAGAGTCTTTCATCTCACTCAGTGGGATGCTCAAGCATCCAATGCAATTGTGGCAGGTATTATTTCTGTCTGTTACTTGGATGCATGGGTTATGTTTGATCCGGGTGCCACACATTCGTTCGTTTCTCTTATTTTTTGCTTCCAAGTCTTGTTAGCGAGCTTCGAGGATGGCTTTTCCTTTATTTGTCACCACTCCTCTGAGTGATTCTTTGGACACCGATGTTGTTCTTTATGGTTGTCTAGTTCTTATCGGAGGTAGAGAATTATCTGCTGATTTGATTTTGTTGAATGTGATGGAGTTTGATGTCATTCTAGATATGGATTGGTTATCTCAGCAATATGCCATGGTGGATTATCGGAGTAAAGAGGTGACTTTCAGAATTCTTGGTGAAGAAGAATTTAGGTTTATGGGTGATAGGAGTTCAGTACCTCAGAATCTCATTTCTGCTATTACGGCTAAGAAGTTGTTGAGGAAGGGTTGTCAAGGATATTTGGCATTGGTCAAGGATACTTTAGTGGAGAAGTTGTCACTCATATATGTTCCTCTTGCCTGTGAGTTTCCTGATGTTTTTCCTAAGGAGTTTCCATGTTTACTACCTCATAGAGAGATTGAGTTTTGTATATATGTGGTTCTAGGCACTACCCCTATCTTTATGCCACCCTACAACATGGCTCCTGCAGAGATGAAAGAGTTGAAGGAGTAGTTGTAAGATTTGTTGGATAAGGGTTTCATTAGACCCAGTGTTTCTCCTTGGGGTGCACCAGTCCCGTTTGTGAAGAAGAAGGATGGTACCCTAAGACTGTGCATTAACTATAGAGAGCTGAACAAGGTGATAGTGAAGAACAAGTATCCTCTTCTGAGGATAGATGACTTGTTTGATCAGCTACAGGGTGCACAGTTCTTTTCTAAGATTGATATGAGGTCAGGTTATCATCAGTTGTGGATCAGTGAAGCCGATGTTCCTAAAACGGCATTCCGCACTCGATATGGCCATTATGAGTTTCTAGTGATGTCTTTTGGTTTGACTAACGCACCAGCAGCTTTTATGGACCTAATGAACAAGGTATTCAAACCGTATATGGATCAGTTTGTGGTAGTCTTCATCGATGATGTACTGGTGTATTTGAGGAGTATGGAGGAGCATGTATATCACTTGAGAATTGTACTACAGACACTGAGAGAACATCAACTTTATGCTAAATTCTCAAAGTGTGATTTCTAGATGGAGAGTGTTGCTTTTCTTAGACACGTGGTGTCTAAAGAAGGTATCTAGGTTGATCCACAAAAGATTGAGGCAGTGTTTGAGTGGCCTAGACTGACTTATATTACAGAGATTCGCAGTTTTCTGGCTTTAGCCGAGTACTATAGGAGGTTTATATAGGATTTTTCCAAAATTACAGCTCCTATGACTCACTTAACTTAGAAGAATGTAAGATTTGAGTGGTCTGAAGCTTGTGAGAATATTTGAGTGGTCTGAAGCTTGTGAGAAGTTGACCACAACCCTAGTGTTAGCTTTGCTTAATGGTGTGGACAAGTTCACATTGTATTGTGATAACTCTAGAGTTGGCCTAGGTTGTGTGTTGATGCATAATGGTAGGGTGATAGCCTATGCTTCGAGGCAGTTGAAGAAGCTCGAAGCATGAGCAAAACTATCCTACACATGACCTTGAGATGGCTGCAGTGATCTTTGCTCTCAAGATCTGGAGACATTATCTATACGGGGTGACTTATGAGATATTTACTGATCACAAGAGCCTCAAGTACATTTTCCAGCAAAGAGATATGAATCTGAGGTAGAGGAGATGGTTGGAACTGTTGAAAGATTATGACTGTGAAATTATATATCATTTAGGCAAGGCTAATGTGGTAGTAGTAGATGCCTTATGTAGGAAGTCCTTAGGCAGTCTTGCTCATATCAGTGTGGAGAGGAGACCATTGATCCAGGAGTTACATCTATTAATGGATCAAGGTCTAATGATGAAGCTTAGTAGATCAGGTGCATTGCTAGCTCAATTTAAGGTGCGATCTATACTGAGAGATAGAATTAAGGCAGTTGAGAGCCGAGATCATATTCTAGAAGAGCTTACGGAGAATGTCCGAGCAGGGAAGTTCACTAATTTCACACTCGATGATAATGGTGTTTTGTGGATCATTGGTAGATTGTGTGTTCCTGATGTGGATAATTTAAGAGAAGAGATCCTAGAGGAAGCACATTCTACAGCCTATAGCGTACATCTAGGTGTCACTAAGATGTACCACAGTATCAGAGACTTGTACTGGTGGGATGGATTGAAGAAGGATGTGGCTGATTATATTGCTAAGTGTTTGACGTGTCAGCAAATGAAAGCTGAGCATCAGAAGCCTTCGAGGAAGCTTCAACTTCTTCCTATTCCCGAGTAGAAGTGGGAAAGGATAGCTACGGATTTTGTGGTTAGTTTACCTCGTTCTAAGGATGATATGATTCCATCTGGGTGATTGTAGACAAGTTGACCAAGTCTGCACATTTCTTGCTAGTGAAAGCCACCTATTATGTATCTAGATTGGTGAAGTTGTATGTGAAGCATATTGTGTGCCTTCATGGAGTACCTATGTCCATTGTGTTAGATAGAAGTTCAGTGTTTACCTCACATTTTTGGCAGAAGTTGCAGGAAGCAATAAGCACTAGGTTGGACTTCAGTATTGCTTTTCATCCTTAGACAGATGGTCAGTCTGAGAGGATAATCCAGACACTAGAAGATTTGTTGAGGATGTGTGTTTTGGATTTGGGAGGTAGTTGGGATGATCATTTGCCACTCATCGAGTTTGCATATAATAACAGCTACCATAGCAGTATTGGAATGGCACCATACGAGGAGTTGTACAGAAGGAAATGTAGATCCCCTCTGAGTTAGGATGAGATTGGTGAGAGAGCTTTGACTGGACTTGAGATGGTTCAGGATGCTGCAGAGAAAGTCGTTGTGATCAAGAGTAGATTAGAGACTTAGCAGGCATAAGAGCTATGCAGATCCTAGGCGCAGAGATGTGGAATTTCAAGTTGGAGACTTTGTTTTCCTAAAGGTGTCTTCGATGAAGGGTGTTATGAGATTTGGCAAAAAGGGTAAGTTAGCACCGAGATATATAGGACTGTTCGAGATTTTGGAGAGAGTTTCCTCTGTTGCATATCGGTTGGCTTTGCCTCTGAGTATGTCTCAAGTGCATCCAGTATTTCATATCTCGATGCTAAGGAAGTATGTCTCAGACCCTTCACAGGTGTTGCAGCCTGACAGTGTGGAAGTGAATAAAGATCCGACGTTCGTGGAAGAACCTGTGGCGATCGTTGATTATCAAGTTCGACAATTGCGTTTGAAATAGATTCTGATGGTCAGGCATCTGTGGCGCAGTAATAGAGTAGAGGAGCATACGTGGGAGACTGAACCTGAGATGCGAGCTTCTTACCCATATCTCTTTCCTCCTTGATCTTGTATTCTTCTTTTTCAGGAATTCGGGGGTGAATTCTTGTAAGGGGGGAAGACTGTAATATCCCAAGATTTTAAATAATTTTAAACTGCATCGAAATATGCAATGTTAATAATTTTGATATATATATTTGATTATTTAATTAGTTTGTTATTTATTAAAGTTATTTTTTAATTATTTTAAATTTCGTATGTAAAATTTTCCTGAGAATTATATTTTTGGGAGAATTAAAACCTAAATAAATAATTATTAATTATGTTAGTCGGTTTTATGTATTTGCATGAGTCCATGCACGATTTTAATTATCATATTAAAATATGTACATATATATATATACATGTTTAATAATTAGGGTTTATTTTAATTAAGTATATATTATATATAATACATTTTTAATAAATTAATATGTATTATATATATGTGTATATGTATATAAAAATTGGTTTGATATTTTTGACATTTGGTGTATAATTATTTTTGGATATAATATTAATATATTATAATATTTAAAGTTAAAGTTATATATATATATATATACACACACACACACACACAAATATAAAGTTTGCAAAAATTACACCATTGCCATCATCTTTGCCAAATCAACCCGACGCCCTCACCCACCATTCTCGGCCACTGTCAAGCTCATCCCTCACCGTCGGTATGCCTGTCGGACGTCCACCTTCTTCCTCCAGCAACTCCGCCGCCTGTAGTCTTCATTTTCGGCGAGTTTTAGCCGGTTTTCTTCCTAAAAGCCGAAACTCAAGTTAGCTCTGATCACTATGATTCCGGCCACCATCTTAAATGCCACCGATCTCTATCTTCCCCTTGAGCTCTGGTGAGTTCATTTCCAAGCTTAGTTTCGTGTGTTTTGGTCTAGATTTTCCTTAGTTCTCAATTTTCATTTTCGGCCACTTTGAGTTTTTTGATTTTTTTGAACTTTGATTCTAATGATTCAAGCTTACTTTCCTTCACAAAGATTCATCCTGGTAGCTCAATCTACATCTTGTAACTTTTGTAGAATTTTTGGAAATTATTTTAATTTTTGTGAATTTTTATTCTTTTATTAATATTTTCTAATTTTCGTAAATTAATTAAATGAATTGTGAAATTGTGATTTATGGTGTTTATAGGGGTTAAAATGAATTTTAGAAATTTTTTTTTAATTTTTGTGATTTTTGTATAATTATTATGAATTTATTTAGTTTAGGTGATTTTTAGAAAATTAGGTTAATTGAGCATTTTGTTAAAATTAATCAGTTAATTGAGTATAATTATTTATTTTATTGAATTATATGTTGAGAAATTAATTTTTGAGTAATTATATTATTTTTAGTGAATTTTGTATAATTATAGTGTATTATGTGAAATTATATATATAACTAGGGGTATTCTGGTAATTTGGTACTAAATTGGTTGAAAATTTAGTTAAATTGGTTTTAATAGTTATTTGAGGTATAAAAAAGATTTTTACAAATTATTTAGCATTTTTAACTAATTAAAACTATTTTTTGAAAATTATTTTCAAAATATAAATAATATACTATTTTTCTAAATAAATGAGTTTTTAACGATTTTTAATATGTTTTAGGGCTAATTGTGTAATTTGGAGTTATAAAATGTATTTTGGTCAATATTTATGAATTTATCGAGAATTATGGATTTTTAATAATATTTTATTAAAATTAGGATTTTATTTTAATTATGAGTGAAATAATTATTTTTAATGTTTTATAATATCTAATTTGCTATATTTTTTATTATTAAAGGGTATTTTTGGAATTTTTGCCATTTTAATGTATTATGTGTATATCTCGTGAATTGTGAACCTCGGTCGGTAGAATTGTAGTTTAGGAGTCCGACCAAGGGATTTTGAGGCTGTGTATTTTCGAAGTGTGTTTTCTTGCAGGATCGACTCTATTTTCTGAGTAGAGAGATGTCTGTTTTACAGGGGAGGTTCTACCAAATTTTTGGTAGATTTCTCGTAAAATGTGACATTCGGTCAAATCCTTATTCCTAATATGTGTCCAGTGTTTTAGATCGAGTTTCTAGAATTCCGTTAGATTTATTCTGATTTCATATTGTCATTTGTTTGTTTAGTTGCACCAAGACCGAGCCCTAGTAGACCAGGCCCGTCGGACCCGTCTCGTGGAGCACATAACTGTGAGTTGTTATTTTATATACGTGTTTTAGGATTGCATGTTTTAGAAATGTATGTTTAAATTTTATGAAATATGCATAAATGGTAATAATTGCTTAGGTATATTTTTGTTTAAATTAAATGCATGTTTTATTTTTGAATTATTCTTAAAATTTTTTTAAGTATATTTAAAGTTTATTTATAGTTTATTTTATAATTAAATTGAATTTATTTAACATATATATACTCAAAATATACTTAGTTTTTTTATATATATATATTTCTAGTATATATGTGGTTGATATTGTTAGTTTAATTAAAGTCATGCATCATTTATTTCATGAATGAATGGATTTATTTTGAATGAAGGATATCAATAGAACGTGCTACCTAATGGGCAGCACTAGGACCGAGTACGTACTGGTACGACGCTAGAATTTAGGTTAAATTACTAACCTATTTGTGGATTATGAATAGATTGATTTGATTGATGTGAGATATGATTTGAGAGTGTGATTGCTGGAGCTCGGTTGACCAAGTGTCTCGGGGCCAATCACATTGACAATCAGACAGCTGGAGCTTGGTTGACTTAGTGTCTTAGGGCTAGTCTACTGTCCAAATGGAACAGGTGAATTTATTTGGAATAAGTGAGCCTAAATGGCTAGAGTGTTGTCTAACACTATTTGAGGTTGTGATCATCTAGGGTTCTATTTGATCTTTCATGAACGGTTATTATTTTTAGAGTTATATAAAATGATTTTGCTGCATTCGTGTGTAGTTGCCTGTATATATACTTATTATATATACTATTGAATGTGTGTATTTGTCATTTAGCTATGCATGTATATATACTATAACAATTCACTTAGTGAGGTCTGACTCCCCTCCGTTGATTATTTTTTAGGAGAGTCTTCATCCTCAAACCTCAATAGCAGACCTTTACGCCGGATTTCTTTTGCCCCAGCTTTACTGTGTAAATTGCTCACTTAATTTTATGTTATATTCTAGACACTGCAGTAGTTGAAGTTAAGTTATGGGATGTTAAATTTTATATATGTATGAGATTTGTATTTTAAAGAATTGAAACGAGAAGTTTTATTGAAAGATTATATATATATGATATGAGTTTATGTTATTAAATCAATTGATGAGTTATATTATCACTTATAAGTTTTTAATTTCCGCTGCAAAATACTTTATTTATTTTTTTTATTATTGCATGCTTTTATTTTATTTTATTTTTAAGGCTTGCTATGGGTTTCGGATTTGAAAGAATTCCCATTCCTTAGCACCAATCATGGCCCCTGTTTTGGGTCGTGACAATCCTCTCCCGAGGATATATGACTTGTTTGATCAGCTACAAGGTGCATAGTTCTTTTCTAAGATTGATCTGAGGTCGGGTTATCATCAGTTGCGGATCAGTGAAGCCGATGTCCTTAAAATAGCATTCCGCACTCGATATGGCCATTATGAATTTCTAGTGATGTCTTTTGGCTTGACTAACACACCAGAAGCTTTTATGGACTTGATGAACCGAGTATTTAGATTATATGTGGATCAGTTTGTGGTAGTCTTCATCAATGATATACTGGTGTATTCGAGAAGTATGGAGGAGCATGTTAGGTATCATCAATTGCGCCGAGACTGAGGCCTAGTGGACCAGGCCCATCAGACCCATCTTATGGAGCGCACAACTGTGAGTTTTTATTTTATATATATGTGTATTTAGGTTGCATGATTTTAAAAATGTATGTTTTAATTGTATGAAATATGCATAAATAATTTAATAAATCCTTAAGTATATTTTAGGTATATTTTTGGTATATTTTAAATTAAATGCATGTATTATTCTTGATTTATACCTAAAATGTTTTTTAAGTATATATATGGTTTATTTTTGGTTTATTTTATAATTGAACTGAATTTGTTTGACATATATATACTCGAAATATACTTGGTTTATTTTTGGTATATTTTTAGTATATATATGGATTATATTGCAATTTAAATTAATGTCATGCATCATTTATTTTATGAATGTATGAGTTTATTTTAAATGAAGGATATTAATAGAATGTGCTACCTAGTGGGCGGCACTAGGACCAAGTATATACCGATACGACGATAGATTGTAGGTTAAATTACTAACCTATTTGTGGATATTGATTGGATTGATTTGATTGTTGGAGCTCAGTTGATCAAGTGTCTTGGGGCCAATCACACTGACAGTCAAACTACTGGAGTTCGGTTGACTTAATGTCTCGGGGCTAGTCTACTGTCCAAATGGAACAAGTGAATTTATTTGGAATAAGTGAGCCTGCATGGCTAGAGTGTTGTCTAACACTATTTGAGGTTGCAATCATTTAGGATTCTATTTGATCCTTCATAAACGAATATTTTTTTTTTCAGTATTATATAAAATGATTTTTGCTGCATCTGTGTGTATTTGCTTGTATATATACTTATTGTATATATTATGTTGAGTGCCTGCATTTGACATTTAGTTATGCATGTATATATATTATAACAATTCACTCAGTGAGGTCTGACTCCCCTCTGCTGATATTTTTCAAGAGAGTCTTCGTCCTCAAACCTCAGTAGCAAGCTTGTACATCGAATTTCTTCCGCCCCAGCCTTTTTGTGTAAACTACTTACCTGAGTTTTATTTTGTATTCTAGACACTGCAGTAGTTGTTTCAGTGAGCTGAATGTATTATATATGTATGAGATTTAAATTTTAAAAGTTTGAACCGAAAATTTGTATTGAAGGATTTTATGTTATATAAGATGGATTTATATTATTAAATGAGTTGATGGATTATTATTTTACTTATGATATTTAATTCCGCTACATAATATTTTATTTAATTTAATATATATTGCATGCTTTTATTTTTAAAGGCTTGCTACAGATTCCAGATTCGAAAGAATTCCCGTTCCCTAGCGCCAGTCATAGCCCCCTGTTTTGAATCGTGACAATTAATCTCTACCACAAGTATATACATTAATATATATATATATATACACACACACACACATATATATAGACTCACATAATAATAAATAACACACACAATTAAAATAATAAACCCTATTATATATATGTGCATATATATATATAATAACACATAAAATATCATTTAAAAGTAACAATAATAAAGACCATAATTATTAAATAATTAATAATACAAATAATGTATATTCAATAAAATATTAATAATAAAAAATCATAAAAATAATAATGCACATAAACTAGTATCATTACAATAATACTTTTATAATATTAATAATGAAAATAATAACCATGATGATAATAATACTCAAGACATTTGAAAATACGAACAATATAAACAATATTTATAAAATAGTTATAATGCACTAAATTAATGTTATTAAAATAATGGTATTCAAAAATAATAAATATACACAATGAAATTTAAACGTTCAAAATAATAAGTTCCAAATTAATATATTTATGTAGAAAATTCAATTAAACATAAAATAATAATAATAATTAATCACAAAATAATAAATTAATTAAATTTAACTTTTAAATTTTATTAACATTGCATATCTCAATATTTAACAAAATAATTTAAAGACCAGGGTTATTATAGTTTATTTATTTGATTTACAAATATTTACAAATGGCGCATTTATCTAACGTTGAATTGGTATTAAAAGAGTTAATAAGCCATGAGAATTATTTTTCAATATGTACTATTGTTGCTTCTTTATTTTGTCTTGTGAGGTACAATTTACACTCGACATAGAAATAAAACAATGAAAGCATAGGAAGCCTTATTGAAAAAATAAAAACAAGAACCTAAGAGAGGACATGCAAATATGGAAGTGGAGAGTCAAAATTCACAATGGACAAGAGCGAGAAGTGGTCAAGAGCCGACATAGTTTCGAGATCATAAACATGCAGTACAAGTTGATGAAGATAAAATAGAAGAATACATAGAACACTAAAAAAGACAAGAATCATGAACCCTTATGGCCAATTGATGAGGGCATCAATTGCTCAAGTGGGGGAGAATGTAACAGGGTAACAAAAGAGCCTTAGGGGCAATGCACCCTTAGAGTCCTTGGTTAATCCTAAGGGCATGGAGGAATAAGAAAAGTATAATATGGTCGAATAAGGATGTATGTGTCACGACCCAAACTAGGAGTCATGACCGGCGCTAAGGAACGAGAATTCTTTTGAATCTGGAATCCGTAACAAGCCTTAGAAAATAAAATCATGCAATAAATAAATAAAAAGTACAACATAATTAAAATTTTTCAAATCAATATATAAAATAAATACTCCAATTCCTTTCATAAATAAATATATTCATACAATGTTCAAATATAACTCTCTGAGTATTAAATATTAAAACAAAATAATACTCTTATGATACAATAACACTACTACTGCAGTTTCTAGAATACAAATCAGAGTTCAAATTATACATTTACATAAAATAGCCAGGACGAAAGAACGCCAACGAAGAACTCTACTACTAAGGTCTGACAATATAAGATCTCCTGAAAAAAAATAATTGAGGGGGGTTAGACCTCACTGAGTGAATTATTATACTATATATACATGCAATCTAAACCATACCCAATCAGGCATTTATATATATATATATACACACACACACACACACACATTTCACACAAATGCCAAACTCTGCTTTTATAAATATAATAAATGTAGAAGTCATTTATTTTAATACATGAATGATCAAATAGAACCCTATTAATCGCAACCTCAGTCAACCATATCATTACTCTAGCCATACAGGCTCACTTAAATTCAAATATATCACTTATTCCATTTTGAACAATAGACTGGCCCTGAGATACTAAGTTAACCGAGCTCTAGCAGTCTGACTGTCAGTGTGATTGTCCTCGAGACACTTGGTCAACCGAGCTCCCGCAATCACACTCTCAATCATATCACATCTCAATCAAATCAATCAAATCATAATCACCACAATTAATTCCTCACTCAAACCTAAATCTATTTCACTGATACGTACACAGTCCTAGTGCTGCCCACTACGTAGCACATTCTATCGATATCCTTCATTTAAAATAAAAACATTCATATGGACAAACAATTAATGCAGAATAACAATCATAATAATAAAACAAACCATATATATACTAGAAATATACCTAACATAAACTAAGTATATTTCAAGTATATATATGTCAAATAAAGTCAAATCAAATATGAAATATACCAAAGATAAACCAATGATATACTTAAAAACAATTAAGCATGAATTGATAATATAACATGCATTTATTTGGAAATATATCAAAAATATACCAAAAATATACTTAAAAACAATTTAAGTATAAATCAATAATATGACATGCAATTTATTTAGGAATATACCTAAAATATACTAAAAATATACCTAAAGTATACTAATTATTTAATAAAACAATCATGAATAAATATATATTTAAAACATTTATTTAATTTTGACATATGTCCAAAATATACTAAAAATAAACCTAAATATCTAACACGCATATATAAAAAATAAACTCTAAATATACCAGTGATATATTAAATGTATGTAGAAAATATGCAAACATATATATATCAAGATATACTAAAAATAAACTAAAAATATACCAAATCATATTATAAATTAAATTATTGTTTAAAACATATAATGAAAATGAAAAATCGTAAGTCCTGCATCCTATATGTAATGCATATATATACAGTATAATAACTCACAGATTGGCACTCCACAAGACAAACTCGACATGCCTTGTCCGATAATGTAATATCCCGTGTTTTTAAAATATTTTTACACTGTACCAGGATATATAGTGTTAATAATTTTTGTGTATATATTACGACATTTTCATGAGTTGATATGTATTTAAAACCTATTTTTATATTATGTATTATTTACAGTGTTTTACGTAAAATTTTTCCGGGGGACTTGCATTTTCGGGGAAATTTTCATGTAAACAATGTATTATTAATTATTTTAAATGTATTTTCGGACTTGCATGAACTCATACGTATTTTTAAAATACTAAATAAAGCCTATGTGTGTGTATATTTATTTAATTAGGGTTTAATATATATTACCCTAATATTTTATTATTTGTTTATTTATTTATTGTTATTTAATTATTTTATGTATTTTTAAATTATTAAAATTATTTTTTTATTATTTTATTATTTTATTTTTTCTTTTTCTTTTTTTCTTTTTTTTTTCTTTTTTCTTTTTCTTTTCTTTTTCTTTCCTTTCTTTTTTTCTTTTTTTTTCTTCTTCTTCTTCTTTCTTCCCGTGCGCCCGACTCCCTTTCCTCCCGTTGCAACTCCGGTCACCTACCGTCGGTGTGCCTCCCGGCTTGCCATCACCGTTCCCAGCCGTCCCCCGCCGCCAGCAGCTCCCTTCCCCGGCACCGGCAGCCCCTGTTTTCAATTTTTGGTCGAAATCTTCCCTTTGCCGTTTCTCCCATTTTCGGCCACCATTTTCGACACCGCTGGTCTCTTTCTTCTCCTTAAGCTCCGGTGAGTGTGATTCTAGCTTTGGTTTGAGCTAAAATGGTTTAGATTTGCTTAGGTTTCGAATTTTCAATTTCGGTCACATTAGGATTTTCAATTTTTTTGAGCTTTGAATTGGTCGATTCATGGAAACTACCTTCACAAATGTTGTTCCTAGTATCTTAATATACATGTATGATTTTTTTTAGAATTTTTGGAGGTTGTTTGGATTTTTGGGTATTTTTGAATATTTTAATATTATTTTCTAATTTTCGGAAATTAATTATTTAAATTATTAAATTGGAGTTTATGGTTAAATAAGGTGTTGAAATGAATTATAGCAATTTATTTGGAATTTTTATGAATTTCTAAGTATTTATTTTGAATTACTGAAGTTTATGGAATTTTGGGAAAATTAGGTTAAATGTGTTTTTATTTGAATTTAATTGGTTAATTGATTTTAATTATTAATATTATTGATAAATATGTTAAGAAAATTAATTTTGGATAATTGTATAATTTTTGGTGAATTTTTGAAGTAATTTAAGTATATTTATATATATAGGGGTATTTTGGTAATTTTACCCTAAATTGGCTGAAAATGTAATTTAATTGGTTTTAATAGTTATTTAAGGTATAAAAATGATTTCTACAAACTATTTAGTATTTTTAACTAATTAAAACTATTTTTCGTGAATTATTTTCAATTATATATATAATAAACGGTTTTACTAATAAAATGAGTTTTTATCGGTTTTTACAGTGTTTTAAGGTTAATTATGTAATTTCTACTTATAAAATGAATTTCTATGTTGTAAGGATATTTTTGGTATTTTCAGAATTGTTGTGTGATTGTGGACCCCGGTCGATGGAATGTAGTCTGAAGTCCGACCGAGGGGTTATGGATTTGTGTTGAGCCTATTTTTCGAAGTGTATTTCTTTGCAGGGTCGGCTCTACTCTTTTGAGTAGAGAGATGTCTGTTTTACAGGGGAGGTTTCTGTCGAATTTTTGATAGAATTCTCGTAAAACGTGATGTCCAATCGAACCCTAATTCTATTTCCGTATTTAAATACTCTAGATTGAATTCTAGGATTTTTGTTAGGTTTATTTCTAATGTCTGTCGTTATTGCTTGTTTAGTTGCGCCGAGACCGAGGGCTAGTGGACCAGGCCCGTCGGATCCGTCTCGTGGAGCGCACCAGGTGAGTTACTATACTATATATATGCTTAGGATGCATGATTTAGAAATACATGTTTTATGTTAATTAAATATGCATCAGTAATTTGATTATTTCTTAAGTTTATATTAAGTATATTTTTGGTTTATTTTTGGTATATAATAAATTATATACATGTTTTGTTAATAAAATATATTTAAAATGTTTTTAAATATATTTTTAGTTTAATTTATGATTTGACTGGATTTATTTGACGTATATATACTCGAAATATACCTGGTTTACTTTTGGTATATTTCTGGTATATATATGGATTATATTGTTATTTCATTTACATTCATGCATCATTTATTTTTGTGAATGAATGTTTTATATTTAATGATGAAGGATATCGATAAAACGTGCTACCTAGTGGGCAGCACTAGGACCGAGTACGTACCGGTACGCCTATAGCTTTAGGCTATATTACTAACTTATTTGTGGATATTGATTGGATATTATTTAATTGATGTGTGAGATGTGGTTTGTGGGTGTGATTGCTGGAGCTCGGTTGACCAAGTGTCTCGGGGCCAATCACATTGGCAGTCAGACTGCTGAAGCTCGGTTTGACTTAGTGTCTCGGGGGCCAGTCTACTGTCTAAATGGAATTAAGTGGATATATTTGGAATAAGTGAGCCTGTATGGCTAGAGTGTTGTTTAACACTATTTTTTGAGGTTGCGTTATTCTAGGGTTCTATGTGATCCTTCATAAACTGGGATTTTCAATAAAATATATAAAAATGATTTTTCTGCATCTGTGTGAATTTGCTTGTATACTATACATATTAAATATGTATTATTAACTGTATGCATTGTCATTTAGTGTTGTATGTATATATATTATAGTAATTCACTCAGTGAGGTCTGACTCCCCTTCGTTGACTAATTTTTCAGGAGAGTCAACTTCTTCAGACCTCAGTAGCAGGTCGATACGCCGGATTTCTTCTGTCCCGGCTTCTTTGTGTAAATTATTTACTTGAGTCTTGTTTTATAATCTAGATACTGCAGTAGTTATGAATTAAAGTATTGGATTTCATGTATTTTATTTTAAAGAGATGTATTATATTGAAACTGGATTGGTATTAAAGAGACTTTATATATGTGATGAGATTTGATTTAAATCCAGTGATGAAAATGTTATTATGATATTTAAGATTTTTATTTCCGCTGCATATATATATTATTGTTATTGTTACTATTGCATGTTTTATTTTATTTTTAGGCTTGCTATAGGTTCCGGATTCGAAAGAATTCCTATTCCCTAGCGCCGGTCATGGCCCCTGTTTTGGGTCGTGACAAAGTTGGTATCAGAGCGGAGTTTTATGTCAGGGGCTTAGTTGTGTGAGTTGTGGCCCTAGTTTTCAGAGTTGTGTTTCTTTTGGTAACTACTGCAGTGTATTAGGTTCGAGTATGTCTTGATAAGTATTCCTTGTCGTAGTTTTCTGCGTTATTCCTCCATTGTTTGTTTTGTCTGAATCTTTCCGTTTGTCTTTTCAGTATGAGGAGGCAAGCGCGTGTCGCTCCATCGGTCGTTGAGGCCAAGGATGATGAGTCTTTTCAGGATGAGGTTTTACCTCCTGAGTAGCCAGTTAGACGTAGAGGTCGTGGCAGAGGTAGACCTCGAGGAGCGGCAGGTCACCGTAGGCAGAGAGAGTTACAAGACGAGGAGCCTGTAGAGCCTGAGTTTGATGTTCCTGTTTCTCCAGTTGTTCAGCCTGTTCAGCCTGCTTATCAGCAGGCTATGTCTGACCCTGAGGCAGCTTTTTTCTATGCCCGATTGGGCAGGATTGCTTTTGATGGTACTTCCGATCCGTTAGATTTTCTACATGCGATTGAGACTAGGACTCAGACTGCTCACACCGAGTACCAGCGGATCATGATCGTTGAGTTGTCTGTCGAGGGACCAGCCTTAGATTGGTTCATTAAGATGATCCAGCCTTATATGATGATGATGACATGGGCTCAGTTTCGAGAGCGATTTATGAGGAGATTTTGTCCAGAGCCTCTTTGTTTGAGCTATCATCTTCGATTGACCAGTATTTCTCGTGGAGATCGATCTGTAGAGGA
Source organism: Mallotus nudiflorus (assembly GCA_947683625.1). Lineage (NCBI taxonomy): Eukaryota > Viridiplantae > Streptophyta > Magnoliopsida > Malpighiales > Euphorbiaceae > Mallotus > Mallotus nudiflorus. The sequence goes on from CANTUR010001249.1 coordinate 295,425, forward strand.
GTACACCCGAGAGTTTCTTCGTCTAGGTAGATATGCTGAGGATCTGATGTGAGATCAGTATTTTATTGTCACTACATACGTTACTGGTTTGGGTTCAACTTTTGCTGGTATGCCTACAGCAGGCCTTACCCTCGAGTCTGTGATTGAGCTAGCCAAGGAGATTGAGCTGAGATTAGTTAGGCAGGGAGCGATGCCTGATTATTACCAACTAGGGGTTCAGTCGAGTGGATTACAGGCTACTCCGTATTCGAGTTTTCATGTTGGATCGAGTAGTCAGCAGCGAGGTCCGACTCAGCAGAGTCAGAGACAGCAGCAGCGAGTGCATCGGAGCAGTAGACATAGCCGTGGAGGTCAGTGTAGATCATTTAGATTTGGGTCAGGTGCTCTCGAGCAGCAGCAGTGGTCGTAGTTCTGGATCAGCGGCCAGTGTTTGTCAGACTTGTGGTAGAGTCCATCAGGGACCGTGTTATCTAACACCACTGACATGCTTCAGATGCAAGCAGACAGGACATTTTGCCAGATCGTGTCCTTATTCTAGGTATCAGCAGCAGCAGATTCCGCGATTCCCACAGTAGTCGATTGCTAGTGCTGCACCCGTTCCATTTCAGTTACCACCAGCTCAGCATCAGAGTTCCACTCAGTTTGTCCCACAGTAGAGTCGTGGTAGAGGTACTAGAGGGAGGTGCCAGAGGTGTTGGCCAGGCTTTCTACCAGTCAGCAGGGAGGCCGAGGTCAAGCCAGAGTTTTCCATCTCACTCAGCAGGATGCTCAAGCATCTAATGCAGTCGTGGCAGGTATTGTTTCTGTTTGTTACTTGGATGCTTAGGTTTTGTTTGATCCGGGTGTGACTCATTCGTTTGTTTCTCCTGTTTTTGCTTCTAAATCTTGTTGGCAAGCTTCGAGGATGGCTTTTCCTTTATCTGTTGCCACTCCTCTGAGCGATTCTTTGGATGCCGATATTGTTCTTTCTGGTTGTCCAATTCTCGTGGGAGATAGAGAATTACCCATTGATTTGATTTTGTTGGATGTGATGGAGTTTGATGTTATTCTGGGAATGGATTGGTTATCTCAGCACTATGCCGTGGTAGATTGCAGGAATATAGAGGTGACTTTCAGAATTCCTGATGAAGTAGAATTTAAGTTTGTTGGTGATAGGAGTTCAGCACCTCAGAATCTTATTTCTGCTATTACAACTAGGAAGTTATTGAGGAAAGGTTGTCAGGGATATTTGGCATTGGTCAGGGATACTTCAGTGGAGAAGTTGTTACTCACAGATGTTCCGGTTGCGTGTGAGTTTCCTGATGTTTTTCCCGAGGAGTTGCCAGGTTTACCACCTCACAGAGAGATTGAGTTCTGTATAGATGTGGTTCCAGGTACTACTCCTATATCTATGCCACCCTATCGTATGGCTCCTGCAGAGTTGAGAGAGTTGAAGGAGTAGTTGCAAGAGTTGTTGGATAAAGGTTTTATCAGACCTAGTGTTTCTCCTTGGTGTGCACCAGTCCTGTTTGTGAAGAAGAAGGATGGTACCCTGAGACTGTGCATTGACTACAGAGAGCTGAATAAGGTGACAGTGAAGAACAAGTATCCTCTCCCGAGGATAGATGATTTATTTGATCAGCTACAGGGTGCACAGTTCTTTTCTAAGGTTGACTTGAGGTCGGGTTATCATCAGCTGCGTATCAGTGAAGCTGATATTCCTAAGACAGCGTTCCACACTAGATATGGCCATTATGAGTTTCTGGTGATGTCCTTTGGTTTGACTAATGCACCAGCAACTTTTATGGACCTGATGAATAGGGTATTCAGACCGTATGTGGATCAGTTTATGGTAGTCTTCATTGATGATATACTAGTATACTCTAGGAGTATGGAAGAGCATGTATATCATTTGAGGATTGTACTACAGACACTAAGAGATCATCAGCTTTATGCTAAATTCTCGAAGTGTGATTTCTGGATGGAGAGTGTTTCTTTTCTTGGACACGTAGTGTCCTAAAGAAGGTATTCAGGTTGATCCACAGAAGATTGAGGCAAGTATCTGAATGGCTAGACCTACTTCTGTCATTGAAATTCGGAGTTTTCTGGGTTTAGCCGGGTATTATAGGCGGTTTGTGCAGGATTTTTTCCAGAAATTGCATTCCCTATGACTCGCTTGACTCAGAAGAATGCTACATTCGAGTGGTCAGAAGCTTGTGAGAATAGTTTTCAGTTATTAAAGGAGAAGTTGACCACAGCGCCAGTATTAGCTTTGCCTAATAGTGTGGATAAGTTCACAGTTTACTGTGATGCCTCTAGAATTGGTCTTGGTTGTGTGTTGATGCAGAATGGAAGGGTGATAGCCTATGCTTCGAGGCAGTTGAAGAAGCATGAACAGAACTATCCTACACATGATCTTGAGATGGCTGCAGTGATTTTTGCTTTGAAGATTTGGAGACATTATCTGTACGGGGTGACTTATGAGATATTTACTGATCACAAGAGCCTTAAGTACATTTTTCAGCAGCGAGATTTGAATTTGAGGCAGAGAAGATGGTTGGAATTGTTGAAGGATTACGACTGTGAGATTCTATATCATCCGGGTAAAGCTAATGTGGTAGCAGATGCCTTGAGTAGTAAGTCCTCAGGCAGTCTTGCTCATATCAGTGTTGAGAGGAGACCATTGATCCAGGAATTGCATTTGTTGGTGGATCAAGGTTTGATGATGAAGATTAGTAGATCAGGTGGATTGCTAGCTCAATTTAAAGTACGATCTGTACTGAGGGATAGGATTAAAGCAGCTCAGAGCCGAGATCCTATTCTAGAAGAACTTGTAGAGAATGTTAGAGCAGGGAAGTTCACTGATTTCACACTCGATGATGATGGTGTGTTGTGGATCAGTGGTAGGTTATGTGTTCTTGATGTGGATGATTTGAGAGAAGAGATCCTAGAGGAAGCACATTCTACAGCCTACAGCGTTCATCCAGGTATTACTAAGATGTACCACAGTATCAGAGATTTATACTGGTGGGATGGATTGAAGAAGGATGTCACTGATTATGTTGCGAAGTGCTTGACGTGTCAGCAAGTGAAAGCCGAACATCAGAAGCCTTCTGGGAAGCTTCAGCCTCTTCCTATTCCCAAGTGGAAATGGGAAAGGATAACTATGGATTTTGTGGTCGGTTTACCTCGTTCAAAGGATGGATACGATTCTATCTGGGTGATTGTAGACAGGTTGACGAAGTCTGCACATTTCTTGCCTGTGAAAGCCACATATTCAGTTGCTAGATTGGCGAAGTTGTATGTGAAGCATATTGTGTGCCTTCATGGAGTACCTGTGTCCATTGTGTCAGATAGAGGTTCGGTGTTTACTTCTAATTTTTGGCACAAGTTGCAAGAAGCGATGGGCACTAGGTTGGATTTCAGTACTGCTTTTCATCCTTAGACAGATGGCCAGTCTGAGAGGACGATCCAGACACTGGAAGATATGTTGAGGATGTGTGTCCTGGATTTGGGAGGTAGCTGGGATGATCATTTGCCGCTCGTTGAGTTTGCATATAATAACAGCTACCATAGTAGTATTGGTATGGCACCGTATGAGGCGTTGTATGGAAGGAAGTGTAGATCCCCGTTGAGTTGGGATGAGATTAGTAAGAGAGCTTTGACTGTACCTGAGATGGTTCAGGATGCTGCAGAGAAAGTCACCGTGATTAAGCGAAGATTAGAGACCGCAATTAGCAGACAGAAGAGTTATGTGGATCCTAGGCGCAGAGATGTGGAGTTTTAGGTTGGAGATTTTGTTTTTCTGAAAGTATCTCCGATGAAGGGTGTGATGAGATTTGGCAGGAAGGGTAAGTTAGCAACCGAGATATATTGGACCGTTTGAGATTCTGGAAAGAGTTGGCACTGTTGCATATCAGTTGGATTTGCCTCCGAGTATGTCACAGGTGCATCCAGTATTTCATATCTCGATGTTGAGGAAGTATATCTCAGACCCTTCTCACGTGTTGCAACCCGACAGTGTAGAAGTGAGTGAAGATTTGACGTTTGTGGAAGAACCTATGGCGATAATTGATTTTCAAGTTCGATAGTTACTATCGAAGCAGATTCCGATGGTCAAGGTTCTGTGGCGTAGCGACAGAGTCGAGGAGCATACATGGGAGATTGAAGCTGAGATGCGAGCTTCTTACCCGTATCTCTTTCCTTCCTGATCCTGTAATCTTATCTTTTGGAATTCGAGGACGAATTCTTGTAAGGGGGGAAGACTGTAATATCCCGTGTTTTTAAAATATTTTTACACTGTACCAGGATATACAGTGTTAATAATTTTTGTGTATATATTACGACATTTTCATGAGTTGATATGTATTTAAAACCTATTTTTAATATTGTGTATTACTTATAGTGTTTTACGTAAAAATTTTCCGGGACATGCATTTTCGGGGAAATTTTCACGTAAACAATGCATTATTAATTATTTTAAATGTATTTTCGGACTTGCATGAACTCATACGTATTTTTAAAATACTAAATAAAGCCTATGTGTGTGTATATTTATTTAATTAGGGTTTAATATATATTACCCTAATATTTTATTATTTGTTTATTTATTTATTGTTATTTAATTATTTTATGTATTATTAAATTATTAAAATTATTTTATTATTATTTAATTATTAAAATTATTTTATTATTATTTAATTATTTAATTTTTTCTTTTTCTTTTTTTCTTTTTTTTTCTTTTTTCTTTTTTCTTTTCTTTTTCTTTTCTTTTTCTTTCCTTTCTTTTTTTCTTTTTCTTTTTCTTCTTCTTCTTCTTTCTTCCCGTGCGCCCGACTCCCTTCCCTCCCGCTGCAACTCTGGTCACCTACCGTCGGTGTGCCTCCTGGCTTGCCACCGCCGTTCCCAGCCGTCCCCTGCTGCCAACAGCTCCCTTCCCCGACGCCGACAGCCCCTGTTTTCCATTTTTGGCCAAAATCTTCCCTTTGCCGTTTCTCCCATTTTCGGCCACCATTTTTGACACCGCCGGTCTCTTTCTTCTCCTTAAGCTCCGGGTGAGTGTGATTCTAGCTTTAGTTTGAGCTAAAATGGTTTAGATTTGCTTAGGTTTCGAATTTTCAATTTCGGTCACATTAGGGTTTTTTTGAGCTTTGAATTAGTTGATTCATGGAAACTCTCTTCACAAATGTTGTTCCTAGTAGCTTAATCTACATGTATGAATTTTTATAGAATTTTTGGAGGTTGTTTGGATTTTTGGGTATTTTTGAATATTTTAATATTATTTTCTAATTTTCGGAAATTAATTATTTAAATTATGAAATTGGAGTTTATGGTTAAATAAGGTATTGAAATGAATTATAGGAATTTATTTGGAATTTTTATGAATTTCTAAGTATTTATTTTGAATTATTGAAGTTTATGGAATTTTGGGAAAATTAGGTTAAATGTGTTTTTATTTGAATTTAATTGGTTAATTGAGTTTAATTATTAATATTATTGATAAATATGTTGAGAAAATTAATTTTGGATAATTGTATAATTTTTGGTGAATTTTTGAAGTAATTTAAGTATATTTATATCTATAGGGGTATTTTGATAATTTTACCCTAAATTGGCTGAAAATGTAATTTAATTGGTTTTAATAGTTATTTAAGGTATAAAAATGATTTCTACAAACTATTTAGTATTTTTAACTAATTAAAACTATTTTTCATGAATTATTTTCAATTATATATATAATATACGGTTTTACTAATAAAATGAGTTTTTATCGGTTTTTTACAGTGTTTTAAGGTTAATTATGTAATTTCTACTTATAAAATGAATTTCTATGTTGTAAGGATATTTTTGGTATTTTCAGAATTGTTGTGTGATTGTGGACCCCGATCGGTGGAATGTAGTCTGGAGTCCGACCGAGGGGGTTATGGATTTGTGTTGAGCCTATTTTTCGAAGTGTATTTCTTTGCAGGGTCGGCTCTACTCTTTTGAGTAGAGAGATGTCCGTTTTATAGGGGAGGTTCTGTCGAATTTTTGGGTAGAATTCTCGTAAAACGTGATGTCCAGTCGAACCCTAATTCTGTTTCCATATTAAAATACTCTAGATTGAATTCTAGGATTTTTGTTAGGTTTATTCTAATGTCTGTCGTTATTGCTTGTTTAGTTGCGCTGAGACCGAGGGCTAGTGGACCAGGCCCGTCGGATCCGTCTCGTGGAGCACACCAGGTGAGTTACCTATACTATATATATATGCTTAGGATGCATGATTTAGAAATACATGTTTTATGTTGATTAAATATGCATAAGTAATTTGATTATTTCTTAAGTTTATATTAAGTATATTTTTGGTTTATTTTTGGTATATAATAAATTATATACATGTTTTGTTAATAAAATATATTTAAAATGTTTTTAAATATATTTTTAGTTTAATTTATGATTTGACTGGATTTATTTGACGTATATATACTCGAAATATACCTGGTTTACTTTTGGTATATTTCTAGTATATATATGGATTATATTGTTATTTCATTTACATTCATGCATCATTTATTTTTGTGAATGAATGTTTTATATTTAATGATGAAGGATATTGATAGAACGTGCTACCTAGTGGGGCAGCACTAGGACCGAGTACGTACCTGTCACGACCCAAAACAGGGGCCATGACCGGCGCTAGGGAACGGGAATTCTTTCGAATCCGGAACGGAACCCGTAGCAAGCCTAAAAATAAAATAAACATGCAATAATAACAATAACAATATAATATGCAGCGGAAATAAAAATCATAATATCATAATATTATTCACATCAACTGGATTTAAATCAAAATCTCATCTCATAGATATATAATCTCTTTAATACAAATCCAGTTTCAATATAATACATCTCTTTAAAATAAAATACATGAAATCCAATACTTTAATTCACATCTACTGCAGTGTCTAGATAAAATAAATAAGACTCAAGTAGATAATTTACACAAAGAAGCCGGGGCGGAAGAAATCCGGCGTATCGACCTGCTACTGAGGTCTGAAGAAGTTGACTCTCCTGAAAAATAGTCAACGGAGGGGAGTCAGACCTCACTAAGTGAATTACTGTAATATATATACATACACACTAAGTGATAATGCATACAGTCAACAGTATATATATAATATGTATATATACAGGCAATTACACACAGATGCAATAAAATCATTTTATATATTTTCATTAAAAATCATCTTTTATGAAGGATCACATAGAACCCTAGAATAACGCAACCTCAGAAAATAGTGTTAAACAGCACTCTAGCCATACAGGCTCACTTAATCCAAATATATCCACTTAATCCATTTAGACAGTAGACTGGCCCCGAGACACTAAGTCAACCGAGCTCCAGCAGTCTGACTGCCAGTGTGATTGGCCCCGAGACACTTAGTCAACTGAGCTCCAGCAATCACACCCAAACCACATCTCACATATCAATAATCATATCAAATCAATATCCACAAATAGTTAGTAACATAGCCTAAAGCTATAGGCGTACCGGTACGTACTCGGTCCTAGTGCTGCCCACTAGGTAGCACGTTCTATCGATATCCTTCATCATTAAATATAAAACATTCATTCACAAAAGTAAATGATGCATGAATGTAAATGGAATAACAATATAACCCATATATATACCAGAAATATACCAAAAGTAAACCAGGTATATTTCGAGTATATATACGTTAAATAAATCCAGTCAAATTATAACTTAAGCTCGAATATATTTAAAAACATTTTAAATATATTTTATTTACAAAACATGCATATAATTTAATATATACCAAAAATAAACCAAAAATATACTTAATGTAAACTTAAGAAATAATCAAATTATTTATGCATATTTAATCAACATAAAACATGCATTTCTAAATCATGCATCCTAAGCATATATATATATATATATATATATATATATATATATATATATATATATATATATATATATATATATATATATATATATAGTAACTCACCTAATGCGCTCCACGAGACAGGTCCGACGGGCCTGGTCCACTAGCCCTCGGTCTCGACGCAACTAAACAAGCAATAAATAACCGACATTAGAATAAACCTAACAGAAATCCTAGAATTCAATCTAGAGTATTTAAGTACGGAAATAGAATTAGGGTTCGACCGGATATCACGTTTTACGAGAGATTCTATCGAAAATCCAACAGAACCTCCCCTATAAAATGGACATCTCTCTACTCAAAAGAGTAGAGCCGACCCTGCAAGGAAATACACTTCAAAAAACTACACAAGGCACAATCAAAATCCCACGGTCGGACTCCAAACTACAGTCCATCGACCGGGGTTGTAATATCCCGTAATTTTAAAAATATTTTTACACTGTACCGGGATATGCAGTGTCAATAATTTTGACTGTATATACGATGTTTTTATGAGTTAATATGTATTTTAAACCTATTTTAATTACTGTCTATTATTTTCAGTATTTTACGTAAAATTTTCCCGGGACTTTCATTTTCGGGGAAATTTCCACGTAAACAATGTATTATTAATTATTTTAAATGTATTTACGGACTTGCATGAACTCATACATATTTTTAAATTATTAAATAAAGCCTGTGTGTGTATATTTATTTAATTAGGGTTTATTATTACCCTAATATTTTATTATTTATTTATTATTATTTGATTATTTTATTTATTATTAAATTATTAAAATTTATTATTTTTTTTCTTTTTCTTTTTTTTTTTTTTTTTTTCTTTTTCTTTTCCTTTTTCTTTCTTTTTCTTTTCTTTTCTCTTTCCTTTTCTTTCTTTTTCTTTTTCTTCTTCTTCTTCTTCTTCTTCTTCCCGTAGGTAGGCGCCGGACCACCCACTATTCCTCACGTCGTTTCTCCCTCCTCCGGCCACCGTTTTCGACACCGCCGGTCTCTATCTTCTCCTTGAGCTCCGGTGAGTGTTATTCTAGCTTTTGTTTGAGCTAAAATGGTCTAGAATTGCTTAGGTTTTGAGTTGAATATTTCGGCCACTTTTGGTTTTCGATTTTTTTGAGCTTCAATTTGGATGATTCATGGAAACTTCCTTCACAAATGTTGTTCCTGGTAGCTTAATCTTCATGTATGAATTTTTGTAGAATTTTTGGAGATTGTTTGGATTTTTGGGTATTTTTGAATATTTTAATATTATTTTCGAATTTTCGGAAATTAATTATTTAAATTATGAAATTGGAGTTTATGGTTGAATTAGGTGTTGAAATGAATTATAGAAATTTATTTGGAATTTTTATGAATTTCTAAGTATTTATTTTTAATTATTGAAGTTTATGTGATTTTGGAAAATTAAGTTAATTGTGTTTTAAATTGAATTTAATTGGTTAATTGAGTTTAATTATTGATATTATTGATAAATATGTTGAGAAAATTAATTTTGGATAATTGTATGATTTTTGGTGAATTTTTGAAGTAATTTAGGTATATATATATATATAGGGGTATTTTGGTAATTTTACCCTAAATTGTCTAAAAATGTAATTTAATTGGTTTTAATATTTATTTAAGGTATAAAAATGATTTCTACAAAACATTTAGTATTTTTAACTAATTAAAACTATTTTTCGTGAATTATTTTCAATTATATATATAATATACGGTTTTTCAAATAAAATGAGTTTTAATCGATTTTTACAGTGTTTCAAGATTTATTATGTAATTTCTACGTATGAAATGTATTTTTGTGATTTAAGGATATTTTTGTTGTATCTGGAATATTATTCTGTGTTTGTGGACCCCGGTCGACAGATTGTAGTCTGGAGTCCGACCGAGGGGTTGTGAGTGATTGTGGTGTTTATTTTTGAAGTGTATTTTCTTTGCAGGGTCGGCTCTACTCTTTTGAGTAGAGAGATGTCCGTTTTACAGGGGAGGTTCTGACGGATTTCCGATAGAATTCTCGTAAAACGTGATATCCAGTCGAACCCTAATTTCCAATTCTGTGTTGAATACTCTAGATTGAATTCTAGGATTTCTGTTAGGGTTATTCTGATGTCGATTAATTATTTCTTATTTAGTTGCGCCGAGACCGAGGGTTAGTGGACCAGGCCCGTCGGACCCGTCTCGTGGAGCGCATTAGGTGAGTTACTATATTATATATATATGCTTAGGATGCATGATTTAGAAAATGCATGTTTTATTTTGACTAAATATGCATAAATAACATGATTTATATTCAAGTATATTTTTGGTATATAATAAATTATATACATGTTTTATTAATAAAATATATTTAAAATGTTTTTAAATATATTTTTAGTTTAATTCATGATTTGATTGAATTTATTTGACGTATATATACTCAAAATATACCTGGTTTATGTTTGGTATATTTTCGGTATATATATGGTTTATATTGTTGATTTATTTAAATTCATGCATCATGTATTTGTGAATGAATGTTTTATTATTTATTACTGAAGGATATCAATAGAACGTGCTACCTAGTGGGCAGCACTAGGACCGAGTACGTACCGGTACGCCTATAGCTTTAGGCTATATTACTAACTATTTGTGGATATTGATTTGATTATGATTATCGATATATGTGAGATGTGGTTTGGGTGTGATTGCTGGAGCTCGGTTGACCAAGTGTCTCGGGGCCAATCACACTGGCAGTCAGACTGCTGGAGCTCGGTTGACTTAGTGTCTCGGGGCCAGTTGGAGCTCGGTTGACCAAGTGTCTCGGGGGCCAATCACACTGGCAGTCAGACTGCTGGAGCTCGGTTGACTTAGTGTCTCGGGGCCAGTCTACTGTCCATATGGATTAAGTGGATATATTGGAATCAGTGAGCCTGTATGGCTAGAGTGTTGTTTAACACTATTTTTCTGAGGTTGCGATATTCTAGGGTTCTATATGATCCTTCATAAAAGTTGATTTTCAGACAAAATATATAAAATGATTTTTCTGCATCTGTATGAACTTGCCTGTATATATACATATTACTCATATACTGTGACTGTATGCATTATCACTTAGAGTGTATGTATATATACTATAGTAATTCACTCAGTGAGGTTCGACTCCCCTCCGTTGACTATTTTTCAGGAGAGTCAACTTCCTCAGACCTCAGTAGCAGGTCGATACGCCGGATTTCTTCCGCCCCGGCTTCTTATGTAAATTGTCTACTTGAGTCTTATTTATTTTATCTAGACACTGCAGTAGTTGTAAATTAAAGTATTGGATTTTATGTATTTGTTTTAAGAGATGTATTATGGTAAAACTGGATTTGTATAAAGATTATACATTTATGAGATTATATATGAGATGTAATGAGTTTTGAATTATATCCAGTTGTTATGGATGATATTGTAATTTATGATTTTTTTATTTTCCGCTGCATATTATTGTTATGGTTATTATTGCATATTTATTTTATTTTTAGGCTTGCTACGGGTTCCGGATTCGAAAGAATTCCCGTTCCCTAGCGCCGGTCATGGCCCCTGTTTTGGGTCGTGACAAAGTTGGTATCAGAGCGAAGTCGTTTCTGAGTGGAGTTCTGTGTCAGGGCTTAGTTATGAGGTTGTGGCCCTAGTTTTTAAGTTGTGTTTTCTGTTGGACTACTGCAGTGTATTAGGTTCGAGTATGTCTTGATGAGTATTCCTTGCTGTAGTTTTCAGCGTTATTCCTCCGTTGTCTGTTTTGTCTGAATCTTTCCGTTTGTCTTTTCAGAATGAGGAGGCGAGCGCGTGTCGCTCCACCGGTCGTTGAGGCCGGAGGATGATGAGTCTTTTCAGGACGAGGTTTTCCTCCTGAGCAGCCAGTTAGGCGTAGAGGTCGTGGCAGAGGTAGACCTCGAGGAGCGGCAGGTCGCCGTAGCAGAGAGAGTTACAGGACGAGGAGCCTGTTGAGCCTGAGTTTGATGTTCCTGTTCCTCCAGTTGTTCAGCCTGTTCAGCCTGCCTATCAGCAGGGTATGTCTGACCCTGAGGCAGCTTTGTTCTATGCCAGAGTGCGAGGATTGCTTTTGATGGTACTTCTGATCCTTTAGATTTTCTGCATGCGATTGAGACTAGGACTCGGACTGCTCATACCGAGTACCAGAGGATCATGATCGTTGAGTTGTCGGTCGAGGGACCAGCCTTGGATTGGTTATTCAGATGATCCAGCCCTATATGATGACGATGACATGGGCTCAGTTTCGAGAGCGATTCATGAGGAGATTTTGTCCAGAGCCTCTCGTTTGAGCTATCGTCTCCGTTTGACCGCATTCTCGTGGAGATCGATCAGTAGAGGAGTATAGCCGAGAGTTCCTTCGTCTGGGTAGATAGTGCTGAGGATCTGATGCTGAGATCAGTATTTCGCTGTTACTACCTATGTTACTGGTTGGGTTCAGCTTTTGCTGGTATGCCTACAGCAGGTCTTACTCTGGAGTCGGTGATTGAGCTAGCTAAGGAGATTGAGCTGAGATGAGTTAGGCAGGGAGCGATGCCTGATTACTACCAGTTGGGAGTTCAGTCGAGTGGATTGCAGGCTATCCCTATTCGAGTTTTCATATTGGTTCGAGTAGTCAGCAGCGAGGTTCGACTCAGCAGAGTCAGAGACAGCAGCAGCGAGTGCATCGGAGCAGTAGACATGGTCGTGGAGGTCAGCGTAGATCGTTCGAGATTGGGTCGGTGCTTCGAGCAGCAGCAGTGGTCGTAGTTCTGGATCAGCGACCAGTGTTTGTCAGACTTGTGGTAGAGTCCATCAGGGACCGTGTTATCTAACACCGTTGACATGCTTCAGATGCGGGCAGACAGGACATTTTGCCAAATCGTGTCCTTATTCCGGATATCAGCAGCAACAGATTTCGCGATTCCCACAGCAGTCGATTGCTAGTGCTGCACCTATGCCATTCAGTTACCACCAGCTCAGCATCAGAGTTCTACTCAGTTTGTTCCACAGCAGAGTCGTGGTAGAGGTACGAGAGGAGGTACCCGAGGTGTTGGCCAGGCTTCTACCAGTCAGCAGGGAGGTCGAGGTCAGGCCAGAGTTTTTCATCTGACTCAGCAGGATGCTCAGGCATCTAATGCAGTCGTGGCAGGTATTCTTTCTGTTTGTTACCTGGATGCTTTGGTTTTGTTGATCCGGGGTGCCACGCATTCGTTTGTTTCTCCTATTTTTGCTTCTAAATCTTGTTGGCAAGCTTCGAGGATGGCTTTTCCTTTGTCTGTTGCCACTCCTCTGAGTGATTCTTTGGACGCCGATATTGTTCTTTCTGGTTGTCCAGTTCTCGTGGGAGATAGAGAATTACCCGCTGATTTGATTTGGTTGGATGTGATGGAGTTCGATGTTATTTTGGGAATGGATTGGTTGTCTCAGCACTTTGCCGTGATTGATTGCAGGAATAAGGAGGTGACTTTTAGAATTCCTGGTGAAGAAGATTTTAGTTTGTTGGTGACAGGAGTTCAGCACCTCAGAATCTATTTCTGTTATTTCTGCTAGGAAGTTGTTGAGGAAAGGTTGTCAGGGGTTTTTGGCATTGGTTAGGGATACGTCAGTGGAGAAGTTGTCACTCACAGATGTTCCTGTTGCTTGTGAGTTTCCTGATGTTTTTCCCGAGGAGTTGCCAGGTTTACCACCTCATAGAGAGATTGAGTTCTGTATAGATGTGGTTCCAGGTATTACTCCTATATCTATGACACCCTATCGTATGGCTCTGCAGGCTTGAGAGAGTTGGAAGGAGCAGTTGCAAGAGTTGTTGGATAAGGGTTTTATCAGACCTAGTGTTTCTCCTTGGGGTGCACCAGTCTTGTTTGTGAAGAAGAAGGATGGTACCCTGAGACTGTGCATTGACTACAGAGAGTTGAACAAGGTGACAGTGAAGAACAAGTATCCTCTCCCGAGGATAGATGATTTGTTTGATCAGCTCCAGGGTGCACAGTTCTTTTCTAAGGTTGACTTGAGGTCGGGTTATCATCAGCTGCGGATCAGTGAAGCTGATATTCCTAAGACAGCTTTCCGCACTCGATATGGTCATTATGAGTTTCTGGTGATGTCTTTTGGTTTGACTAATGCACCAGCAGCTTTTATGGACCTGATGAACAGAGTATTCCGACCGTATGTGGATCAGTTTGTGGTAGTCTTCATGATGATATACTGGTATATTCAAGGAGTATGGAAGAGCATGTATATCACTTGAGGATTGTACTACAGACACTGAGAGATCATCAGCTTTATGCTAAATTCTCGAAGTGTGATTTCTGGATGGAGAGTGTTTCTTTTCTTGGACACGTAGTGTCTAAAGAAGGTATTCAGGTTGATCCACAGAGGTTGAGGCAGTATCTGAGTGGCCTAGACCTACTTCAGTTACGGAGATTCGGAGTTTTCTGGGTTAGCCGGGTATATAAGCGGTTTGTGCAGGATTTTTCCAGGATTGCAGCCCCTATGACTCGCTTGACTCAGAAGAATGTTAGATTCGAGTGGTCAGAAGCTTGTGAGAATAGTTTTCAGTTGTTGAAGGAGAAGTTGACCACAGCGCCAGTATTAGCTTTGCCTAATAGTGTGGATAAGTTCACAGTTTACTGTGATGCCTCTAGAATTGGTCTTGGTTGTGTGTTGATGCAGAATGGAAGGGTGATAGCCTATGCTTCGAGGCAGTTGAAGAAGCATGAGCAGAACTATCCTACACATGATCTTGAGATGGCTGCAGTGATCTTTGCTTTGAAGATTTGGAGACATTATTTGTACGGGGTGACTTGTGAGATATTACTGATCACAAGAGCCTTAAGTACATTTTCCAGCAGCGAGATCTGAATTTGAGGCAGAGAAGATGGTTGGAACTGTTGAAGGATTATGATTGTGAGATTCTTTACCATCCGGGTAAAGCTAATGTGGTAGCAGATGCCTTGAGTAGGAAGTCCTCAGGTAGTCTTGCTCACATCGGTGTGGAGAGGAGACCATTGATCCAGGAATTGCATCTGATGGTGGATCAAGGTCTGATGATGAAGATCAGTAGATCAGGTGGACTGTTAGCTCAGTTTAAAGTACGATCTGTGCTAAGGGATAGGATTAAAGCAGCTCAGAGCCGAGATCCTATTCTGGAAGAGCTTGCAGAGAATGTCAGAGCAGGGGAAGTTCACTGATTTCACACTCGATGATGATGGTGTGTTGTGGATCAGTGGTAGATTGTGGTGTCCTGATGTGGATGATTTGAGAGAAGAGATCTTAGAGGAAGCACATTCTACAGCCTACAGCGTTCATCCTGGTGTTACTAAGATGTACCACAGTATCAGAGATCTATACTGGTGGGATGGATTGAAGAAGGATGTTGCTGATTATGTTGCTAAGTGCTTGACGTGTCAGCAAGTGAAAGCCGAACATCAGAAGCCTTCTGGGAAGCTTCAGCCTCTTCCTATTCCCGAGTGGAAGTGGGAAAGGATAGCTATGGATTTGTGGTCGGTTTACCTCGTTCGAAGGATGGATACGATTCCATCTGGGTGATTGTAGACAGATTGACGAAGTCTGCACATTCTTGCCTGTGAAAGCCACATATTCAGTTGCTAGATTGGCAAAGTTGTACGTGAAGCATATTGTGTGCCTTCATGGAGTACCTGTGTCCATGTGTCAGATAGAGGTTCGGTGTTACTTCTCGTTTTTGGCAGAAGTTGCAGGAAGCAATGGGCACTAGTTGGATTTCAGTACTGCTTTTCATCCTCAGACAGACGGTCAGTCTGAGAGGACGATCCAGACACTGGAAGATATGTTGAGGATGTGTGTCTTGGATTTGGGAGGTAGCTGGGATGATCATTTGTCGCTTGTTGAGTTTGTATATAATAACAGCTACCATAGCAGTTATGGCATGGCACCATATGAGGCGTTGTATGGAAGGAAGTGTAGATCCCCGTTGAGTTGGATGAGATGTGAGAGAGTTTGACTGGACCAGAGATGGTTCAAGATGCTGCAGAGAAAGTCGCCGTGATCAAGCGTAGATTAGAGACCGCAGTTAGCAGACAGAAGAGTTATGCGGATCCTAGGCGCAGAGACGTGGAGTTTCAGGTTGGAGATTTCGTTTTTCTGAAAGTATCTCCGATGAAGGGTGTGATGAGATTTGGCAGAAGGGTAAGTTAGCACCAGATATATTGGACCGTTTAAGATTCGGAGAGAATTGGCACTGTGCAATCGGTTGATTTGCCTCCGAGGTATGTCACAAGCTGCATCCAGTATTTCATATCTCGATGTGAGGAAGTATATCTCAGATCCTTCACATGTGTTGCAACCTGACAGTGTGGAAGTGAGTGAAGATTTGACGTTTGTGGAAGAACCTGTGGCGATCGTTGATTTCAGTTCGACAGTTGCGATCGAAGCAGATCGAAGGCTCGAGGTCAAGGTGTTAAGTGCGTAACGACATGAGTAGAGACATACGTGGCGAAGCGTGAGCAGCTTATTCCCGTATCTCTATCCTCTGATCTGTACTTCTTGTTTAGAATTCAGGGACGAATTCTTGTAAGGGGGGAAGACTGTAATATCCCGTAATTTTAAAAATTTTTACACTGTACCGGGATATGCAGTGTCAATATTTTGACTGTATATACGATGTTTTATGAGTTAATATGTATTTTAAACCTATTTTAATTACTGTCTATTATTTTCAGTATTTTACGTAAATTTTCCCGGGACTTTCATTTTCGGGGAAATTTCCACGTAAACAATGTATTATTAATTATTTTAAATGTATTTACGGACTTGCATGTACTCAGACATATTATTTAATAAAGCTAAAGCCTGTGTGTGTATATTTATTTAATTAGGGTTATTATTACCCTAATATTTTATTATTTATTTATTATTTTGATTATTATTTTATTATTAATTTAAATTTATTATTTTTTTTCTTTTTCTTTTTTGTTTTGTTTTCTTTTTCTTTTCTTTTTCTTTCTGTTTCTTTTCTTTTCTCTTTCCTTTTCTTTCTTTTTCTTTTTCTTCTTCTTCTTCTTCTTCTTCCCGTAGGTAGGCCGCCGGACCACCCACTATTCCTCACGTCGTTTCTCCCTCCTCCGGCCACCGTTTTCGACACCGCCGGTCTCTATCTTCTCCTTGAGCTCCGGTGAGTGTTATTCTAGCTTTTGTTTGAGCTAAAATGGTCTAGAATTGCTTAGGTTTTGAGTTGAATATTTCGGCCACTTTTGGTTTTCGATTTTTTGAGCTTCAATTTGGATGAGTCATGGAAACTTCCTTCACAAATGTTGTTCTGGTAGCTTAATCTTCATGTATGAATTTTTGTAGAATTTTGGAGATTGTTTGGATTTTGGGTATTTTTGAATATTTTAATATTATTTTCGAATTTTCGGAAATTAATTATTTAAATTATGAAATTGGAGTTTATGGTTGAATTAGGTGTTGAATGAATTATAGAAATTTATTTGGAATTTTTATGAATTTCTAAGTATTTATTTTTAATTATTGAAGTTTATGTGATTTTGGAAAATTAAGTTAATTGTGTTTTAAATTGAATTTAATTGGTTAATTGAGTTTAATTATTGATATTATTGATAAATATGTTGAGAAAATTAATTGAAGTAATTTAGGTATATATATATATATAGGGGTATTTTGGTAATTTTACCCTAAATTGTCCTAAAAATGTAATTTAATTGGTTTTAATATTTATTTAAGGTATAAAAATGATTTCTACAAAACATTTAGTATTTTTAACTAATTAAAACTATTTTTCGTGAATTATTTTCAATTATATATATAATATACGGTTTTTCAAATAAAATGAGTTTTAATCGATTTTTACAGTGTTTCAAGATTTATTATGTAATTTCTACGTATGAAATGTATTTTTGTGATTTAAGGATATTTTTGTTGTATCTGGAATATTATTCTGTGTTTGTGGACCCCGGTCGACAGATTGTAGTCTGGAGTCCGACCGAGGGGTTGTGAGTGATTGTGGTGTTTATTTTTGAAGTGTATTTTCTTTGCAGGGTCGGCTCTACTCTTTTGAGTAGAGAGATGTCCGTTTTACAGGGGAGGTTCTGACGGATTTCCGATAGAATTCTCGTAAAACGTGATATCCAGTCGAACCCTAATTTCCAATTCTGTGTTGAATACTCTAGATTGAATTCTAGGATTTCTGTTAGGGTTATTCTGATGTCGATTAATTATTTCTTATTTAGTTGCGCCGAGACCGAGGGTTAGTGGACCAGGCCCGTCGGACCCGTCTCGTGGAGCGCATTAGGTGAGTTACTATATTATATATATATGCTTAGGATGCATGATTTAGAAAATGCATGTTTTTATTTTGACTAAATATGCATAAATAACATGATTTATATTCAAGTATATTTTTGGTATATAATAAATTATATACATGTTTTATTAATAAAATATATTTAAAATGTTTTTAAATATATTTTTAGGTTTAATTCATGATTTGATTGAATTTATTTGACGTATATATACTCAAAATATACCTGGTTTATGTTTGGTATATTTTCGGTATATATATGGTTTATATTGTTGATTTATTTAAATTCATGCATCATGTATTTGTGAATGAATGTTTTATTATTTATTACTGAAGGATATCAATAGAACGTGCTACCTAGTGGGCAGCACTAGGACCGAGTACGTACCGGTACGCCTATAGCTTTAGGCTATATTACTAACTATTTGTGGATATTGATTTGATTATGATTATCGATATATGTGAGATGTGGTTTGGGTGTGATTGCTGGAGCTCGGTTGACCAAGTGTCTCGGGGCCAATCACACTGGCAGTCAGACTGCTGGAGCTCGGTTGACTTAGTGTCTCGGGGCCAGTCTACTGTCCATATGGATTAAGTGGATATATTTGGAATCAGTGAGCCTGTATGGCTAGAGTGTTGTTTAACACTATTTTTCTGAGGTTGCGATATTCTAGGGTTCTATATGATCCTTCATAAAAGTTGATTTTCAGACAAAATATATAAAATGATTTTTTCTGCATCTGTATGAACTTGCCTGTATATATACATATTACTCATATACTGTTGACTGTATGCATTATCACTTAGAGTGTATGTATATATACTATAGTAATTCACTCAGTGAGGTCTGACTCCCCTCCGTTGACTATTTTTCAGGAGAGTCAACTTCCTCAGACCTCAGTAGCAGGTCGATACGCCGGATTTCTTCCGCCCCGGCTTCTTTATGTAAATTGTCTACTTGAGTCTTATTTATTTTATCTAGACACTGCAGTAGTTGTAAATTAAAGTATTGGATTTTATGTATTTGTTTTAAAGAGATGTATTATGGTAAAACTGGATTTGTATAAAGATTATACATTTATGAGATTATATATGAGATGTAATGAGTTTTGAATTATATCCAGTTGTTATGGATGATATTGTAATATTTATGATTTTTTTATTTTCCGCTGCATATTATATTTTTATGGTTATTATTGCATATTTATTTTATTTTTAGGCTTGCTACGGGTTCCGGATTCGAAAGAATTCCCGTTCCCTAGCGCCGGTCATGGCCCCTGTTTTGGGTCGTGACAGGGGTCCACAAACACAGAATAATTTCCAGATATACCAAAAATATCCTTAAAACCTAGAAATACATCTCATAGGTAGAAATTACATAATTAACCTTAAAACACTGTAAAAACCAATAAAAACTCATTTTATTAGTAAAACCGTATATTATATATATAATTGAAAATAATTCCCGAAAAATAGTTTTAATTAGTTAAAAATACCAAATAATTTGTAGAAATCATTTTTATACCTTAAATAACTAATAAAACCAATTAAATTACATTTTTAGACAATTTAGGGTAAAATTACCAAAATACCCCTATATATATAAATATACTTAAATTACTTCAAAAATTCACCAAAAATTATACAATTATCCAAAATTAATTTTCTCAACATATTTATCAATAATATCAATAATTAAACTCAATTAACCAATTAAATTCAAATAAAACACATTTAACCCTAATTTCTCAAAATCACATAAACTTCAATAATTCAAAATAAATACTTAGAAATTCATAAAAATTCCAAATAAATTCCTATAATTCATTTCAACACCTAATTTAACCATAAACTCCAATTTCATAATTTAAATAATTAATTTCCGAAAATTAGAAAATAATATTAAAATATTCAAAAATACCCAAAAATCCAAAAAATCTCCAAAAATTCTACAAAAATTCATACGTGTAGATTGAGATACTAGGAACAACATTTATGAAGTGAGTTTTCATGAATCATCTAATTCAAAGCTCAAAAAATCAAAAACCCTAATAGGCCGAAATTGAAAATTCGAAACCTAAGCAATTCTAGACCATTTTAGCTCAAACCAAAGCTAGAATCACACTCACCGGAGCTCAAGGAGAAGAAAGAGACCGGCGGTGTCGAAAACGGTGGCCAAAAATGGGAGAAAACGGCAAAGGGACAATTTTTGGCCAAAAATGGAAAAAATGGAGCTGCCGGCGCCGGGGAAGGGAGCTGCTGGCGGCAGGGGACGGCTGGGAACGGCTGGTGGCAAGCCTGGAGGCACACCGACGGTAGGTGACCGGAGTTGTAGCGGTGAGGGGTGAGGTGGGGTGGTGGTCGGGCGCGGGAGAGAAGGAAAGAAGAAGAAGAAGAAGAAAAAAGAAAAAGAAAGAAAGAAAAGAAAAAAGAAAAGAAAAAGAAAAAAAAAAGAAAAAGAAAAAGAAAATAAAATAATTAAATAATAATAAAATAATTTTAATAATTTAATAATAAATAAAATAATTAAATAACAATAAATAAATAAATAAATAATAAAATATTAGGGTAATATATATTAAACCCTAATTAAATAAATATTCACACACATAGTCTTTATTTAGTATTTTAAAAATACGTATGAGTTCATGCAAGTCCGAAAATACATTTAAAATAATTAATAATACATTGTTTACGTGAAAATTTCCCCGAAAATGCAAGTCCCGGGAAAATTTTACATAAAACACTGAAAATAATACACAGTAATTAAAATAGGTTTTAAATACATATTAACTCGTAAAAATATCATATAATATACAAAAATTATTAACACTGCATATCCCGGTACAGTGTAAAAATATTTAAAAAAAAACACACGGGATATTGCAGTCTTCCCCCCTTACAAGAATTCGTCCCCGAATTCTAGAAAACAAGATCAAGAAGGAAAGAGATACGGGTAAGAAGCTCACATCTCAGCTTCAGTCTCCCACGTATGCTCTTCAACTCTGTTGCTACGCCACAGAACCTTGACCATCGGAATCTGCTTCGATCGCAACTGTCGAACTTGATTAATCAACGATTGCCACAGGTTCTTCCACAAACGTCAAATATTCACTCACTTCCACACTGTCAGGTTGCAACACGTGTGAAGGGTCTGAGATATACTTCCTCAACATCGAGATATGAAATATTGGATGCACCTGTGACATACTCGGAGGCAAATCCAACCGATATGCAACAGTGCCAACTCTCTCCAGAATCTCAAACGGTCCCAATGTATCTCGGTGCTAACTTACCCTTCCTGCCAAATTTCATCACACCCTTCATCGGAGATACTTTTAGAAAAATGAAATCTCCAACCTGAAACTCACATCTCTACGCCTAGGATCCGCATAACTCTTCTGTCTGCTAATTGCGGTCTCTAATCTGCGCTTGCGATGACTTTCTCTGCAGCATCCTGAACCATCTCTGGTCCAGTCAAAGCTCTCTCACCAATCTCATCCCAACTCAACGGGGATCTACACTTCCTTCCATATAATGCCTCATACGGTGCCATACCAATACTGCTATGGTAGCTGTTATTATATGCAAACTCAACAAGCGGCAAATGATCATCCCAGCTACCTCCCAAATTTAGGACACACATCCTCAACATATCTTCTAGTTTCTGGATCGTCCTCTCAGACTGACCATCTGTCTGAGGATGAAAAGCTGTACTGAAATCCAACCTAGTGCCCATCGCTTCCTACAACTTCTGCCAAAAACGAGAAGTAAACATCGAACCTCTATCTGATACAATGGACATAGGTACTCCATGAAGGCACACAATATGCTTCACATACAACTTCGCCAATCTAGCAACTGAATATGTGGCTTTTCACCAGCAAGAAATGTGCAGACTTCGTCAACCTATCTACAATCACCCAGATGGAATCATATCCATCCTTCGAACGAGGTAAACCGACCACAAAATCCATAGCTATCCTTTCCCACTTCCACTCGGGAATAGGAAGAGGCTGAAGCTTCCCAGAAGGCTTCTGATGTTTGGCTTTCACTTGCTGACACGTCAAGCACTTAGCAACATAATCAGCGACATCCTTCTTTAATCCATCCCACCAGTATAGATCTCTGATACTGTGGTACATCTTGGTAACACCTGGATGAACGCTGTAGGCTGTGGAATGTGCTTCCTCTAAAATCTCTTCTCTCAAATCATCCACGTCAGGAACACACAATCTACCACTGATCCACAACACACCATCATCATCAAGTGTGAAATTAGTGAACTTCCCTGCTCTGACATTCTCTGCAAGCTCTTCTAGAATAGGATCTCGGCTCTGAGCTGCTTTAATCCTATCCCTCAGTACAGATCGTACTTTAAACTGAGCTAACAGTCCACCTGATCCACTAATCTTCATCATTAGACCTTGATCCACCAATAGATGCAATTCCTGGATCAATGGTCTCCTATCAACACCGATGTGAGCAAGACTACCTGAGGACTTTCTACTCAAGGCATCTGCTACCACATTAGCTTTACCCGGATGGTAAAGAATCTCGCAATCATAATCCTTCAAAAGTTCCAACCATCTTCTCTGCCTCAAATTCAGATCTCGCTGCTGAAAAATGTACTTAAGGCTCTTGTGATCAGTAAATATCTCACAAGTCACCCTGTACAAATAATGTCTCCAAATCTTCAAAGCAAAGATCACTGCAGCCATCTCAAGATCATGTGTAGGATAGTTCTGCTCATGCTTCTTCAACTGCCTCGAAGCATAGGCTATCACCCTTCCATTCTGCATCAACACACAACCAAGACCAATTCTAGAGGCATCACAGTAAACTGTGAACTTATCCACACTATTAGGCAAAGCTAATACTGGCATTGTGGTCAACTTCTCCTTCAACAATTGAAAACTATTCTCACAAGCTTCTGACCACTCGAATCTAACATTCTTCTGAGTTAAGCGAGTATAGGGGCTGCAATCCTGGAAAAATCCTACACAAACCGCCTATAATACCCGGCTAAACCCAGAAAACTCCCGAATCTCCGTAACAGAAGTAGGTCTAGGCCACTCAGATACTGCCTCAATCTTCTGTGGGTCAACCTGAATACCTTCTTTAGACACTACATGTCTAAGAAAAGAAACACTCTCCATCCAGAAATCACACTTCAAGAATTTAGCATAAAGCTAATGATCTCTCAGTGTCTGTAGTACAATCCTCAAATGATATACGTGCTCTTCCATACTCCCTCGAATAATACCAGTATATCATCAATGAAGACTACTACAAACTGATCCACATACGGTCTGAATACCCTGTTCATCAGGTCCATAAAGCTGCTGGTGCATTAGTCAAACCAAAAGACATCACCAGAAACTCATAATGGCCATATCTAGTGCGGAATGCTGTCTTAGGAATATCGGCCTCACTGATCCGCAGCTGATGATAACCCGACCTCAAGTCAAACCTTAGAAAAGAACTGGTGGCACCCTATAGCTGATCAAATAATCATCTATCCTTGGGAGAGGATACTTGTTCTTCACCGTTACCCTTATTCAACTCTCTGTAGTCAATGCACAGTCTCAGGGTACCATCCTTCTTCTTCACAAACAAGACTAGTGCACCCCAAGGAGAAACACTAGGTATGATTAAAACCTTTCTCCAACAACTCTTACAACTATTCCTTCAACTCTGCAGGAGCCATACGATAGGGTGGCATAGATATAGGAGTAGTACCTGGAACCACATCTATACAGAACTCAATCTCTCTATGAGGTGGTAAACCTGGCAACTCCCTCGGGAAAAACATCAGGAAACTCACAAGCAACCGGAACATCTGTGAGTGACAACTTCTCCACTGACGTATCCCTAACCAATGCCAAATATCCCTGACATCCCTTCTTCAACAACTCCTAGCCGTAATAGCATAAAATAAGATTCTGAGGTGCTGAACTCCTATCACCAACAAACTTAAATTCTACTTCACCAGGAATTCTGAAAGTCACCTCCTTATTCTTGTAATCTACCACGGCAAAGTGCTGAGATAACCAATCCATTCCCAAAATAACATTCAAACTCCATCACATCCAACAAAATCAAATCAGCGGGTAATTCTCTATCTCCCATGAGAACGGGAACAACCAGAAAGAACAATATCGATGTCCAAGGAATCACTCAGAGGAGTGGCAAAAGACAAAGGAAAAGCCATCCTCGAAGCTTGCCAACAAGATTTAGAAGCAAAAACAGGAGAAACAACAATAATGCGTGGCACCCGAATCAAACAAAACCCAAGCATCCAGGTAACAAACAGAAACAATACCTGCCACGACTGCATTAGATGCCTGAGCATCCTGCTGAGTAAGATGGAAAACTCTGGCCTGACCTTGACCTCCCTGCTGACTGGTAGAAGCCTGGCCAACACCTCTGGCACCTCCTCTAGTACTTCTACCACGACTCTGCTATGGAACAAACTGAGTGGAACTCTGATGCTGGGCTGGTGGTAACTGAAATGGCACGGTGCTGCACTAGCAATCGATTGCTATGAGAATCGCGAAATCTACTGCTGCTGATACCCGGAATAAGGACACGATCTAGCAAAATGTCCTGTCTGCCCGCTCTAAAGCATGTCTGTGGTGTTAGATAACATGGTCCCTGATGGACTCTACCACAAGTCTGACAAACACTGGCCGCTGATCCAGAACTACAACCACTACTACTGCTCGAAGCACCTGACCCAAACCTAAACGATCTACGCTGACCTCCACGGCCATGCCTACTGCTCCGATGCACCTCGCTGCTGCTGTCTCTGACTCTGCTGAGTCGAACCTCGCTGCTGACTACTCGATCCAACATGAAAACTCGAATACGAAGTAGCCTGCGATCCACTCGACTGAACTCCTAGCTGGTAATAATCAGGCATCGCTCCCTGCCTAACTAGCCTCAGCTCAATCTCCTTGGCTAGCTCAATCACAGACTCAAGAGTAAGGCCTGCTGTAGGCATACCAGCAAAAGCTGAACCTAAAACCAATAACGTATGTAGTAACAACGAAATACTGATCTCGCATCAGATCCTCAGCATATCTACCCAGAAGAAGAAACTCTTGGTATACTCCTCTACATATCGATCTCCACGAGAAATACTGATCAAACAAAGACGATAGCTCAAACGAAGCGGCTGCTGGACAGAATCTCCTCATAAATCGCTCTCGAAACTGAGCCCATGTCATCGTCATCATATAGGGCTGGATCATCTGAATGAACCAATCTAGAGCTGGTCCCTTGACAGACAACTCAACGATCATGATCCGCTGGTACTCGGTGTGAGCAGTCCGAGTCCTAGTCTCAATCGCATGCAGAAAATCTAACGGATCGGAAAGTACCATCGAAAGCAATCCTGCCAACTCGGGCATAGAACAAAACTGCCTTAGGGTCAGACGTACCCTGCTGATAGGCAGGCTGAACAGGCTGAACAACTGGAGGAACAGGAACATCAAACTCAGGCTCTACAGGCTCCTCGTCCTGTAACTCTCTCTACCTACGGCGACCTGTCGCTCCTCGAGGTCTACCTCTGCCATGACCTCTACGTCTAACTGGCTGCTCAGGAGGTAAAACCTCATCCTGAAAAGACTCATCATCCTCGGCCTCAATGACCAGTGGAGCGACACGCGCTCGCCTCTCTCATTCTGAAAAGACAAACGGAAAGATTCAGACAAAATTAGACAACGGAGGAATAACGCTGAAAACTACAGCAAGGAATACTTATCAAGACGTACTCGAACCTAATACCTGCAGTAGTCTAACAGAAAACACAACTTTAAAAACTAGGGCCACAACTCACATAACTAAGCCCTGACACAGAACTCCGCTCTGATACTAACATTGTCACGACCCAAAACAGGGGCCATGACCGGCGCTAGGGAATGGGAATTCTTTCGAATCCGGAACCCGTAGCAAGCCTAAAAATAAAATAAACATGCAATAATAACAATAACAATATAATATTCAGCGGAATAAAAATCATAATATCATAATATTATTCACATCAATTGGATTTAAATCAAAATCTCATCTCATAGATATATAATCTCTTTAATACAAATCCAGTTTCAATATATACATCTCTTTAAAATAAAATACATGAAATCCAATACTTTAATTCACATCTACTGTAGTGTCTAGATAAAATAAATAAGACTTAAGTAGATAATTTACACAAAGAAGCCGGGGCGGAAGAAATCCGACGTATCGACCTGCTACTGAGGTCTGAAGAAGTTGACTCTCCTGAAAAATAGTCAACGGGGGGGAGTCAGACCTCACTGAGTGAATTACTATAATATATATACATACACACTAAGTGATAATGCATACAGTCAACAGTATATATATAATATGTATATATACAGGAAATTACACACAGATGCAATAAAATCATTTTATATATTTTCATTAAAAATATCTTTTATGAAGGATCACATAGAACCCTAGAATAACGCAACCTCAGAAAATAGTGTTAAACAACACTCTAGCCATACAGGCTCACTTAATCCAAATATATCCACTTAATCATTTAGACAGTAGACCTGGCCCCCGAGACACTAAGTCAACCGAGCTCCAGTAGTCTGACTGCCAGTGTGATTGGCCCCGAGACACTTAGTCAACCGAGCTCCAGCAATCACACCCAAACCACATCTCACATATCAATAATCATATCAAATCAATATCCACAAATAGTTAGTAACATAGCCTAAAGCTATAGGCGTACCGGTACGTACTCGGTCCTTAGTGCTGCCCACTAGGTAGCATGTTCTATCGATATCCTTCATCATTAAATATAAAAAATTCATTCACAAAAGTAAATGATGCATGAATGTAAATGGAATAACAATATAACCCATATATATACCAGAAATATACCAAAAGTAAACCAGGTATATTTCGAGTATATATACGTTAAATAAATCCAGTCAAATTATAACTTAAGCTCGAATATATTTAAAAACATTTTAAATATATTTTATTTACAAAACATGCATATAATTTAATATATACCAAAAATAAACCAAAAATATACTTAATGTAAACTTAAGAAATATCAAATTATTTATGCCATATTTAATCAACATAAAACATGCATTTCTAAATCATGCATCCTAAGCATATATGGTTTGAATTAGGTGTTGAAATGAATTATAGGAATTTATTTGGAATTTTTATGAATTTCTAAGTTTTGAATTATTGAAGTTTATGTGATTTTGAGAAATTAGGGTTAAATGTGTTTTTATTTGAATTTTAATTGGTTAATTGAGTTTAATTATTAATATTATTGATAAATATGTTGAGAAAATTAATTTTGGATAATTGTATGAATTTTGGTGAATTTTTGAAGTAATTTAAGTATATTTATATATATAGGGGTATTTTGGTAATTTTTATCTTTAAATTGTCTAAAAATGCAATTTAATTGGTTTTAATAATTATTTAAGGTATAAAAATGATTTCTACAAAATATTTGGTATTTTTTAACTAATTAAAACTATTTTTCGTGAATTATTTTCAATTATATATATAATATACGGTTTTTTCTAATAAAATGAGTTTTAATCGGTTTTTATAGTGTTTCAAGGTTAATTATGTAATTTTTACCTATGAGATGTATTTATGTGATTTAAGGATATTTTTGGTATATCTGGAATATGTTCTGTGTTTGTGGACCCTGGTCGGTGGACTGTAGTTTGGAGGTCCGACCGTGGGATTTTGATTGTGTTGAGCCTATTTTTCGAAGTGTATTTCTTTGCAGGGTCGGCTCTACTCTTTTGAGTAGAGAAATGTCCGTTTTACAGGGGAGGTTCTGTCGAATTTTTGGTAGAATTCTCGTAAAATGTGATGTCCAGTCGAACCCTAATTTTTGATTCTGTGTTAAATACTCTAGATTGAATTCTAGGATTTTTGTTAGGGTTTATTCTGATGTCGATTATTTATTGCTTGTTTAGTTGCACCGAGACCGAGGGCTAGTGGACCAGGCCCGTCGAACCTGTCTCGTGGAGCGCATTAGGTGAGTTACTATACTATATATATATGCTTAGGATGCATGATTTAGAAATGCATGTTTTATGTTGATTAAATATGCATAAATAATTTGATTATTTCTTAAGTTTACATTAAGTATATTTTTGGTATATACTAAATTATATGCATATTTTGTGAATAAAATATATTTAAAATGTTTTTAAATATATTTTCAGCTTAATTTATAATTTGATTGAATGTATTTGATATATATATACTCGAAATATACCTGGTTTACTTTTGGTATATTTTCGGTATATATATGGATTATATTGTTATTTCATTTACATTCATGCATCATTTATTTTTGTGAATGAATGTTTTACATTATTAATGATGAAGGATATCGATAGAACGTGCTACCTAGTGGGCAGCACTAGGACCGAGTACGTACCGGTACGCCTATAGCTTTAGGCTATATTACTAACTTATTTATGGATATTGATTTGATTATGATTATTGATATGTGAGATATGGTTTGGAGGTGTGATTGCTGGAGCTCGGTTGACCAAGTGTCTCGGGGCCAATCACACTGGCAGTCAGACTGCTAGAGCTCGATTGACTTAGTGTCTCGGGGCCAGTCTACTGTCCAAATGGATTAAGTGGATATATTTGGAATAAGTGAGCCTGTATGGCCAGAGTGTTGTTTAACACTATTTCTGAGGTTACGATATTCTAGGGTTCTATGTGATCCTTCATAAAAGATGATTTTCAGATAAAATATATAAAAATGATTTTATTGCATCTGTGTGTAATTGCCTATATATATACATATTATATATATTGTTGACTGTATGCATTATCACTTAGTGTGTATGTATATATATTATAGTAATTCACTCAGTGAGGTCTGACTCCCCTCCGTTGACTATTTTTCAGGAGAGTCAACTTCTTCAGACCTCAGTAGCAGGTCGATACGCTGAATTTCTTCTGCCCCGGCTTCTTTGTGTAAATTATCTAGACACTGCAGTAGTTGTGAATTAAAGTGTTGGATTTCATGTATTTTATTTTAAAGAAATGTATTATATTGAAACTGGATTTGTATTAAAGGGATTTTATATATGTGATGAGAATTTGATTTAAATCCAGTTGATGTGGATAATATTATGATATTATGATTTTTATTTCCGCTGCATATTATATTGTTATTGTTATTATTGCATGTTTATTTTATTTTTAGGCTTGCTACGGGTTCCGGATTCGAAAGAATTCCCGTTCCCTAGCGCCGGTCATGGCCCCTGTTTTGGGTCGTGACAAAGTTGGTATCAGAGCGGAGTTCTGTGTCAGGGCTTAGTTATGTGAGTTGTGGCCCTAGTTTTAAAGTTGTGTTTTCTGTTGGACTACTGCAGTGTATTAGGTTTGAGTATGTCTTGAAGAGTATTCCTTGCTGTAGTTTTCAGCGTTATTCCTCCGTTGTCTATTTTGTCTGAATCTTTCCGTTTGTCTTTTCAGAATGAGGAGGCGAGCGCGTGTCGCTCCACCGGTCATTGAGGCCGAGGATGATGAGTCTTTTCAGGATGAGGTTTTACCTCATGAGCAGCCAATTAGACGTAGAGGTCGTGGCAGAGGTAGACCTCGAGGAGCGGCAGGTCACCGTAGGCAGAGAGAGTTACAGGACGAGGAGCCTGTTGAGCCTGAGTTTGATGTTCCTGTTCCTCCAGTTGTTCAGCCTGCCTATCAGCAGGGTATGTCTGACCCTGAGGCAGCTTTGTTCTATGCCCGAGTTGGCAGGATTGCTTTTGATGGTACTTCTGATCCTTTAGATTTTCTGCATGCGATTGAGACTAGGACTCGGACTGCTCACACTGAGTACCAGCGGATCATGATCGTCGAGTTATCTGTCGAGGGACTAGCTCTAGATTGGTTCATTCAGATGATCCAGCCCTATATGATGACGATGACGTGGGCTCAGTTTTGAGAGCGGTTTATGAGGAGATTTTGTCCAGAGCCTCTTCGTTTGAGCTATCGTCTCCGTTTGACTAGTATTTCTCATGGAGATTGATCTGTAGAGGAGTATACCCGAGAGTTTCTTCGGTTGGGTAGATATGCTGAGGATCTGATGCGAGATCAGTATTTCGCTGTTACTACGTATGTTACTGGTTTGGGTTCAGCTTTTGCTGGTATGCCTACAGCAGGTCTTACTCTGGAGTCTATAATTGAGTTAGCCAAGGAGATTGAGCTGAGATTAGTTAGGCAGGATGCTCAGGCATCTAATGCAATCGTGGCAGGTATTGTTTCTGTTTGTTACCTGGATGCTTGGGTTTTGTTTGATCCGGGTGCCACGCATTCATTTGTTTCTCCTGTTTTTGCTTCTAAATCTTGTTGGCAAGCTTTGAGGATGGCTTTTCCTTTGTCTGTTGCCACTCCTCTAAGCGATTCCTTGGACGCCGATATTGTTCTTTCTGGTTGTCCAGTTCTCGTGGGAGATAGAGAATTACCCGCTGATTTGATTTTGTTGGACGTGATGGAGTTTGATGTTATTCTGGGAATGGATTAGTTATTTCAGCACTATGCCGTGGTAGATTGCAGGAATAAGGAGGTGACTTTTAGAATTCCTGGTGAAGAAGATTTTAAGTTTGTTGGTGATAGGAGTTCAGCACCTCAGAATCTTATTTCGGCTATTACAACTAGGAAGTTGTTGAAGAAAGGTTGTCAGGGATATTTGGCATTGGTTAGGGATACGTCAGTGGAGAAGTTGTCACTCACAGATGTTCCAGTTGCTTGTGAGTTTCCTGATGTTTTTCCTGAGGAGTTGCCAGGTTTACCACCTCATAGAGAGATTGAGTTTCGTATAGATGTGGTACCAGGTACGACTCCTATATCTATGCCACCCTATCGAATGGCTCCTGCAGAGTTGAGAGAGTTGAAGGAGCAGTTACAAGAGTTGTTGGATAAAGGTTTCATCAAACCTAGTGTTTCTCCTTAGGGTGCACCAGTCCTGTTTGTGAAGAAGAAGGATGGTACCCTGAGACTGTGCATTGACTACAGAGAGTTGAATAAGGTGATAGTGAAGAACAAGTATCCTCTCCCGAGGATAGATGATTTGTTTGATCAGCTATAGGGTGCACAGTTCTTTTCTAAGGTTGACTTGACGTCGGGTTATCATCAACTGCGGATTAGTGAGGCCGATGTTCCTAAGACAGCGTTCTGCACTCGATATGGCCATTATGAGTTTCTGGTGATGTCTTTTGGTTTGACTAATGCACCAGCAGCTTTTATGGACCTGATGAACAGAGTATTCAGACCGTATGTGGATCAGTTTGTAGTAGTCTTCACTGATGATATACTGGTATATTCGAGGAGTATGGAAGAGCAAGTATATCACTTGAGGATTGTACTACAGACACTGAGAGATCATCAGCTTTATGCTAAATTCTTGAAGTGTGATTTCTGGATGGAGAGTGTTTCTTTTCTTGGACACGTAGTGTCTAAAGAAGGTATTCAGGTTGATCCACAGAAGGTTGAGGCAGTATCTGAATGGCCTAGACCTACTTCTGTTACGGAGATTCGCAGTTTTCTGGGTTTAGCCGGGTATTATAGGCGGTTTGTGCAGGATTTTTCCAGGATAGCAGCCCCTATGACTCGCTTGACTCAGAAGAATGTTAGATTTGAGTGGTCAGAAGCTTGTGAGAATAGTTTTCAGTTATTGAAGGAGAAGTTGACCACAGCACCAGTATTAGCTTTGCCTAATAGTGTGGATAAGTTCACAGTTTACTGTGATGCCTCTAGAATTGGTCTTGGTTATGTGTTGATGTAGAATGGAAGGGTGATAGCCTATGCTTCAAGGCAGTTGAAGAAGCATGAGCAGAACTATCCTACACATGATCTTGAGATGGCTGCAGTGATCTTTGCTTTGAAGATTTGGAGACATTATTTGTACGGGGTGACTTGTGAGATATTTACTGATCACAAGAGCCTTAAGTACATTTTCCAGCAGCGAGATTTGAATTTGAGGCAAAGAAGATGGTTGGAACTGTTGAAGGATTATGATTGCGAGATTCTTTACCATCCGGGTAAAGCTAATGTTGTAGCAGATGCCTTGAGTAGGAAGTCCTCAGGTAGTCTTGCTCACATCGGTGTTGAGAGGAGACCATTGATCTAAGAGTTGCATCTGATGGTGGATCAAGGTCTGATGATGAAGATTAGTAGATCAGGTGGACTGTTAGCTCAGTTTAAAGTTCGATCTGTACTGAGGGATAGGATTAAAGCAGCTCAGAGCCGAGATCCTATTCTAGAAGAGCTTGCAGAGAATGTCAGAGCAGGGAAGTTCACTGATTTCACACTCGATGATGATGGTGTGTTGTGGATCAGTGGTAGATTGTGTGTTCCTGACGTGGATGATTTGAGAGAGGAGATTTTAGAGGAAGCACATTCTACAGCCTACAGCGTTCATTCGGGTGTTACTAAGATGTACCACAATATCAGAGATTTATACTGGTGGGATGGATTGAAGAAGGATGTTGCTGATTATGTTGCTAAGTGCTTGACGTGTCAGCAAGTGAAAGCCGAACATCAGAAGCCTTCTGGGAAGCTTCAGCCTCTTCCTATTCCCGAGTGGAAGTGGGAAAGGATAGCTATGGATGTTGTGGTCGGTTTACCTCATTCGAAGGATGGATACGATTCCATCTGGGTGATTGTAGACAGGTTGACGAAGTCTGCACATTTCTTGCCTGTGAAAGCCACATATTCAGTTGCTAGATTGGCGAAGTTGTATGTGAAGCATATTGTATGCCTTCATGGAGTACCTGTGTCCATTGTGTCAGATAGAGGTTCGGTGTTTACTTCTCGTTTTTGGCAGAAGTTGCAAGAAGCGATGGGCACTAGGTTGGATTTCAGTACTGCTTTTCATCCTCAGACAGATGGTCAGTCTGAGAGGATGATCCAGACACTGGAAGATATGTTGAGGATGTGTGTCTTGGATTTAGGAGTTAGCTGGGATGATCATTTGCCACTTGTTGAGTTTGCATATAATAACAGCTACCATAGTAGTATTGGTATGGCACCATATGAGGCGTTGTATGGAAGGAAGTGTAGATCCCCGTTGAGTTGGGATGAGATTGGTGAGAGAGCTTTGACTGGACCAGAGATGGTTCAGGATGCTGCAGAGAAAGTCGTCGTGATCAAGCGCAGATTAGAGATCGCAGTTAGCAGACAGAAGAGTTATGCAGATCCTAGGCGCAGAGATGTGGAGTTTCAGGTTGGAGATTTCATTTTTCTGAAAGTATCTCCGATGAAGGGTGTGATGAGATTTGGCAGGAAGGGTAAGTTAGCACCGAGATACATTGGACCGTTTGAGATTCTGGAGAGAGTTGGCACTGTTGCATATCGGTTGGATTTGCCTCCGAGTATGTCACAGGTGCATCCAGTATTTCATATCTCGATGTTGAGGAAGTATATCTCAGATCCTTCACACGTGTTGCAACCTGACAGTGTGGAAGTGAGTGAAGATTTGACGTTTGTGAAAGAACCTGTGGCGATCGTTGATTTTCAAGTTCGACAGTTGAGATCGAAGCAGATTCTGATGGTCAAGGTTCTGTGGCGTAGCGACAGAGTTGAAGAGCATACGTGGGAGACTGAAGCTGAGATGCGAGCTTCTTACTCGTATCTCTTTCCTTCTTGATCTTGTTTTCTGGAATTCGGGGACAAATTCTTGTAAGGGGGGAAGACTATAATATCCCGTGTTTTTTTTTAAAATATTTTTACACTGTACCGGGATATGCAGTGTTAATAATTTCTGTACATTATATGATATTTTTACGAGTTAATATGTATTTAAAATCTATTTTAATTACGGTGTATTATTTTCAGTGTTTTATGTAAAATTTTCCCGGGACTTGCATTTTCGGGGAAATTTTCACGTAAACAATGTATTATTAATTATTTTGAATATATTTTCAGACTTGCATGAACTCATACATATTTTTAAATTATTAAACAAAGTTATGTGTGTGTATATTTATTTAATTAGGGTTTATTAGTACCCTAATATTTTATTAATTATTTATTAGTTTTATTGTTATTTAATTATTTTTATTTAGTATAAATTATTAAAATATTAAATTTTTATGTGTGTGGTGTATATTTGATGTGTGTAATTTAATATTATTTTAATATATAGTATAAAGTATATATATATACATATATACATCAAAATTACAAAAGAATTGGAAAATTACACATTTGCCCCCGAGTCTCCTTCTTCCTCCCGATCCTTCTCCTTGCCGTCCGGGCGTCTGTCACGCCGTTTCTTCACCGTGGGTGTGCCGTCCGGTGTGCCACCGTCTTCCCCGACCAATTCCGCCGCCTGAGGAGGCCGTTTCCGGTGCCTGGAAGTCGATTTTGGCCGGAGAAGCCGAAAATCGATCCACCGTCGATCACGCCGATTCCGGCCACCAATTTTGACACTGCCGGTCTCTTTCTTCTCCTTGAGCTCCGGTGAGTGTGATTCTAGCTTTGGTTTGAGCTAAAATGGTCTAGAATTGCTTAGGTTTCGATTTTGTCAATTTCGGCCTATTAGGGTTTTTAATTTTTTTTAGCTTCGAATTGGATGATTCATGAAAACTTCCTTAACAAATGTTGTTCCTAGTAGCTTAATATACATGTATGAATTTTTTTAGAATTTTTGGAGATTGTTTGGATTTTTGGGTATTTTTGAATATTTTAATATTATTTTCTAATTTTCGGAAATTAATTATTTAAATTATGAAATTGGAGTTTATGGTTGAATTAGGTGTTGAAATGAATTATAGGAATTTATTTTGAATTTTTATGAATTTCTAAGTATTTATTTTGAATTATTGAAGTTTATGTGATTTTGAGAAATTAGGGTTAAATGTGTTTTTATTTGAATTTAATTGGTTAATTGAGTTTAATTATTAATATTATTGATAAATATGTTGAGAAAATTAATTTTGGATAATTGTATGAATTTTGGTGAATTTTTGAAGTAATTTAAGTATATTTATATATATAGGGGTATTTTGGTAATTTTATCCTAAATTGTCTAAAAATGCAATTTAATTGGTTTTAATAATTATTTAAGGTATAAAAATGATTTCTACAAAATATTTGGTATTTTTAACTAATTAAAACTATTTTTCGTGAATTATTTTCAATTATATATATAATATACGGTTTTTCTAATAAAATGAGTTTTAATCGATTTTTACAGTGTTTCAAGGTTAATTATGTAATTTTTACCTATGAGATGTATTTATGTGATTTAAGGATATTTTTGGTATATTTGGAATATGTTCTGTGTTTGTGGACCCCGGTCGGTGGACTGTAGTTTGGAGTCTGACCGTGGGATTTTGATTGTGTTGAGCCTATTTTTCGAAGTGTATTTCTTTGCAGGGTCGGCTCTACTCTTTTGAGTAGAGAGATGTCCGTTTTACAGGGGAGGTTCTGTCGAATTTTTGGTAGAATTCTCGTAAAACGTGATGTCCAATCGAACCCTAATTTCTGATTCTGTGTTAAATACTCTAGATTGAATTCTAGGATTTCTGTTAGGGTTTATTCTGATGTCGATTATTTATTGCTTGTTTAGTTGCGCCGAGACCGAGGGCTAGTGGACCAGGCCCGTCGGACCTGTCTCGTGGAGCGCATTAGGTGAGTTACTATACTATATATATATGCTTAGGATGCATGATTTAGAAATGCATGTTTTATGTTGATTAAATATGCATAAATAATTTGATTATTTCTTAAGTTTACATTAAGTATATTTTTGGTTTATTTTTGGTATATACTAAATTATATGCATATTTTGTGAATAAAATATATTTAAAATGTTTTTAAATATATTTTCAGCTTAATTTATAATTTGATTGAATGTATTTGATATATATATACTCGAAATATACCTGGTTTACTTTTGGTACATTTCCGGTATATATATGGATTATATTGTTATTTCATTTACATTCATGCATCATTTATTTTTGTGAATGAATGTTTTACATTATTAATGATGAAGGATATCGATAGAACGTGCTACCTAGTGGGCAGCACTAGGACCGAGTACGTACCGGTACGCCTATAGCTTTAGGCTATATTACTAACTTATTTGTGGATATTGATTTGATTATGATTATTGATATGTGAGATATGGTTTGGAGGTGTGATTGCTGGAGCTCGGTTGACCAAGTGTCTCGGGGCCAATCACACTGGCAGTCAGACTGCTGGAGCTCGGTTGACTTAGTGTCTCGGGGCCAGTCTACTGTCCAAATGGATTAAGTGGATATATTTGGAATAAGTGAGCCTGTATGGCCAGAGTGTTGTTTAACACTATTTCTGAGGTTGCGATATTCTAGGGTTCTATGTGATCCTTCATAAAAGATGATTTTCAGATAAAATATATAAAAATGATTTTATTGCATCTGTGTGTAATTGCCTGTATATATACATATTATATATACTGTTGACTGTATGCATTATCACTTAGTGTGTATGTATATATATTATAGTAATTCACTCAGTGAGGTCTGACTCCCCTCCGTTGACTATTTTTCAGGAGAGTCAACTTCTTCAGACCTCAGTAGCAGGTCGATACGCCGGATTTCTTCCGCCCCGGCTTCTTTGTGTAAATTATCTACTTGAGTCTTATTTATTTTATCTAGACACTGCAGTAGTTGTGAATTAAAGTGTTGGATTTCATGTATTTTATTTTAAAGAAATGTATTATATTGAAACTGGATTTGTATTAAAGGGATTTTATATATGTGATGAGAATTTGATTTAAATCCAGTTGATGTGGATAATATTATGATATTATGATTTTTATTTCCGCTGCATATTATATTGTTATTGTTATTATTGCATGTTTATTTTATTTTTAGGCTTGCTACGGGTTCCGGATTCGAAAGAATTCTCGTTCCCTAGCGCCGGTCATGGCCCTTGTTTTGGGTCGTGACACTGAGACACTTGGTCAACTGAGCTCCAGCAATCACACTCTCAAATCGCATCTCACATCAATTAAATCAATCCAATCATAATCCATAAATAGATTAGTAATTTAACTTAAATTCTATCATCGTACCGGTACGTACTCGGTCCTAGTGCTGCCCACTAGGTAGCATGTTCTATTGATATCCTTCATTTAAAAATAAACCCATACATTCATGAAATAAACGATGCATGACATTGATTAAAATAACAATATAAACCATATACATACTAGAAATATACAAAAAATAAACCAAGTATATTTCGAGTATATATATATGTCAAACAAATATAGTTTAATTACAAAATAAATCAGAAATAAATTATATATATACTTAAAAACATTTTAAGTATAATTCAATAATAAAACATGCATTTAATTTAAAATATACCAAAATATACCTAAGAAATTATTAAACCATTTATGCATATTTCATAAAATTTAAACATACATTTCTAAAACATGCAACCCTAAAATACGTATATATAAAATAACAACTCACAATTGTGTGCTCCACGAGACGAGTCCGACGGGCCTGGTCCACTAGGCCTCGGTCTCGGCGCAACTAAACAAATAAATGGCAGCGCGAAATCATAATAAATCTAATAAAATTCTAGAGACTCGATCTAAAACACTAAACACATAATAGGAATAGGGATTTGACCGGATGTTATATTTTACGAGAATTCTACCAAAAATTTGGCAGAACCTCCCCTGTAAAATGGACATCTCTCTACTCAAAAAATAGAGTCAGTCCTGTAAAGAAAACACACTTCGAGTATACACAATCACACAACCCCTCGGTTAGACTCCCAAACTATGATTCTACCGAACAAGGTTCACAATTCACGAGATAAACACAGAATACATTAAAATTCCAAAAATACCGAAAATATCCTTTATAAATCAAAATATAACAAATTAGATATTTTAAATACTCAAAATAATTATTTTACCAATAATTACAATAAAACCTTAATTTTAATAAAATATTATTAAAAATCCATACTTCTCGATAAATTCATAAATATTAACCAAAATTCATTTTATAAATCCGAATTACATAATTAGCCCTAAAAACATGTTAAAAATCAATAAAAACTCATTTATTTACAAAAATAATATATTATATATAATTTGAAAATAATTTTAATTAGTTAAAAATACTAAATATTTTGTAAAAAATCATTTTTAAACCTCAAATAATTATTAAAACCAATTTAACTAAATTTTCAACGAGTTTATTACCAAATTACCAAAATACCCCTAATATATATAAATTCACATAATATACTATAATTATTCAAAAATTCACTAAAAATTATACAATTGCTCAAAAATTAATTTCTCAACATGTAATTCAATAAAATCAATAATTATACTCAATTAATCCATTAATTTTAACAAAATACTCATTTAACCTAATTTTCCAAAATTCACCTAAACTAAATAAATTCATAATAAATACACAAAAATCACAAAAATTACAAATTAAATTCAACCTCTATAAACACCATAAATCACAATTTCACAATTTATTTAATTAATTTACAAAAATTAGAAAATATTAATAAAATAATAAAAAATTCACAAAAATCAAAATAATTTCCAAAAATTCCACAAAAATTACAAGATGTAGATAGAGCTACTAGGAACAATCTTTGTGAAGGAACTTAGCTTGAATCATCAAGATTGAAGTTCAAAAAATTAAAGAACTCAAAATGGCCGAAATAGAAAATTGATCACTAATAAATATCTAGACCAAAACAAGTGAAACCAAGCTTAGAAATGCACTCACCGGAGCTCAAGGAAGAGATAGAGACCCACGGCGTCCAATTTGGTGGTTGGAAAATAGTTGAATGGAGTTAAGCTTAGATTTTGGTTTCTCGGTCAAGAAATGGCCAAAACACGCCGAAAAAGGGAGTAGCTGGCAGCGGAGTGAGCTAGAGAGGGTGGTGGCACACCGGAAGGCACACCGACAGTGAGGGAAGGGAGTTACTACGGCGAGAAATGGGGAGGAGGGCGTCGGGAAGAATGGAGGAAAAGGGATGACACGTTTTGTAATTTTGATAAACTTTATATATATATATATATATATATATATATATATA
The DNA here is from genome assembly GCA_947683625.1 of Mallotus nudiflorus. Classification (NCBI taxonomy): domain Eukaryota; kingdom Viridiplantae; phylum Streptophyta; class Magnoliopsida; order Malpighiales; family Euphorbiaceae; genus Mallotus; species Mallotus nudiflorus. The sequence continues at coordinate 334,758 of CANTUR010001249.1, forward strand.
TATATATATATATATATATATATATATATATATATATATATATGATAAATAAAATCATGCATGGAATCATGCAATTACATAAAACAGACTAACGTAAATAATTATTATTTATTTAGGTTTTAATTTTCCCAAAAATAAAATTCCCAAAAAAATTTTACGTAAGAAATTTAAAATAAATAAATAAAATAACTTTAATAATTAACAAACTAATTAAATAATCAAATATATTTATCAAAATTATTAACATTGCATATCCCGATGCAGTTTAAAATTATTGAAAATCTGGGGATATTACAGTACGGTATATGTAACTTCTATTTCAGCAGAGAACTCAGGATACGTCAATTCTATATATATTCTATATTCTGAATCCTGTTGATTTCCATGTCTTTTCAGCATGGTGAATGTGAATTATTTCTTTTATAGAGACAATATTGGTAATCAGTCTTTTCAAGTTAAGGTTGTGGTTATAGTTTCAGCCCTACTACACCTATCTAGTTGTCACAACCCAAAACAGGGGCCATGACCGGCGTCAGGGAATGGGAATTTTTTCGAATTCGGAACTCGTAGCAAACCTTAAAATAAAATAAAAACATGCAATAATCATAATAACATAAATAAAATAATAATCTGCCAATAAAATTAATTATAGATCCTCGTCTTATATATAAATAATCCTTTAATACAAATTTCAGTTCAAATCCTTAAAATACATAACTCGCACAAATATAATACATAAACCCCACAACTATTTACAACTACTGCAGTGTCTAGATTATAAAATAAAGCTCAGATAAGCAGTTTACATAGCGAAGCCAGGGCAGAAGAATCCGGTGTATGGGTCTGCTATTGAGGTTTGAAGATAATGACTCTCCTGAAAAATAGTCAACGGAGGGGAGTCAGACCTCACTGAGTGAATTGCTATAATATATATACATGCATACTACATGGCAATGCACACAATCAATAGTATATATATAATAAGTATATATACAAGCAAATACACACAGATACAACAAAATCATTTTATATATTTTTACTGAAAATCACTATTTATGAAGGATCAAATAGAACCTTAGAAAACTACAACCTCAAACAGTGTTAGACAACACTCTAGCCATACAAGCTCACTTATTCCAAATATATTCACTTGTTCCATTTGGACAGAAGATTGGCCCTGAGACACTAAGTCAACTGAGCTCCAATAGTCTGACTGTCAGTGTGATTGGCCCCGAGATACTTAGTCAACCGAGCTCCAGCAATCACACTCCCAAATCACATCAGATATCAAATCGAAGCAATATAATCAATATCCACAAATAGGTTAGTAATATAGCCTAAATGCTATTGGCGTACCGATACGTACTCAGTTTTAGTACTACACACTAGGTAGCACGTTCTATTGATATCCTTCATTTAAATATAAAACATACATTCATAAATAAATGATGCATGTAATTGAATAAAATAGCAACATAAACCATATATATACTAGAAATATACCAAAAGTAAACCAAGTATATTTCGAGAATATATACGTCAAATAAATCCAATATAGTTACAAAATAAACTGGAAATAAACTATAAATATACTTAAAACAATTTAAGTATAAATTCATAATAAAACATGCATATAATTTAAAAATACCAATAATACACCAAAAGTAAACCTAAGTAATAATTAAGTCATTTATGCATAATTTACTAAAATAAATCATACATTTCTAAAAATATGCATCCTAAAACACGTATATATAAAATAATAACTCACTGTTATTGCACTCTTCGAGACGGGTCTAACGGGCCTGGTCCACTAGACCTCGGTTTCGGTGCAACTAAACAAACAAATGATAACAGAAAATCAAAATAATTCTATCAAAATTTCTAGAAACTCAATCTAAAATAGTAGACATAGAATTAGAATCAGAATTCGACCGGACATCACGTTTTATGAGAATTCTACCAAAAATCCGGCAGAACCTCCCCTGTAAAACGAACATCTCTCTACTCAAAGAGTAGAGCCAGTCCTGCAAAGAAAATACACTTTAAAATAACACAATTCACAACCCCTCGGTCGGACTCTAAACTACAATTCACCGATCGAGGTTCACAATTCACAAAATAATTACAGAAATACTGAAAAATACCAAAATGCCCTTAAATACTCAAAATATAGAAAATTTAGATATTCAAACGCTAAAAATATTTATTTAACCGATAAATACACAAAAACCCTAACTTTAATAAAATATTATTAAAAATCGACAATTCTCAATAAATTCATAATTATTGACCAAAATACATTTTATAAATCCAAATTACATAATTAACCCTAAAACTTACTCAAAATCGATAAAAACTCATTTATATAGAAAAATCGTATATTATATATAATTTGAAAATAATTTACGAAAAATAGTTTTAATTAGTTAAAAATACTAAATAATTTATATAAATCATTTTTATACCTTAAATAACTATTAAAACCAATTTAATTACATTTATAGCCAATTTAGTGTCAAATTACCAAAATACCCCTAGTTACGTAAATTCCCTAAAATTAATCAAAAATTCACCAAAAATAGTATAATTACTCAAAATTAATTTTCTCAACATATAATTCAATAATATCAATAAATATACTCAATTAACCAATTAATTTTAATAAAACACATAATTAACCTAATTTTCCCAAAATTACATAAACTAAATAAATTCAAAATAAATATATAAAATTCACAAAAATTACAAATAAATTTCTAAAATTCATTTCAACACCTATAAACACTATAAAACAAAATTTCATAATTTAATTAATTAATTTTCGAAAATTAGAAAATATTAATATAATAATAAAAAAATCACAAAAATCAAAATAATTCCCAAAAATTCCAAAAAAATTCACAAAGGTAGATTAAGCTATAGGGATCAATTTTTGTGAAGGGATTTTTCATGAATCATTCAAATTGAACCTCAAAAATTTCAAGAACCCTAAATGGCTGAAATTGCACAATCGAAAGCTAGGGAAATCTAGACCATTTCAAGTGAAACAAAGCTTGGAAATGGACTCACCAGAGCTCAAGGAGAAGATAGAGATAGGTGGTGTCGAGTTTGGTGGCCGAAAATGGCTTGGTTGATGGTGAAGAAGTTTTCGGCTTCTCTTGAGAATTCCGGCCAAAACATGTCAGAGAAGGAGGTAGCAGGCATCGGGAATGGCTAGAGGTGGTGGTGGCAAGCCGAAAAGCACACCGATAGCCTGAAAATAGAATGACAGGCGACAAAAATGGAGGAAAACCGATCGGGAGGGAGAGGGATGGCAGAATGGCAAAACGGTAAATATTGCAAACTTTTAGTTTTTGATAAATAATTATGTATATATATGTATATATATAACTATACTTTATATGATAATAATATATAATATCACACACACAATAAATACACACCACACACCTATTTTAATAATAATTACACATATATACATATATATACTTAATTAATTAATTAATATAAAAACTATATTATATAATTTATTTATAAAATAAACTCTAATTTAATTTTAAATAAATGTACGTATATGAACTTTATTTAACACTTTAAAATTACGCATGAACTCATGAAAATTCATAAAACTATTTAGAATAATTAATATTAAATTATTTACGTCTTAATTTCCTCGAAAATAAAATTCCCGAGAAAATTTTACATAAAGAACTTAAAATAATTAAAAATAATTAAAATGACTTAATAAATAAAAAACTCATTAAATAATCATGAATATATATAAATTATTAACACTGCATATCCCGATGCAGTTTAAAAATATTTAAATACTTGGGATATTACACTAGTATAGGGGTAGGCTAGGGCAACTATAACTCAAAGGTCGAGGTCGTCATTGTAAGAGGTACAAGTAGCCCTTTGAACTAGAACAAGCAACAATTGTGGCTAGGATAGTCGAGATTAATGAGAGCTTAATGGCATTTAGCTAAGTTTGATAGTTGTTTGAGTATTATTTGATAAAGGAATTGGAAGATGTCTAATGAAGACGAATCACTTTTGTACTCTTGATGGCGAAGTTGTTAGTTCCGACTGTAGATCACAGTTAGAGTTAAGGAGTGAGTTTTAAGATATTTCCATCCATTTATAAGGAGGGATAATTACTTGTGGCTATTATTATATAGAATAAGAGAAGAGCAGTCAGTTGAGAAGAATATCTATAAACTCTTCAATCTATCACATCATGTTGTAGATGTGATATAGTATAAGAGGAGACTGGTAAAACTGTGTTGTAGTATCCCGAGTTTTTAAATAATTTTAAACTGCATCGGGATATGTAGTGTTAATAATTTTTATACACATTTATGATATTTTTATGAGTTGTTATTTATTAAAGCTAATTTTAATTATTTTATATTATTTTAAGTTCTTTACATAAAATTTTCCCAGGAATGCTATTTTCGGGGAAATTAAAACGTAAATAATTTAATATTAATTATTTTAATAATATATAATATTATGAATAATATAATATTAATATAATATTATAATATTATATTAAAGATATATATATATATATATATATATATATATATATATATATATATATATATATATATATATATATATATATATATATGTATATATAGTTTGCTAAATTTACAATAATTGGCCTCACCCCTAACCTCACCTTCCCGACGTCCCCTTCCCCTCTCCCCACTACGCAACGCCGGCCACCTACTATCACTGCACCTCCCGGCATGCCACCTCCTTCCTCCAGCAGTTCCGTAGCCTGCAGACGTCCGTTCCGGCACCGGTGAGGTGGATTTTGGTGTTTTGGCTGAAAGTTGGCCTCTTCTTCCTCTCTCACGTTTCCGGCCACCAAAACATATCACTCTGGTGCCGTTGAACTGGCCAGACACCACAGAAGATGATTCTAAGCTTCTTTTAAGCTTAAAACTCAATTTGGTAAGGTTTTTGTCTAGTTTTCCAATTTCGGCCATTTAGAGTTCTTGAATTTTTTGAACTTCAATTTGACTGATTCAAGCAAACTCCCTTCACAAACTTTGATCTTAGTAGCTTAATCTACCTCTGTGAATTTTTGTGGAATTTTTGGAATTTATTTTGATTTTTGGGAATTTTTTATTATTTTCTAATTTTTGAAAATTAATTAATTAAATTATGAAATTGTGTTTTATGGTAATTATAGGTGTTGAAATGCATTTTATAAATTTATTGGTAATTTTTTTGAATTATATATATATATATTTGGAATTTATTAAGTTTATGTAATTTTGAAAAATTAGGTTAATTATGTGTTTAATTGAAATTAATTGGTTAATTGAGTATATTTATTGATATTATTGAATTATATGTTGAGAAAATTAATTTTGAGTATTATACTATTTTTGGTGAATTTTTTATTAATTTTAGTGAATTTATATATATAGGGATATTTTGGTAATTTGACACTAAATTGGTTAAAAATGTAATTAAATTGGTTTTATTAGTTATTTAAGGTATAAAAATGATTTCTACAAATTATTTAGTATTTTTAACTAATTACAACTATTTTTCATAAATTATTTTCAAATTATATATATAATATACGATTTTTCTAAATAAATGAGTTTTTATCGGTTTTAATGTGTTTTAGGGTTAATTATGTAAATTGGATTGATAAAATGTGTTTTTATTATAAAAGGGCATTTTTAGTATTTTTGTAATTGTTCTATGAATTGTGAACCTTGGTCTGTGAATTGTAGTTTGGAGTTCGACCGAGGGATTGTGGTTGTGAATTGAATTTGTTCGAAGTGTGTTTCTTTGCAGGACCAACTCTACTCTTTGAGTAGAGAGATTTCCATTTTACAGGGGAGGTTCTACCGGATTTTCGGTAGAATTCTCGTAAAACATGATGTACGGTCGAATTCTGATTCTAATTTTGTATCTAGTATTCTAGATCGAGTTTCTAGAAATTTTGATAGAATTATTCTGATTTCCTGTTATCATTTGTTTGTTTAGTTGTGTCGAGACTGAGGCCTAATGGACCATGCCCATCAGATTCGTCTCAAGGAGTGCAATAACAATGAGTTGTTATTATAAAATAAGCATATATATATATATATATATATATATATATATATATATATATATATATATATATATATATATATATATATATATATATATATATATATATATAGGGTGCATGTTTTAGAAATGTATGGTTTATTTTGATAAAATACGCATAAATGATTTAATTAGTACTTAGGTTTATTTTTGGTATATTTTGATATATTTTAAATTATATGCATGTTTTATTAAACATTTATACTTAAAATGTTTTTAAATATATTTCTAGTTTATTTTACAATTTTATTGGATTTATTTGACATATATATACTCAAAATATACCTAGTTTACTTTTGGTATATTTCTACTATATATATATGGTTTATGTTGCTATTCTATTGAAATTCATGCCTCATTTATTTTATGAATGTATGTTTTATATATATTAATGAAGGATATTAATAGAACGTGCTACCTAGTGAGTAGCACTAGGACCGAGTACGTACCGGTATGCTGATAGCATTTAGGCTTTATTACTAACCATTTGACGATATTGATCGGATTGATTTGATTTGATGTGTGATGTGATTTGAGAGTGTGATTACTAGAGCTTCACTGAATTAGTGTCTTGGGGCCAATCACACTGATAGTCAGACTACTGGAGCTCGATTGACTTAGTGTCTGGGGGCCAGTCTATTGTCCAAATGGAACAAGTGAATATATTTGGAATAAGTGAGTCTGTATGGCTAGAGTGTTATCTAACACTGTTTGAGGTTGCAATTTTTTTCTAGGGTTCTATTTGATCCTTCATAAATAGTGATTTTTCAGAAAATATATAAAAATGATTTTACTGCATCTGTGTGTAATTGCCTGTATATATATTTATTATATATACTATTGACTGTGTGCATTGCCATTTAGTTATGCATGTATATATATTATAACAATTCACTCAATGAGGTTTGACTCCCCTCCGTTGACTTTTTTTTAGGAGAGTAATCATCTTCAGACCTCAGTAGCAGACCCATATATCGGATTTCTTTCACGCTGGCTTCACTATGTAAACTGCTTATCTGAGCCTTATTTTATAATTTAGACACTGTAGTAGTTGTAAACAGTTATGGAGTTTATGTATTATATTTGTGTGAGTTATGTATTTTAAAGATTTGAACTGGAATTTGTATTAAAAGTTTATTTATATATGAGATGAGTTGTTCGATTTAATTTCATTTGGTGGATTATTATTTCAATATTTATGATTTTATTTCCACTGCAGAATACTTTATCATTGTTATTATTATTATTATTATTATTATTATTATTATTATTATTATTATTATTATTATTGCATGTTTTATTTTATTTTAAGACTTGTTATAGGTTTCGGATTCGAAAGAATTCCCATTCCCTAGCACCGGTCGTGGCCCCTATTTTGGGTCATGACAAAGTTGGTATCAGAGTGGAGTTTTGTGTTAGGGCTTTAGTTGAGTGAGTTGTGGCCCTAATTTCAGTGTTGTGTTTTCTTTTGGAAACTATTGCAATGAATTAGGTTTGAGTATGTCTTGATAAGTATTCCTTGCTTTAGTTTTCTGCATTATTCCACTGTTGTTTATTTTTTATGAATCGTTCTATTTGTCTTTTCAAAATGAGGAGGGGAGCGCGTGTTGGTCCATCGGTCATTGAGGCCGAGGATGATGAATCCTTTCAGGATGAGGTTTTACCTCCTGAGCCACCAGTTAGATGCAGAGGTCATGGCAAAGGTAGACCTCGAGGAGCGACAGGTCACTGTAGATAGAGAGAGATGCAGGATGAGGAACCTATAGAGCTTGAGTTCGAGGATGTTCCTGTACCTTCAGTTGTTCAGTCTATTCAACCTGCCTATCAGCAGGGTATGTCTGACCCTGAGGCAGCTCTGTTTTATGCTAGAGTTGGCAGGATTGCCTTCGGTGGGACTTCTGATCCATTAGACTTTCTGCAAGTGATCGAGACTAGGACTTGGACTGCTCACACCGAGTACCAGCAGATTATGATAGTCGAGATGTCTGTTGAGGGACCAGCCCTGGACTGGTTTATTCAGATGATCCAGCCTTATATGATGACGATGACCTGGGCTCAGTTTCGAGAGTAGTTTATGAGGAGATTCTACCCAGAGCCTCTCCATATGAGTTATCATCTCCGGTTGACTAGCATTTCTCGCAGTGATCGATCAGTAGAGGAGTACACCCGAGAGTTCCTCTGACTGGGTAGATATGCAGAGGATCTGATGTGAGACCAGTATTTTGCAATCACTACCTATGTTACTGGATTGGGTTCAGCATTTGCTGGTATGCCTACAGCAGGCCTTACTCTGGAGTCTGTTATAGAGTTGGCCAAGGAGATTGAGCTGAGGCTAGTTAGGCAGGGAGTGATGCCTGATTATTACCTGCTGGGTGTTCAGTCGAGTGGATTACAGGCTACTCCATATTCAAGTTTTCATGTTGGTTTAAGTAGTCAACAGAGAGGTCTGACTCAACAAAGTCAGAGGCAACAGCAGTGAGTGCATCGGAGCAGTAGAAATGGTCATGGAGGTCAGCGTAGGCCATTCAGATTTGGGTCAGGTGCTTCGAGCAATAGCAATGGTCATAGTTTTGGGTCAGTTGCCAGTGTTTGCCAGACCTGCGGTAGAGTCCATCAAGGACCATGTTACCTGACACCACTAACATGTTTCAAATGCAGGCATACAGGACATTTTGCTAGATCGTGTCCTTATTTCGAGTATCAGCAGCCGCAGATTCCACAATTTCCATAATAGTCAATTGCTAATGCTGCACTCGCACTATTTCAGTTGCCTTTAGCCCAGCATCAGAGTTCCACTCAGCTTGTTCCATAGCAGGGTTGTGGTAGAGGTGCCAAAGGAGGTGCCAGAGGTGTTGGCTAGGCTTTCACTAGTCAGTAGGGAGGTCAAGGACAGGTCAGAGTTTTCCATCTCACTTAGTAGGATGCTTAGGCATCTAATGCAGTCATGGTAGGTATTATTTCTGTCTGTTACCTGGATGCATGGGTTCTGTTTGATCCGGGTGCCACGCATTCGTTCGTTTCTCCTATTTTTGCTTCTAAGTCTTGTTGGCAAGCTTCGAGGATGGCTTGTCCTTTGTTTGTTGCCACTCCTCTAAGTGATTCCTTGGACACCGATATTATTCTTTCTGGTTATCCAATTCTTGTCGGAGATAGAGAATTATCTGTTGATTTAATTCTTTTGGATGTGATGGAGTTTGATGTTATTCTGGGTATGGATTGGTTATCTCAGCATTATGACGTGGTGGATTATTAGAATAAAGAGGTGAATTTCAAAATTTTTGATGAAGAAGAATTTAAGTTTGTGGGTGATAAGAGTTCAGTACCTCAGAATCTTATTTCTACTATTACGACTAGGAAGTTGCTAAGGAAAGGTTGTCAGGGATATTTGGCATTAGTCAGGGATACTTCAGTGGAGAAGTTGTCACTCACAGATGTTCCTGTTGCCTGTGAGTTTCCTCATATTTTTCCTGAGGAGTTGCCAGGTTTACCACCTCATAGAGAGATTGAGTTTTGTATCGATGTGGTTCCAGGCACTACCCCTATATCTATGCCACCCTATAGAATGGCTCTTGCAGAGTTAAAAAAGTTGAAGGAGCAGTTGCAAGAGTTATTGGATAAGAGTTTCATCAGACCCAGTGTTTCTCCTTAGGGTGCACCAATCCTATTTGTGAAGAAGAAGGATGGTACCCTGAGACTGTGCATTGACTACAGAGAGTTGAATAAGGTGACAATGAAGAACAAGTATCCTCTCCCGAGGATAGATGTGCACAGTTCTTTTCTAAGATTAATATGAGGTCAGGTTATCATCAGCTGCGGATCAGTGAAGCCGATGTTCCTAAAATGGCATTCCGCACTCGATATGGCCACTATGAGTTTCTAGTGATGTCTTTTGGTTTGACTAATGCACCAATAACTTTTATGGACTTGATGAACAGGGTATTCAGACCATATATGGATCAATTTATGGTAGTCTTTATCGATGATATACTGGTTTATTTGAGGAGTATGGAGGAGAATGTATATCACTTGAGGACTGTACTACAAACACTGAGAGATCATCAACTTTATGCTAAATTCTCGAAGTATGATTTTCTGGATGGAGAGTGTTTCTTTTCTTGGACACGTGGTGTCTAAAGAAGGTATCCAGGTTGTTCCATAGAAGATTGAGGTAGTGACTGAGTGGCCTAGACTGACTTCTGTTACTGAGATTCGGAGTTTTTTGGGTTTAATCGGGTATTATAGGCAGTTTGTGCAGGATTTTTCTAGAATTGCAACCCTTATAACTCACTTGACTCAGAAGAATGTTAGATTCGAGTGGTCAGAAGCTTATGAGAATAGTTTTTAGTTGTTGAAGGAGAAATTGACCATAGCTCCCATGCTAGCTTTGCCTAATAGTGTGGATAAGTTCACAGTTTATTGTGATGCCTCTAGAGTTGGCCTTGGTTGTGTGTTGATGCAGAATGGTAGGGTGATAGCCTATGCTTCGAGGTAGTTGAAGAAGCATGAGCAGAACTATCCTACATATGACCTTGAAATGGCTGCAATGATCTTTGCTCTCAAGATTTGGAGACACTATCTGTATGGGGTGACTTGTGAGATTTTTACTGATCACAAGAGCCTTAAGTACATTTTCTAGCAGAGAGATCTGAATCTGAGGCAGAGGAGATCGTTGGAACTATTGAAAGACTATGACTGTGAGATTTTATATCATATGGGCAAGGCTAATGTAGTAGCAGATGCCTTGAGTAGAAAGTCCTCAGGCAGTCTTGCTCACATCAGTATAGAGAGGAGACCGTTGATCCAAGAGTTGCATCTGTTAGTGGATCAAGGTCTAATGATGAAGATTAGTAGGTCAGGTGGACTGCTAGCTCAATTTAAGGTGCGATTTGTATTGAGGGATAGGATTCGAGTAGCTCAGAGCCGAGATCGTATTCTAGAAGAGCTTGCAGAGAATGTTCGAGCAGGGAAGTTCACTGATTTCACACTCGATGATGATGGTGTGTTATGGATAAGTGGTAGATTATGTGTTCCTGATGTGGATGATTTGAGAGAAGAGATCCTAGAGGAAGCACATTCTACATCTTATAGCGTACATTCAGGTGTCACTAAGATGTACCACAGTATTAGAGATTTGTACTGGTGGGACGGACTGAAGAAGGATGTCACTGAATATATTGCTAAGTGCTTGACGTGTCAGCAAGTGAAAGCTACACATTAAAAACCTTTTAGGAAGCTTCAGCCTCTTCTTATTCCCGAGTGGAAGTGGGAAAGGATAACTATGGATTTTGTGGTTGGTTTACCTCGTTCTAAGGATGGATATGATCCCATTTGGGTGATTATAGATACGTTGACCAAGTCTGCACATTTCTTGCATGTGAAAGCCACTTATTCTGTAGCTAGATTAGCGAAGCTATATGTGAAGCATATTGTGTGCCTTCATGGAGTACCTGTGTCCATTGTGTCAGATAGAGGTTCAGTTTTTACCTCTCATTTTTGGCAGAAGTTATTGGAAGCGATGGGCACTAGGTTGGATTTCAATATTGCTTTTCATCCTCAGATAGATGGTCAGTCTGAGAGGATGATCCAGACACTGGAAGATATATTGAGGATGTGTGTTTTGGATTTTGGGAGGTAGCTGGGATGATCATTTGCCATTAGTTGAGTTTGCATATAATAACAGCTACCATAGTAGTATTGGAATAGCACCGTATGAGGCATTGTATGAATGGAAATATAGATCCCCTCTGAGTTGGGATGAGATTGGGGAGAGAGCTTTGACTGGACCTAAGATGGTTCAGGATACTACAGAGAAAGTCGCCATGATTAAGCACAGATTAAGGACCACAGTTAGTAGGTAGAAGAGCTATGTGGATCCTAGGCGCAGAGATATGGAGTTTAAGATTGGAGACTTTATTTTTATGAAGGTGTCTCCGATGAAGGGTGTTATGAGATTTGGCAGGAAGGGTAACTTGGCACCGAGATATATCGAACTATTCGAGATTCTGAAGAGAGTTGGCACTGTTGCATATCGGTTGGCTTTGCCCCTGAGTGTGTCACAAGTGCATAAGGTGTTTCATATCTCGATGCTAAGGAAGTATATCTCAGACCCTTCACACGTGTTACAGCCCGACAATGTAGAAGTGAACAAAGATTTGACGTTTGTGGAAGAACTTGTGGCGATCATTGACTATCAAGTTCGACAGTTGCGATCGAAACAGATTTCGATGATCAAGGTTATGTGACATAGCAACAAAGTTGAGGAGCATACATGGGAGACTGAAGCTGAGATGTGTTCTTACCCGTATCTCTTCCCTTCTTGATCTTGTAATTTTCTTTTCTGGAATTCGGGGATGAATTCTTGTAAGGGGGGAAGACTGTAATATCCTGAGTTTTTAACTAATTTTAAACTACATCGGGATATGCAGTGTTAATAATTTTTATACACATTTATGATATTTTTATGAGTTGTTATTTATTAAAGCTAATTGTAATTATTTTATATTATTTTAAGTTCTTTACGTAAAATTTTCCCGGGAATACTATTTTCAAGGAAATTAAAACATAAATAATTTAATATTAATTATTTTAAATAGTTTTACGTATTTGCATGAGTTCATGCATTATTTTAATTGTCGTATTAAAATATATACATATACATGCATATATATACATATATTTAATAATTTTAGGGTTTACTAATTATTTTAATTATGTATATATATATTATATAGTTGTCATTTTAATTGACTTATGTATATGTATATATATTAATTATTTTAGATCATGTGGTGTACAATTATTTGAAATATAATAATATATAATATTATAATTAAAGTTAAAGTTATATATATATATATATATATATATATATATATATATATATATAGTTTGTTAAATTTACAAAAATTGCCCTCACCCCTAACCTCACCTTCCCGACGTCCCCTTCCCCTCTCCCCACTGCACAACATCAGCCACCTACTATCACTGCACCTCCCTGCGTGCCACCTCCTTCCTCCAGCAGTTCTGCCGCCTGCAGACGTCCGTTTCGGCACCGGTGAGGTAGATTTTGGTGTTTTGGCCGAAAGTTGGCCTCTTCTTCCTCCCTCACATTTCCAGCCACCAAAACCTATCATTCTAGTGCCGTTGAACTCCCCAGACACCATAGAAGATGATTCTAAGCTTCCTTTAAGCTTAAAACTCGATTTGGTAAGGTTTTTGTCTAGTTTTCCAATTTCGGCCATGTAGGGTTCTTGAATTTTTTTGAACTTCAATTTGATTGATTCAAGAAAAATCCTTTCACTAACTTTGATCTTAGTAGTTTAATCTACCTCTGTGAATTTTTGTGGAATTTTTGGAATTTATTTTGATTTTTGGGAATTTTTGATTATTTTATTATTATTTTCTAATTTCCGAAAATTAATTAATTAAATTATGAAATTGTCTTTTATGGTAGTTATAGGTGTTGAAATGCATTTTAGAAATTTATTGGTAATTTTTGTGAATTTTATATATATATTTGGAATTTATTAAGTTTATGTAATTTTGAAAAATTAGGTTAATTATGTGTTTAATTGAAATTAATTGGTTAATTGAGTATATTTATTGATATTATTGAATTATATGTTGAGAAAATTAATTTTGAGTAATTATACTATTTTTGGTGAATTTTTTTATTAATTTTAGTGAATTTATATATATAGGGGTATTTTGGTAATTTGACACTAAATTGGTTAAAAATGTAATTAAATTGGTTTTATTAGTTATTTAAGGTATAAAAATGATTTCCACAAATTATTTAGTATTTTTAACTAATTAAAACTATTTTTCGTAAATTATTTTCAAATTATATATATAATATATGACTTTTCTAAATAAATGAGTTTTTATCGGTTTTAATGTGTTTTAGGGTTAATTATGTAAATTGGATTGATAAAATGTGTTTTTATTATAAAAGGGCATTTTCGGTATTGTTGTCATTGTTCTGTGAATTGTGAACCTCGGTCTATGAATTGTAGTTTGGAGTTTGACCGAGGGATTGTGGTTGTGAATTGAATTTGTTTGAAGTGTGTTTCTTAACATGACCGGCTCTAATCTTTGAGTAGAGAGATGTCCGTTTGACAAGGGAGGTTCTGCCGGATTTTCGGTAGAATTCTCATAAAACGTGATGTCCAGTAAAATTCTGATTCTAATTCTGTGTCTAATATTTTAGATCGAGTTTCTAGAAATTTCGATAAAATTATTTTGATTTCCTGTTATCATTTGTTATTTTATATATATATATATATATATATGTTTTAGGGTGCATGTTTTAGAAATGTATGGTTTATTTTGATAAAATATGCATAAATGATTGAATTAGTACTTAGGTTTATTTTTTGTCACGACCCAAAACAGGGGCCATGACCGGCGCTAGGGAACGGGAATTCTTTCGAATCCGGAACCCGTAGCAAGCCTAAAAATAAAATAAATCATGCAATAATAACAATAACCATAATATATATATGCAGCGGAAAATAAAAATCTTAAATGTCACAATATCATTTTCATCACTGGATTTGAATCAAATCTCATCACATATATATATAATATTTTTAGTACAAATCCAGTTTCAATATAATACATCTCTTTAAATAAAATACATGAAATCCAATACTTTAATTCACAACTACTGCAGTGTCTAGATAAAATAAATAAGACTCAAGTAAATAATTTACACAAAGAAGCCGGGGCGGAAGAAATCCGGCGTATCGACCTGCTACTGAGGTCTGAAGATGTTGACTCTCCTGAAAAATAGTCAACGGAGGGGAGTCAGACCTCACTGAGTGAATTACTATAATATATATACATACACACTAAGTGACAATGCATACAGTCAACTGTATATATGTAATATGTAAATATATACATGCAAATTCACATAGATGCAGAAAAATCATTTTTATATATTTGTATGGAAAATCACAGTTTATGAAGGATCACATAGAACCCTAGAATATCGCAACCTCGAAAACAGTGTTAGACAACACTCTAGCCATACAGGCTCACTTATTCCAAATATATCCACTTAATCCATTTAGATAGTAGACTGGCCCCGAGACACTAAGTCAACCGAGCTCCAGCAGTCTGACTGCCAGTGTGATTGGCCCCGAGACACTTGGTCAATCGAGCTCCAGCAATCACACCTCCAAACCATATCTCACACATATCAATAATCACATTCAATCAATATCCACAAATAAGTTAGTAATATAGCCTAAATACTATAGGCGTACCGGTACGTACTCGGTCCTAGTGCTGCCCACTAGGTAGCACGTTCTATTGATATCCTTCATCATTAATAATGTAAAACATTCATTCACAAAAATAAATGATGCATGAATGTAAATGAAATAACAATATAACCCATATATATACCAGAAATATACCAAAAGTAAACCAGGTATATTTCGAGTATATATACGTCAAATAAATCCAGTCAAATCATAAATTAAACTAAAAATATATTTAAAAACATTTTAAATATATTTTATTAACAAAACATGTATATAATTTATTATATACCAAAAATAAACCAAAATAAACTAAATATAAACTTAAGAAATAATCAAATTATTTATGCATACTTAATCAACATAAAATATGCATTTCTAAATCATGCATCCTAAGCATATATATATATAGTATAGTAACTCACCTAGTGCGCTCCACGAGACGGGTCCGACGGGCCTGGTCCACTAGCCCTCGGTCTCGGCGCAACTAAACAAACAAATAACGATAGACATTAGAATAAACCTAACATAAATCCTAGAATTCGATCTAGAGTATTAAATATGGAAACATAATTAGGGTTCGACCGGATATCACGTTTTACGAGAATTCTACCGAAAATTCAGTAGAACCTCCCCTATAAAATGGACATCTCTCTACTCAAAAGAGTAGAGCCGACCCTGCAAAGAAACACACTTCGAAAAACAAGCTCAACACAAATCCACAACCCCTCGGTCGGACTCCAAACTATAGTCCACCGACCGGGGTCCACAATCACAGAACAATTCTGATAATACCAAAAATACCCTTATAACATAGAAATACATTTTATACATAGAAATTACATAATTAACCTTAAAACACTATAAAAACCATTAAAAACTCATTTTATTAGTAAAACCGTATATTATATATATAATTGAAAATAATTTACGAAAAATAGTTTTAATTAGTTAAAAATACTAAATAATTTGTAGAAATCATTTTTATACTTTAAATAACTATTAAAACCACTTAAATTACATTTTTAGCCAATTTTATGTAAAATTACCAAAATGCCCTTATATATATAAATATACTATATTTACTTCAAAAATTCACCAAAAATAGTATAATTATCCAAAATTAATTTTCTCAACATATTTATCAATAATATTAATAATTAAACTCAATTAACCAATTAAATTCAATTAAAAACACATTTAACCTAATTTTCCCTAAATTCCATAAACTTCAATAATTCAAAATAAATACTTAGAAATTCATAAAAATTCCAAATAAATTCCTATAATTCATTTCAACACCTAATTTAACCATAAACTCCAATTTCATAATTTAAATAATTAATTTCTGAAAATTAGAAAATAATATTAAAATATTTAAAAATACCTAAAAATCCAAACAATCTCCAAAAATTCTACAAAAATTCATACATGTAGATTGAGCTACTAGGAACAACATTTGTGAAGGGAGTTTTCATGAATCAATCAATTCGAAGCTCAAAAAAATCAAAAACCCTAATGTGACCGAAATTGAAAATTCGAAACCTAAGCAAATCTAAACCATTTTAGCTCAAACCAAAGCTAGAATCACACTCATCGGAGCTCAAGGAGTCGATGAAGACCGGCGGTGCATGAAATGGTGGCCGAAATCGTCGTCGACGGCAAGAAGCTCAACTTGCTGCCATGGCGGATTCCGGGCATTCCAGCAGGCTTCCGACGGCCTGGTCACGTCGGAGAGGAAGAGGAAGGAAGGGGAAGGAGGTTGGCGGCAGCTGGTGGCGACGAGGGGCGGTCTGGCATGCTGGAATGGGAGGCGCAGTGAGGGTGAGCGATCGGGAGAGAAGAAGGAGAGGGAGGGGCAAAATGGTAATTTGGCAAAAATTTTGATTTTTAATGTATATATGTATATATATATACTTTACACTATATAATAAAATAATATTAAATTAAACACATTAAATATACACCACACACATAAAATTTAATATTTTAATAATTTATACTAAATAAAATTAATTAAATAACCATAAAACAAATAAATAATTAATAAAATATTAGGGTAATACTAAACCCTAATTAAATAAATATTTATATGTATATACGGTGTTTAATATTTTAAAAATATGTATGAGTTCATGCAAGTCCGAAAATATATTTAAAATAATTAATAATAAATTATTTACGTGAAAATTTCCCTGAAAATACAAGTCCCGGGAAAATTTTACATAAAGGACTGTAAATAATACACAGTAATAAAAATAGGTTTTAAATACATATCAACTCGTGAAAATTTCGTAATATATATACAAAAATTATTAACACTGTATATCCCGGTACAGTGTAAAAATATTTTAAAAACAAATATTACATTTTTGGTATATTTTGATATATTTTAAATTATATGCATGTTTTATTAAACATTTATACTTAAAATGTTTTTAAATATATTTCTAGTTTATTTTACAATTATATTGGATTTATTTGACGTATATATACTCGAAATATACCTGGTTTACTTTTGATATATTTATAGTATATATATATGGTTTATGTTGCTATTCTATTGAAATTCATGCCTCATTTATTTATGAATGTATGTTTTATATATATTAATGATGGATATCAATAGAACATGTTACCTAGTGAACAGCACTAAGACCGAGTACGTATCGGTACGCTGATAGCATTTAGGCTTCATTACTAACCATTTATGGATATTGATCAGATTGATTTGATTTGATTTGATGTGTGATGTGATTTGGGAGTGTGATTGCTGGTGTCACAACCCAAAACAGGGGCCATGACCGGTGCTAGGGAACGAGAATTCTTTCGAATTCGGAACCCGTAACAAGCCTAAAAATAAATAAAACATGCAATACTAATAATAACATAATTTGGAACGGAATAAAATCATAAATATCAAAATAATATTTACACCAAATGAAATTAAATCAAATCCTCATCTCATATATATAAATAAACTCTTTGAATACAAGTCTAGTTCAAATATTTAAAGTACATATCTCATACAAACATAATACAATATCTTTTAACAATTTTATGACTACTGCAGTATCTAGAATATAAAATAAAACTTAGGTGAGCATTTTACATAAAGAAGCCGGAGCGAAAGAAATCCGGCGTACAAGCCTGCTACTGAGGTCTGAAGACGACGACTCTCCTGAAAAATAGTCAACGGAGGGGAGTCAGACCTCACTGAGTGAATTACTATAATATATATACATGCATACTAAATGCCAATGCATACAATCAAAAGTATATATAATATGTATGTATACAAGCAAATACACACAGATGCAATAAAAATCATTTTCTATATTTTTATTGAAAATCACTGTTTATGAAGGATCAAATAGAGCCCTAGAAAATCGCAACCTCAAAATAGTGTTAGACAACACTCTAGCCACACAGGCTCACTTATTCCATTTAGACAGTAGACTGGCCCCGAGACACTAAGTTAACCAAGCTCCAGCAGTCTGACTATCAATGTGATTGGCCCTGAGACACTTGGTCAACCGAGCTCTAGCAATCACACTCCCAAATCATTTCACACATCAAATAATCATATCCAATCGATATCCACAAACTGGTTAGTAATATAGCCTAAATGCTATAAGCGTATTGGTACGTGCTCGGTCCTAGTGCTGCCCACTAGGTAGCACGTTCTATTGATATCCTTCATTAAAATATAAAGCATACATTCATAAAAGTAAATGATGCATGAATTGAATAAAATAGCAATATAAACTATATATATATACTAGAAATATACCAAAAATAAACCAGGTATATTTCGAGTATATATACGTCAAATAAATCCAATATAATTGTAATATAAACTAAATATATATTTAAAAACATTTTAAATATACATGTTTAATAAAGCATGCATATAATTTAAAATATACCAAAAATAAACTTAAGTATTAATTAAACTATTTATGCAGATTTAATCCAAATAGAACGTATTTTTCTAAAATCATGCACCCTAGAGCACATATATATAAAATAGCAACTCACACTTAGTGCGCTCCTCGAGATGGGTTCGACGGGTCTGGTAAACTAGGCCTCGGTCTCGGTGTAACTAAACATACAAAAATAACAGACATCAAAATAAACCTAACAGAAAATCCTAGAAACTCGATCTAGAATATTAGACATAGAATCAGAATTAGGGTTCGACCGAACATCATGTTTTACTAGAATTCTACCAAAAATCCGGCAGAACCTCCTCCGTAAAATGGAATCTCTCTACTCAAAGAGTAGAGCAGGCCCTGTAAAGAAACACACTTCGAAAAATAGACACTGAATCACAATCACAACCCCTCGGTCGGACTCCAAACTACAATTTACCAACCGAGGTTCACAATTCACAGAACAATACAAAAATACTGAAAATACCCTTATATCATAGAAATACATTTTATAAGTAGAAATTACATAATTAACCCTAAAACACAGTAAAAACCGATAAAAACTCATTTTATTAGAAAAATCGTATATTATATATATAATTGAAAATAATTTACAAAAAATATTTTTAATTAGTTAAAAATACTAAATAATTTGTAGAAATCATTTTTATATCTTAAATAACTATTAAAACCAATTTAATTACATTTTTAGCCAATTTAGGGTAAAATTACCAAAATACCCCTATATATATAAATATACTAAAATTACTCCTAAAATTCACCAAAAATAATATAATTGCACAAAATTAATTTTCTTAACATATATATCAATAATATCAATAAATAAACTCAATTAACTAATTAATTTCAATTAAAAACATAATTAACCCTATTTTTCCAAAATTACATAAACTAAATAAATTCAAAATAAATACATAAAAATTCCAAATAAATTTCTATAATTAATTTCAACACCTTTAATTAGCATAAAGCACAATTTCATAATTTAATTAATTAATTTTTGAAAATTAGAAAATAATAATAAAATATTCAAAAATACCCAAAAATCAAAATAAATTCCAAAAATTCTACAAAAATTCACACATGTAGATTAAGCTAAGTAGAGAAACTTTTGTGAAGGAATTTTTCTTGAATCAATCAATTCAAAGTTAAAAAAAAATCAAGAACCCTAAAATGGCCGAATTGCAAAAATCAAAACCTACGCAAATCTAGACCATTTTAAGTGAAACAAAGCTTGGAATCACAGTCACCGGAGCTCAAGGAGAAGAAAGAGACTGATGGTGTCAAAAACGATGGCCAAAAACGCTGTGAACAACGGTGAGAAGAGTTTCAGCTTCTTCGGCCAAAACGAGCTTCCCGACACCGGAAATGGGCTCTACTGGCGGTGGAACAGTTGGAGGAAGGAGGTGGCACGCCGGGAGGCACACCGATGGTGAGTGAAAGGAGTTGCAGATGCCGGATTCGTGAGGGAGGGTGATCGGGAAAGAAGGAGAAGCTTCAATGGCAAACTTGTAATTTTATCAAACTTTTTTTTTGTTCAATATTATATGTATATGAATGTATATATATATACTTTATATTATTTTAATATATAATATTATATGGACAATAAATATTCACCACACACATAATTTAATATTTTTAATAATTTATACACTAAAAAAAATTAAATAATATTAAAACTAATAAATAATAAAAATTAGGGTAATTAGTTAAACCCTAATTAAATTTAAATAAATACACATATATACTTTATTTAGTACTTTAAAAATATATATGAGTTCATGAAAAATCATGAAATCATTTAAAATATTTAATATTAAATTATTTATGTGTTAATTTCCTCGAAAATAAAAGTCCTGGAAAATTTTTACGTAAAGTACTTAAAATAACATAAAATAATTAAAAATAAATTTTAATTAAATAACAACTCATGAAATATCATAAATATATACAAAAATTATTAACATTGCATATCTCGATGCAGTATAAAAATATTTAAAAACACGGGATATTACAGTCTTCCCCCCTTACAAGAATTCATCCCCGAATTCTAGAAAGAAAATGATCACAAGATTAAGAAGGGAAGAGATACGAGTAAGAAGCTCGCATCTCAGCTTCAGTTTCCCACGTATGCTCCTCAACTCTATTGCTACGCCACAGAACCTTGACCATTGGAATCTGCTTCGACCGCAACTGTCGAACTTGATAGTCTACAATCACCATAAGTTCTTCCACAAACGTCAAATCTTCACTTAATTCTACATTGTCGGGCTGCAACACGTGTGAAGGGTCTGAGATATACTTCCTCAGCATCGAGATATGAAATACTGGATGCACCTGTGACATACTCGGGGGCAAAGCCAACCAATATGCAACAGTGCCAACTCTCTCCAGAATCTTAAACAGTCCGATATATCTCGGTGCCAACTTACCCTTCCTACCAAATCTCATAACACCCTTCATTGGAGATACCTTCAGAAAAATAAAATCTCCAACCTGAAACTCCACATCTCTGTGCCTAGGATCCACGTAGCTCTTCTGCCTGCTAACTGCGATCTCTAATATGCGCTTAATCATGGCAACTTTCTCTGCAGCATCCTGAACCATCTCAGGTTCAGTCAAAGCTCTCTCACCAATCTCATCCCAACTCAAAGGGGATCTACACTTCCTTCCATACAAAACCTCATATGGTGCCATACCAATACTTCTATGGTAGCTGTTATTATATGCAAACTCAACGAGTGGCAAATGATCATCCCAGCTACCTTCCAAATCCAAAACACACATCCTCAATATATCTTCCAGTGTTTGGATCGTCCTCTCAGACTGACCATCTGTCTGAGGATGAAAAGCAGTACTGAAGTCCAACCTAGTGCCCATCGCTTCCTACAGCCTCTGTAAAAAATGAGAGGTAAACACTAAACCTCTATCTGATACAATGGACACAGGTACTCCATGAAGGCATACAATATGCTTCATATATAGCTTCGCCAATTTAGCTACAGAATAGGTGGCTTTCACAGTCAAGAAATGTGCAGACTTCATCAACCTGCCTACAATCACCCAGATGGAATCGTATCCATCCTTAGAATGAGGCAAACCTACCATAAAATCCATAGCTATCCTTTTCCACTTCCACTTGGGAATAGGAAGAGGCTGAAGCTTCCTAGAAGGCTTCTGATGTTCAGCTTTCACTTGCTGACATGTCAAGCACTTGGCAACATAATCAGCAACATCCTTCTTCAATCCGTCCCACCAGTATAGATCTCTGATACTGTGGTGCATCTTAGTGACACCCGGATGTACGCTATAAGCTGTAGAATGTGCTTCCTCTAGGATCTCTTCTCTCAAATCATCCACATCACGAACACATAATCTACCACTGATCCACAACACACCATCATCATCGAGTGTGAAATCAGTGAACTTCCCTGCTCGAACAATCTTTGTAAGCTCTTCTAGAATAGGATCTCGGCTCTGAGATGCTTTAATCCTATCCCTCAGTATAGATCATACCTTAAATTGAGCTAGCAGTCCACCTGATCTACTAATCTTCATCATCAGACCTTGATCCACCAACAGATGCAACTCTTGGATCAACAGTCTCCTCTCAACACTGATGTGAGCAAGACTGCCTGAGGACTTTCTACTCAAGGCATCTACTACCACATTGGCTTTACCCAGATGATATAAAATCTCACAGTCATAATCCTTCAACAGCTCTAACCATCTCCTCTGCCTCAGATTCGTATCTCTCTGCTGGAAAATGTACTTAAGGCTCTTGTGATTAGTAAATATCTCATAAGTCACCCCGTACAGATAATGTCTCCAAATCTTAAGAGCAAAAATCACTGCAGCCATCTCTAGGTCATGTGTAGGATAGTTCTGCTCATGCTTCTTCAACTGCCTTGAAGCATAGGCTATCACCCTTCCATTATGCATCAACACACAACCAAGGCCAACTCTAGATGCATCATAATAAACTGTGAACTTATCCACACTATTAGGCAAAGCTAACACTGGGGCTGTGGTCAATTTCTACTTCAACAACTGGAAGCTATTCTCACAAGCTTCTGACCACTTGAATCTAACATTCTTCTAAGTCAAGCGAGTCATAGGGGCTGCAATTTTAGAAAAATCCTGCACAAATCGCCTATAATACCCGGCTAAACCCAGAAAACTCCGAATCTCAGTAACAGAAGTCAGTCTAGGCCACTCGGACACTGCTTCAATCTTCTGTGGATCAACCTGGATACCTTCTTTAGACACCACGTGTCCAAGAAAAGAAACACTCTCCATCTAGAAATCACACTTCGAGAATTTTGCATAAAGCTGATGATCTCTCAGTGCCTGTAGTACAATCCTCAAGTGATATACATGCTCCTCCATACTCCTTGAATAAACCAGTATACCATCAATGAAGACTACCACAAACTGATCCATATATGGTCTGAATACCTTGTTCATCAGGTCCATAAAAGCTGCTGGTGCATTAGTCAAACCAAAAGACATCACCAGAAACTCATAATGGCCATATCTAGTGCGGAATGCCGTTTTAGGAACATCGGCTTCACTAATCCACAATTGATGATAACTCGACCTCATATCAATCTTGGAAAAGAACTGTGCACCCTGTAGTTGATCAAACAAGTCATCTATCCTCAGGAGAGGATACTTGTTCTTCACTGTCACCTTATTCAGCTCTATGTAGTCAATGCACAGTCTCAAGGTACCATCCTTCTTCTTCATAAACAGGACTGGTGCACCCCAAGGAGAAACTCTAGGTCTGATAAAACCTTTATCCAACAACTCTTGCAACTGCTCCTTCAACTCTTTCAACTCTGCAGGAGCCATTCTGTAGGGTGGCATAGATATAGGAGTAGTACCTGGAACCACATCTCAGGAAAAACATCAGGAAACTCACAAGCAATGTGAACATTTATGAGTGACAACTTCTCCACTGAAATATCCCTGACCAATGCCAAATATCCCTGACATCCTTTCCTCAATAACTTCCTAACCGTAATAGCAGAAATAAGATTCTGAGGTGCTGAACTCCTATCAGCCACAAACTTAAAATCTTCTTCATCAGGAATTCTAAAAGTCACCTCTTTATTCTGACAATCTACCACGACATAGTGCTGAGATAACCAGTCCATTCCTACAATAACATCAAACTCCACCACATCCAACAAATCAAATCAGTGGGTAATTCTCTACCTCCCACAAGAACTGGTCAACCAGAAAGAACAATATCGATGTCCAAGGAATCGCTCAGAGGAGTGGCAACAGACAAAGGAAAAGCCATCCTCGAAGCTTGCCAACAAGACTTGGAAGTAAAAATAGGAGAAACAAATGAATGCATGGCACCCCAGATCAAACAAAACCCATGCATCTAGGTAACAAACAGAAATAATACCTGCCATGACTGCATTAGATGCCTGAGCATCCTACTGAGTGAGATGGAAGACTCTAGCATGACCTCGACCTCCCTGCTGACTGGTAGAAGCTTGGCTAACACCTTTGGCACCTCCTCTAGTACCTCTACCACGACTCTGCTGTGGAACAAGCTGAGTGGAACTCTGATGCTGGGTTGGGGGTAGCTAAAATGGCATGGGTGTAGCACTAGCAATCGACTGCTATAGAAATCGTGAAATCTGCGGCTGCTAATACCCGAAGTAAGGACACGATCTGGCATAATGTCCTATATGCCTGCATCTGAAGCATGTCAGTTGTGTCAGTTAACACGGTCCCTGATGGACTCTACCGTAGGTCTGGCAAACACTGGCAGCTGATCCAGAACTACGACCACTGCTGCTGCTCGAAGCACTTGACCCAAATCTGAATGGTCTATGCTGACCTCCACAGCCATGTCTACTGCTCCAATGCACTCGCTGCTGCTGCCTCTGACTCTGTTGAGTCGGACCTCTTTGCTGACTACTTGAACCAACATGAAAACTCGAATACGGAGTAGCCTATAATCCACTTGACTGAACTCCTAGCTGGTAATAATTAGGCATCGCTCCCTGCCTAACTAGCCTCATCTCAATCTCCTTGGCTAACTCAATCACAGAATCCAGAGTAAGGCCTGCAGTAGGCATACCAACAAATGCTGAACCCAAACTAGTGACATATGTAGTGACTGTGAAGTACTGGTCTCGCATAAGATCCTCTGCATATCTGCCCAGCTAGAGAAACTCTCGGGTGTACTCCTCTACAGATCGATCACCATAAGAAATGCTGGTCAATCGGAGATGATAGCTCATACGGAGAGGCTCTGGACAGAATCTCCTCATAAATCGCTCTCGAAACTGAGCCCAGGTCATCGTCATTATATAAGGCTGGATCATCTGAATAAACCAGTCTAGGGCTGGTCCCTCGATAGACAACTCGATGATCATAATCCGCTGATACTCGGTGTGAGCAGTCCGAGTCCGAGTCTGGATCGCATGTAGAAAGTCTAACGGATCAGAAGTACCATCAAATGCAATCCTGCTAACTCTCGTATAGAACAGAGCTGCCTCAGGGTCAAACATACCCTGCTAATAGGCAGGCTGAACAGGCTGAACAACTGGAGGCACAGGAACATCAAATTCAAGCTCTATAGGCTCCTCGTCCTGTAACTCTCTCTGCCTATGGCGACCTGCCACTCCTCGAGGTCTACCTCTGCCACAACCTCTACGTCTAACTGATTGCTCAGGAGGTAAAACCTCATCCTGAAAAGACTTATCATCCTCGGCCTCAACGACCAATGGAGCGACACGCGCTCGCCTCCTTATTTTGAAAACACAACAGAACGATTCAGATAAAATAGACAACGGAAGAATAACATATAAAACTAAAGCAAGGAATACTTATCAAGACATACTCAAACCTAATTCACTGCAGTAGTTACCAAAAGAAAACACAACTTAAAAACTAGGGCCACGACTCACACAACTATGCCCTGACACAGAACTCCGCTCTGATACCAACTTTCTCATGACCTAAAATAAGGGCCATGACCGGCGCTAGGGAACGGGAATTCTTTCGAATCCGGAACCCGTAGCAAGCCTAAAAATAAATAAAACATGCAATACTAATAATAACATAATTTGCAGCGGAATAAAATCATAAATATCAAAATAATATTTACACCAAATGAAATTAAATCAAATCCTCATCTCATATATATAAATAAACTCTTTTAATGCAAGTCCAGTTCAAATATTTATAGTACATATCTTATACAAATATAATACAATATCTTTTAACAATTTTATGACTACTGCAGTGTCTAGAATATAAAATAAAACTCAGGTGAACAGTTTGCATAAAGAAGCTGGAGCGGAAGAAATCCGGCGTACAGGCCTGCTACTGAGGTCTGAAGACGACGACTCTCCTGAAAAATAGTCAATGGAGGGGAGTCAGACCTCACTGAGTGAATTACTATAATATATATACATGCATACTAAATGCCAATGCACACAATCAAAAGTATATATAATATGTATGTATGTATACAAGCAAATACACACAAATGCAATAAAAATCATTTTATATATTTTTATTGAAAATCACTGTTTATGAAGGATCAAATAGAACCCTAGAAAATCGTAACCTCAAAACAGTGTTAAACAACACTCTAGCCACACAGGCTCACTTATTCCAATATAATCACTTGATCCATTTGGACAGTAGACTGGCCCCGAGACACTAAGTCAACCAAGCTCCAACAGTTTAACTGCCAGTGTGATTGGCCCCGAGACACTTAGTCAACCGAGCTCCAGCAATCACACTCCCAAATCATATCACACATTAGATAAATCAATCAATCCAATCAATATCCACAAATAGGTTAGTAATATAACCTAAATGCTATCAGCATACCGGTACGTACTCGGTCCTAGTGCTGCCCACTAGGTAGCACGTTCTATTGATATCCTTCACTTTCAATATAAAACATACATTCATAAAAAATAAATGATGCATGAATTTGAAATAAATAGCAGCATAAACCATATATATACTAGAAATATACCAAAAGCAAACCAGGTATATTTCGAGTATATATACGTTAAATAAATCCAATATAATCATAAAACAAACTAAATATATATTTAAAAACATGTTAAATATAAACGTTTAATAAAGCATGCGTATAATTTAAAATATACCAAAAATAAACCAAAGATAAACCAAAATAAACTAAAAATAAACTTAAATACTAATTGAATTATTTATGCATAGTTAATCAAAATAAAACATACGTTTCTAAATCATGCACCTTATATATATATATATATATATATATATATATATATATATATATATATATATATATATATTATATATATATATATATATATATATATATAATAGTAACTCACACTTAGTGCGCTCCTCGAGATGGGTCCGATGGGCCTGGTCCACTAGGCCTCGGTCTTGACGCAACTAAACAACAATAAAATAACAGACATCAGAATAAACCTAACAGAAAATCCTAAAAACTCGATCTAGAATATTAGACACAGAATCATAATTAGGGTTCGACTGGACATCATGTTTTACGAGAATTCTATCAAAAATTCGACAGAACCTCCCCTGTAAAACGGACATATCTCTACTCAAAGAGTAGAGCCGGCCCTGCAAAGAAACACACTTCAAAAAATAGACACAGAATCACAATCACAACCCCTCGGTCGCACTCCAAACTACAGTTTACCGACCGAGGTCCACAATTCACAGAACAATACAGAAATACCGAAAATACCCTTATATCATAGAAATACATTTTATAAGTAGAAATTACATAATTAACCCTAAAACACAGTAAAAACCGATAAAAACACATTTTATTAGAAAAATCGTATATTATATATATAATTGAAAATAATTTACGAAAAATAGTTTTAATTAGTTAAAAATACTAAATAATTTGTAGAAATCATTTTTATAACTTAAATAACTATTAAAACCAATTTAATTACATTTTTAGCCAATTTAGGGTAAAATTACCAAAATACCCCTATATATATAAATATACTAAAATTACTCCTAAAATTCACCAAAAATAATATAATTGCACAAAATTAATATATATATATATATATATATATATATATATATATATATATATCAATAATATCGATAAATAAACTCAATTAACTAATTAATTTCAATTAAAAACACAATTAACCCTATTTTTCCAAAATTACATAAACTAAATAAATTCAAAATAAATACATAAAATTTCATAAAAATTCCAAATAAATTTCAACACCTTTAATTACCATAAAACACAATTTCATAATTTAATTAATTAATTTTCAAAAATTAGAAAATAATAATAAAATATTCAAATATACCCAAAAATCAAAATAAATTCCAAAAATTCTACAAAAATTCACACATGTAGATTAAGCTAAGGGGATAAACTTTTGTGAAGGAATTTGTCTTGAATCAGTCAATTCAAAAAAAAAATCAAGAACCCTAAAATGGTCGAATTGCAAAAATCAAAACCTAGGCAAATCTAGACCATTTTAAGTGAAACAAAGCTTGGAACCACACTCACCAGAGCTCAAGGAGAAGAAAGAGACCGGCGGTGTCAAAAACGGTGGCCAAAAGCGCTGTGAATGACGGTGAGAAGAGTTTCGGCTTCTCTGGCCAAAACGAGCTTCCAGAGCCGGAAATGGGCTCTGTTGGTGGCGGAACAGCTGGAGGGAGGAGGTGGCACACCGGGAGGCATACCGACGGTGAGTGAACGGAGTTGCAGACGCCGGATTCGTGAGGGAGGGTGATCGGGAAAGAAGGAGAAGCTTCAATGGCAAACTTGTAATTTTATCAAACTTTATTGTTTTGTTAAATATTATATGTATATGTATGTATATATGTATATATATATGTAAATATGTATATATGTATATATATATATATATATATATATATATATATATATATATATATATATATATATATATATATATATATATATATATATATATATATATACTTTATATTATTTTAATATATAATATTATATGGACAATAAATATTCACCACACACATAATTTAATATTTTTAATAATTTATACACTAAAAAAAATAAATAAATAATATTAAAACTAATAAATAATAAAAATTAGGGTAATTAATTAAACCCTAATTAAATTTAAATATATACACATATATACTTTATTTAGTACTTTAAAAATATATATGAGTTCATGCAAAATCCTGAAATTATTTAAAACATTTAATATTAAATTATTTACGTGTTAATTTCCCCAAAAATAAAAGTCCCAGGAAAATTTTACGTAAAGTACTTAAAATAACATAAAATAATTAAAAATAAATTTTAATTAAATAACAACTCATGAAATATCATAAATATATACAAAAATTATTAACACTGCATATCCCGATGCAGTATAAAAATATTTAAAAACACGGGATATTACAGCTGGAGCTCTGTTGACTTAGTGTCTCAGGGCCAATCACACTGACAGTCAGACTGCTGGAGCTTGGTTGACTTAGTGTCTCGGGGCCAGTCTACTGTCCAAATGGAACAAGTGAATATATTTGGAATAAGTGAGCCTATATGGCTAGAGTGTTGTCTAACACTGTTTGAGGTTGCGGTTTTTTTCTAGGGTTCTATTTGATCCTTCATAAATGGTGATTTTTCAGAAAATATATAAAAATGATTTTGCTGCATCTGTGTGTAATTGCCTGTATATATATTTATTATATATACTATTGACTGTGTGCATTGCCATTTAGTTAAGCATGTATATATATTATAACAATTCACTCAGTGAGGTCTGACTCCCCTCCATTGACTATTTTTCAAGAGAGTCATCATCTTCAGACCTCAGTAGCAGACCATACGCCAGATTTCTTCTGCCTCGGCTTCACTATGTAAACTGCTTATCTGAGCCTTATTTTATAATCTAGACACTGCAGTAGTTGTAAACAGTTATGGAGTTTATGTATTATATTTATATGGGTTATGTATTTTAAAGATTTGAACTGAAATTTGTATTAAAAGTTTATTTATATATGAGATGAGTTGTTCGATTTAATTTCATTTGGTGGATTATTATTTCAATATTTATGATTTTATTTTCATTGCAGAATACTTTATTTATGTTATTATTATTATTATTGCATGTTTTATTTTATTTTAAGGCTTGCTACGGGTTCTAGATTTGAAAGAATTCTCGTTTCCTAGCGCCGATCATGGCCCCTGTTTTGTGTCATGACATATGTGTTGTAGGATTAACTTCGATATATTTTGGCATCCAAACTGGGAACTAGAATTTAGTGAGTTATTTGTGAATTCAGTCTTTTGGGTGTAATTGATCTTGATGTGACATGGATTGGTTGCTTTAGCACTATACAGTGGTTGGTTATCAGAGTAAAGAGGTGATTTTTAGAATTCTTGAAGAAGAATTTAGATTTGTTAGTGACAAGAGTTCTGCACCTCAGAATCTTATCTCCACTATCACTGCTAGGTAGATGCTGAGGAAAGGTTGTTTAGGGTATTTAGCAATGGTTAGAGACACTATAGTGAAGAAGACCTATGTTTCAAATGTCCCTGTAGCTTATGAGTTGCTAAGTTTACCACATCGATACCACCTCACAGAGATTGAATTATGCATCAATGTGGTTCCTAATATAGCTCCTATTTTAACTCAATTGTACAAAATGGCTCTTGTAAAGCTATCTTTCCTTGGGGTGCACTAGTCCTGTTAGTGAAGAAGAAGGACGGTACACCCAAACTATGCATTGATTACATAGAACTGGATGAGTATCCTCTTTCGAAGATAAATAATCTATCTAATTAACTTCAAGGTGCACAATTCTTTTCTAAGATTGATTTGAGGTTAAGGCAGTATCTGAATAGCCTATACCAACTACAACTATAGAGATTTGCAATTTTCTGGGTTTAGCTAGGTATTATAGGAGATCTGACCTAAATTCTTTAGAATTACAGCTCCTATGACCCGCCTAACTTAGAAGAATGTGAAGTTATATGGATAAATATTTGTTAAAACAGTTTCTAGTTGCTAAAGAAGACCGTTGATCTAAGGGTTACATGAGCTTTAGAGGATAAGATTTGACATCATTACGGTATTTCATCATATCATAATAGCATCTCATTACAACATTTCATCACGACAAATTTTTCCAGCATTTCATCATAACATTCATCATAGCATGTCATCATGGCATTTCATCATAAAATGATCTTCTGGTAAGAGATGCACAAGTTAATTAAATAGGGTTGATGTTGAAAATTTGAGAAAAAAGATTCTATATAAGTTGCGGAATGAGCTTACAGTGTACATCCAGATGTTACCAAGATGTACCACAGTATTAAGGATCAGTACTAGTGGGATGGATTGAAGAAGGATGTAGCTGATTATGTTTCTAAGTGTTTAACTTACCAGCATGTGAAAAATAAACATCAGAAGCCTTTTGGGAAGCTTCAGCCTCTTCCTATTCTTGAGTGGAAGTGGGAAAGGATTGCTATGGATTTTGTGGTTAGTTTACCTCGTTCCAAGGATGGATACGATTCCATCTGGGTGATTGTGGACAGGTTGACCAAGTCTGCACATTTCTTGCCTGTGAAAGCCACATATTCTATAGCTAAGTTGGCAAAGCTGTATGTTAAGAATATTGTGTGCCTTGGCGGAGTACCTGTGTCCATTATAAATGGTAGAGGTTTAGCGTTTACCTCTCAATTTTGGCAGAAGTTGTCAAAAGCGATGGGCACTAGGTTGGATTTCAGTAATGCTTTTCATCCTTAGACAAATGGTCAGTTTGAGAGGATGGTCCAAATGCTGGAAGAAATGTTAAAGATGTGTGTTTTGGATCTGGGAGGTTGCTAGGTTAATTATATGCTACTTATGGAATTTGCTTATAATAACAGCTACCATGGCAGTATTGAAATGACACCACATGAGGCTTGTATGGAGGAAAGTCTTATTTAGACCTGAGATTGTCCAGAATGCAGCAGAGAAAGTTGTTGTGATCAGAAAAAGATTAGAGATTGTAATATCCCAAGTTTTAAATAATTTTAAACTGCATCGAGATATGCAGTGTTAATAATTTATATATATATATATATATATATATGATTATTTAATTAGTTTGTTATTTATTAAAGTCATTTTTAATTAATTTAAGTTTCTTACGTAAAATTTTTCTGAGAGTTTTATTTTTAGGGAAATTAAAACCTAAATAAATAATTATTAATTATTTTGGACAATTTTGTGAATTTGCATGAGTCCATGCACAATTTTAATTGTCGTATTAATATGCGTACATATACATGTATATATAAACCTTTAAATAATTAGGGTTTATTTTTAATTAAATTTATATTATATAGTTTTAATAATTAATATGTGTATTATATATGTATATGTATATAGATATTATTATTTAGGTGTGTGGTGTATATTAATTTGAATATAATATTCATATATTATAATAATATAAATTATATATATATATATATATATATATATATGCAAAACTGAAAGTTTAGCATATTTACGAATTTGCCATCGACTTCACCTTCTCCATGCCGACGCCCCCCACCATTTTCGGCCACTATAACGTCCGTTTCTTGCCATCGGTGTGCCTCTCAGCCGTCCTCCTCCATCCTAAGCTCCCTCCGCCATCCTTTTTTTCCTTTTCCGGAGTCATTTAGCCGGTTTTCTCCCTAGAAATCGAAAATCACTTTCAACTCCGATCACCTCATTTTCGGCCACCATTTGAAGTGCCACTGGTCTCTATCTCTTCCTTAAGCTCCAGTGAGTGCATTTCTAAGCTTGGTTTCACTTGATTTGGTCTAGATTTTCCTAGGTTTCCAATTTTTAATTTCGGCCTATGTGTGTTCTTAATTTTTTTGAGCTTCACTTTTAATGATTCAAGCAAACTTCATTCACAAAGATTGATCCTAGTAGCTCAATCTACATGCTGTAATTTTTATGGAATTTTTGGGAATTATATTGATTTTTGTGATTTTTTTATTATTTTATTAATATTTTCTAAATTTTGTAAATTAATTAAATAAATTATGAAATTTTGATTTATGGTGTTTATAGGTGTTAAAATAAATTTTAGAAATTTATTTGTAATTTTTATGATTTTGGTATAATTATTGTGAATTTATTTAGTTTATGTGATTTTTAGAAAATTAGGTTAATTATGTATTATGTTGAAATTAATTGGTTAATTGAATTATATGTTAAGAAATTAATTTTTGAGTAATTATACTATTTTTAGTGAATTTTTGAATAATTAGAGTGAATTTATATATAGTAGGGGTATTTTGGTAATTTGCCACTAAATTGGATAAAAATATAATTAAATTGGTTTTAATAGTTATTTGAGGTATAAAAATGATTTCTACAAATTATTTAGTATTTTTGACTAATTAAAACTATTTTTCGTACATTATTTTCAAATTATATATAATATACTATTTTTCTAAATAAATGAGTTTTTATCGATTTATAATATGTTTTAGGGTTAATTATGTAAGTTGGAGTTTTAAAATGTATTTTAGCCAATATTTATGAGTTTATTGAGAATTATCGATTTTTAATAATATTTTATCAAAATTAGGATTTTTATGTATTTGTTGGTAAAATAATTATTTTTAGCGTTTAAATTTCTAATTTGTTATATTTTGAGTATTAAAGGGTATTTTTGGCATTTTAAATGTGTTCTGTGTTATCTTGTGAATTGTGAACCTCGGTCGGTAGAATTATAGTTTGGAAGTCCGACCGAGGGGTTGTGTGGCTGTATATTTTTGAAGTGTGTTTCTTTGCAGGATCGGCTCTACTTTCTGAGTAGAGAGATGTTTGTTTTATAATGGAGGTTCTGCTGAATTTTTGGTAGAATTCTCATAAAATGTGATATCCGATCGAATTCCTATTCTGATTCTGTGTCTAGTATTCTAGATCGAGTCTCTAGAATTATGTTAGATTTATTCTAATTCTGTATTATCATTTATTTGTTTAGTTGCGCCGAGACCGAGGCCTAGTGGACTAGGCCCGTTGGATCCGTCTCGTGGAGTGCACAATTGTGAGTTGTTATTTTATATATACATCTCCGGCATAGAACAGAGCTAGCTTAGGGTCAGACATACCCTGCTGATAGGCAGGTTGAATAGGCGAAACTACCAGAGGTATAGGAACATCCTCATACTCAGGCTCTACAGGCTCCTTATCATGTATCTCTCTCTGCCTACGGTGACCTGCCGCTCCTCGAGGTCTACCTCTGCATCTAACTGGCAGCTTAGGAGGTAAAACCTTATCTTGGAAGGACTCATCATCCTCGGCCTCAACAACCGGTGGAGCGACATGTGCTCGCCTCCTCATTCTGAAAAGACAAACAGAAAGATTCAGAAAAAATAGACAATGGAGGATAACACAAAAAACTAAATCAATGAATACTTATCAAGACATACTCGAACCTAATTCACTGCAGTAGTTTCAAAAGAAAACATAACATTGAAAACTAGGGCCATAACTCACACAACTAAAGCCCTGACACAAAACTCCACACTGATACTAACTTTGTCACAACCCAAAACAAGGGCCATGACCGGCGCTAGGGAATGGGAATTCTTTCAAATCCAGGGAACTCGTAACAAGCCTTAAAAATAAAATAAAAACATGCAATAATAATAACATAAATAAAATATATTTCAGCGGAAATTAAAATCTCATATGCACTAAATATAATCCACCAACTCATTTAATAAAACAACTTATCTCATATATAGATAATCTTTTAATACAAATTCTCGATTCAAATCTTTAAAATATAAATTTCATACAAATATAATACATAAATCCCACAACTTTACTACAACTACTATAGTGTCTAGAATATAAAATTAAATCAAGTGAGCATATTACATAGTAAAGTCGAGGCAGAAGAAATCTGGCATAAGGGGTCTGCTACTGAGGTCTGAAGATGAAGACTCTCTTGAAAAATAGTCAACGGAGGGTAGTCAGACCTCACTGAGTGAATTTTATAATATATATACATGCATAGCTAAATGATAATGCACACATTCAATAATATATATAATAAATATATATACAGGCAAAATCACACAGATGTAGCAAAATCATTTTATATATATACTGAAAGTAACAATCCGTTTACAAAGGATCAAATAGAACCCTAAATGATCGCAACCTCAAATAGTGTTAGACAACACTCTAGCCATACAGGCTCACTTATTCCAAATAAATTCACTTGTTCCATTTGGACAATAGACTGCCCCGAGACACTAAGTCAATCGAGCTCCAGCAGTCTGACTGTCAGTGTGACTAGCCCCAAGACACTTGGTCAACCGAGCTCCAGTAATCACACTCCCAAATCACATCTCACATTAAATAAATTCAATCCGACCAATATCCACAAATAGGTTAGTAATTTAACCTACAGTCTAACATCGTATCGGTACGTACTCGGTCCTAGTGCTGCCCACTAGATAGCACGTTCTATTAATATCCTTCATTTAAAAATGAATTCATACATTTATAAAATAAATGATGCATGACATTAATTAAAATAAACAATATAAACCATATATACACTAGAAATATACCAAAAATAAACCAAGTATGTTTCGAGTATATATATGTCAAATAAACTCAATTTAATTATAAAACAAACCAGAAATTAACTATATATATACTTAAAACATTTAAGAATAATTTATTAATAACAACATGCATTTAATTTAAAATATACCCAATCATATACCAAAAATAAACCTAAGTAATAATTAAATCATTTTATGCATAACTTATAAAATAAATCATACATTTCTAAAAACATGCATCCTAAAACACGTATATATAAAATAACAACTCACTGTTATTGCACTCCACGAGACGGATCCGATGGGCCCTGGTCCACTAGGCCTCAGTCTCAGCGCAACTAAACAAATAAACGACAACACGGAATTAGAATAAATCTAACGTAATTCTAGAGACTCGATCTAGATAAGAATAGGAATTCAACCGGATATCACATTTTACAAGAATTCTACCAAAAATTTGGCATAACCTCCCATGTAAAATGGACATCTCTCTACTTAGAAAGTAAAGCCGATCCTACAAGAAAACACACTTCGAAAATACACAATCACATAGCCCCTCGGTCAAATGCCCAAACTACAATTCCACCAACCGAGGTTCACAATTCACGAGATAAACACAGAACACCATGAAAATTTCAGAAATACCGAAAATGCCCTTTATATAACAAAGCATAGCAAACTAGGTATTTTAAAACACTGAAAAATTATT
Organism: Mallotus nudiflorus; assembly: GCA_947683625.1. Classification (NCBI taxonomy): domain Eukaryota; kingdom Viridiplantae; phylum Streptophyta; class Magnoliopsida; order Malpighiales; family Euphorbiaceae; genus Mallotus; species Mallotus nudiflorus. The sequence goes on from CANTUR010001249.1 coordinate 371,442, forward strand.
TAATCGATAAATACATAAAAACCCTAATTTTAATAAAATATTATTAAAAATCCACAATTCTCGATAAATTCATAAATATTAACCAAAATACATTTTAAAAATCCAAATTACATAATTAGCCCTAAAACATATTAAAAAATAAATAAAAACTCATTTATTTAGAAAAATAGTAAATTATATATAATTTGAAAATAATTTACGAAAAATAGTTTTTTAATTAGTTAAAAATACTAAATAATTTATAAAAATCATTTTTGTACCTCAAATAACTATTAAAACCAATTAAACTAAATTTTTAACCAATTTAGTACTTAATTACCAAAATACCCCTAGTTATATATAAATTCACATAATTCCACTATAATTATACAAAAATTCACTAAAATAATATAATTACTCAAAATTAATTTCTCAACATATAATTCAAATAAAATCAATAATTATACTCAATTAACCAATTAATTTTAACAAAATACCCAATTAACCTAATTTTTTAAAAAATCACATAAACTAAATAAATTCACAATAATTATATATAAATCATAAAAATTACAAATAAATTTCTAAAATGCATTTTAACACCTATAAACAACATAAATCACCTATTTTCATAATTTAATTAATTAATTTACGTAAATTAGAAAATATTAATAAAATAATCAAAAATTCACAAAAATCAAAATAATTCCTAAAAATTCCACAAAAATTACAGCATGTAGTTTGTAAAGGAAGTTAGCTTGAATTATTAAAATTGAAGCTCAAAAAAATCAAGAACACACATAGGCCAAAATTGAAAAATTGGAAAAACTAGGAAAATTTAACCAAATCAAGTGAAACTAATATTAGAAATGCACTCACCGAAGCTTAAGAAAGAGATAGAGACCAGTGGCACTTCAAATGGTGGCAAAAAATGAGGTGATCGGAGTTGGAAGTGATTTTCGATTTTTAGGGAGGGAAAACGACCAAATGATGTCGGAAAAATAAGGACAAGGCAGCAGAGGGAGTCTGGGATGGAGGAGGATAGCTGAGAGGCACATCGACGGCAAGAAATGGAGGTTATAGTGGCCGGGAGGAGAATGGATGGGAGGCGTCGAGAAGCTTGGAAGGTGATCTGGGGGTGGCGTGGCAGTATGGTAAATAAGGGGAACTTTTATGATTTTGCAATATATATATATATATATATATATATAACTTTAATTTATATTATAATAATATATGAATATTATATTCAAATCAACATACACCACACATCCAAATAATAATATCTATATACATATACATATATAATACACATATTAATTATTAAAACTATATAATATAAATATAAATTTAATTAAAAATAAACCCTAATCATTTAAATGTGCAGATATACTGTATATGTGCGTATATTAATACGACCAATTAAAATCATGCATGAAACTCATTCAAATTCACAAATCGTCCAAAATAATTAATAATTATTTATTTAGGTTTTAATTCCCCAAAAATAAAACTCTCAAGAAAATTTTACGTAAAAGACTTAAAATAATTAAAAATAACTTTAATAAGTAACAAACTAATCAAATAATCATATATATATATATTATTAACATTGCATATCCCGATTACAGTTTAAAATTATTTAAAAACTCGGGATATTACACTTAAGTATTAAAAATAAATATTTTCTGCATTTATTATATTTATAAAAGTAGAGTTTGACATTTGTGTGAAATGTGTATATATATATATATAAGAATGCCTGACTGGATATGGTTTAGATGCATGCATTATAGTATAATAATTCACTTAGTGTGGTCTGACCCCCTCTATTTTTTTTTTGAGGAGATCCTATATCATCAGACCTTAGAAGTAAAGTTCTTCATCGGTGTGTTCTTCCATCCTAGCTATTTTATGTAAATGTATATTTTGAACTCTGATTTGTATTCTAGAAACTGTAGTAGTAATGTTATTATATCAGCAGAGTATTATTTTGTTTTGATACTTTATACTTTGGACTTGTATTTGAACACTATATGAATATATATTTATTTATGAAAAGATATTGAGTATTTATTTTTATACTTTGATTCAAAAAATTTTAATTCGGTTGTGCTTTTATTTATGTAATGCATGTTTTTATTTTTATTTTTTCTAGGCTTGCTACGGGTTCCGGATTCGAAATAATTCCTGTTCCCTTAGCACCGGTTAAGACTCCTAGTTTTGGGTCGTGACATCCATGGACCCTTCTGTTCGTCTAAACACAGGCAGTATCTTCCTCAATCCACATTCACGCATAAAAAAAAATAGAGAAATAATCATATTAGTAGTAAAATTGAATAATCAAACAATAATAGAATAAAATAAAAATCATAAAAAAGAAAAAGAATAGAAAAAGACTGGAATAGAAAAGAATACTGATGATTTTAGATGTTGTGCAAATGCTTTGAGATAGCCCCTCAAATTGGATTATCACCGTTAAAATTGACTCAGTATTGATTTGATTCTGGACTAGGATTTGATTACGTTCGAAGACACTGACAATATCCAAAATTAGGGTTTTTGGAAAGACAAGGGTGTTCTTCATGTAATTCTCTTCTCTCTTTCACAGTCTCTCTATTTTTTTCTTAGTCTATGTGTGTGTGAGTTTTTCTCCGTCTGTGTGTGTCTCTATGTTTTTTTTTATCTTTTTTAGTCTGTGTGAGTCTCCAGCCCCTTGCACACATTCAAACTCTTTATTTTTTAAAGCAAAGTTTGCACGTACTGACTTCCCAAGTTTGTAGGAACGCTCATCTCTTTGAAAATAACCTAATAAGAATTTTGATTTTTGAAAGCTATTTATGCATTTTGAACACTTTAAAAATTTCATCAGATAATAATAATAATAATAAAATTAAATTTTAAACCAATCAAACCACTGAAAAAATCAATAAAAAATAAGAAAAAATATGCAAAAAATCAAAAAATGGACTTTTACGCGTCGGCATTATGCAATGCCGATCGGCATTGTATAATGCCAATCGGCATTATAGAATGCCGATCTGCATTATGTAATGCTGATCGGCATTACACAATGTTGATTGGCATTACACCAATGCCGACTTTTTTTTTAACTTTTAATTATCAAAAGATCCCTGAAAAATTGACTTCCTTGTAATCAAATCCTAAAAAATATTGCAATTTAGTCCCTAAAGTCCAGAAAATTGACAACTAAGTTCAATTTTTGAATAAATTTCATCATAGGGGCTTACATCATAATTGTGCACAATTACATCCCAAAATTGGGTGCTTACAGTGGGAACGGTAAGGCAAATATAAGGTTTAAGATAAAAATGAGGCTTGGATACATATGAGGGATGCAATGCGAGCATAAGCCTCAAACGTATGCGAGGAATATAGGAACAATGATAGTAGTGAACATGCAAGGTTGGTTAGGTTTGCTAACACTCAATTATAGTCAAAGGACACTCGATATTAATGCTAGGAGCATGTTCATGAGTCTTGGTTGGCCTAAACATGGAGAAAATTTAAATGCCACACTGATCAAATGTTAGGGCTGAAAAGTGGACCTATGACATTAGCCTGTGAGGATTACCCAATAAAACTTTATACAAAATAATGTTTTAATACTTACCCAATGTCATAGCCAATGAATTACGCACTAAGCCAGGAAACGTAGGACAAACGAAGAGACCAATAATAAAAGAAGGAACCAATGTCTCCAGGTCTAACCCATGTTCTTGTGAAAATTCAGTAGCTTTCTTCTCTAGTGTATATATATATATATATATATATATATATATATATATATATATATATATATATATATATATATATATATATATAAGCTCCAGTCATAAGCTAAACATGGAGGTTACCGTAGCAAATAGGATTTCACAGAGTTTTTGATGTGCAGAATCCTAATTTCTTAGGCAAGCACAGAGCATAAGTTCTGTTACTTAAATAATTAAAAGCAAAAATTTTATAAGATAAAAAAAAAGCAATTGCAGAAGATAAAAGAAAGCTTTAAAGAAAATAAATAAAAGACATTAAAACAATAAAGATCTTTGGAACTTAAACTTACAAGAGTTTGTTATATAAAAAGTCCTTTTTATTCCAAGTAGAGGGAGATACAAATATTCAGAACGCAGAGGCTTACAGAAATCTTTACTACATCTATATTTATTTTGTTACTGGAGAGTTACAAATTTCTTAAGAAATCTTTCAGTAGGTAGAGAGCAAGAAGGCATTTTTCCTAAAAAATTTCTTCTTTCTAAAAAGTTCTCCTGCCTTGAAAGTAAGAGGAGGGTTCCTTATATAGAGGATGGAGGCTTTGTAAGCATATGGAGAGCAGGACAAGTGGGGTACAGAGGAGCGTGAAGTCCTGAAGGAATTATGGCGACTTGTTTTACTGTCTGCCAATTATCTTTCACAACCACCACCTGGTGACTTGAAATAATTATTGATTATTTTATCCTGATAGTGGAAAGTGGGTCCCCATCCTTGAGGAGGAACAGAGAGAAGTGGGATGACAGTTGAAGGTGGAGCCGAGTATTTGACATAGCAGTTGAATTTTCCTGAAGGTTGTCCGAGAAGGTCCCATTCAGGAGAAGAATAGGTCCCTGCCAAAAAGAAAATATATTAAAATACTTTTTTTTATTTGACCCTAACTTTTGCATGGGTCGCCTTATACAAGGTTTTCAACCCATCAGGCTTATAATTACAACTACAGATATATTTTTACAAAGAAAATATTTATAAATAAAGAGGTCCTATAAGCTTTTGGACTATAGGCCTTTGGGCTTGATAGGAGAGAGAATCCCAAAACAGTCATCCTCATTGTCATTACCCAAATCGACTAAAGGTTATGAGTTTTCAGAGCTGCTGGATAACGCTGCAGAGGAAGAGGCTTCGGATTGAAGGAGCTGCTGCATAATCTTGAAATATTCTTCTTTAGTTTTGGCAGCTGCAAGGAGGGCACTAGCATAGGACTTTTGAGCCAGAAAGGAAGTTTGTGCCAAGTTCTGAGATTTAGAAGATCCAAGGAAACCTTGTTGTTAGAGCCAAGAGGAGACAACAGATTGGGAGATCTTATCTATTTTATTATAAGAGTTCCACCATTTAACCTTGAATCTTCTCTGGAGAACTATAATACCATTGTTAGAATAAAAGTCAAGGTACCATTGTGATACCCAAGGAACAAAGAATTTAGAGCAATATAGGGTAAGGAAGGAAAATTTCTTTTTAGGTTGGGAAGGTCGATAATGGGAGCAAAAATGGTCAAAACCCTATCGAATTTCAGAGGGAAGAATATCAGGGATTGGTCCATAGTTATTCCACCATCTGGCAAACCATACAGGAAACTCAGAAATATTAGCATGATCACTTAGGAAGAATAGCCAGGAATGGGTATTAAAATGGTTTTGGATAAGGAAGGTGTTAAACCATGCCTGTTCATAATCCCAGTATGAGTATGTACGGCAGAAGTCTATCTTTACCGAGAAGTTTACAAGGAAAGTTTTGGGTTTAAAGAGTTCTTGTCCCCAAGCAGATGGGTGGGGGACTTTAAGAATTTTGCAAGTTAAGTAAAAAGGTTTGGGGTATCCTTTATGGTAGAAGTGTTTGAATTCTGCAGAACTAGTAACTTCTAAAATAGTTTGATAATATTATTGGGGTTTTGAAAGATCCCAAGGTTTGAAAAACCAGTTTGGAGGAAAATGATTTTGCATAGTCAAAAATGGGTCTTTATTGAAAAATCCATTTTCTATAGTCAAAATGTTTTGAACAGAATTCTTTATAAGAAAATCAGAAGAAGTTTTTGATTGTGAACAGAAAACCTGTGAACTACTTGGAGTAGCCACAACTTTTAAATCTTCTTGAGAAATGGTTTTTTGAGAAGAAGAAGATTCACCTTTTTCAATTTTAGAAATGGGAAGAGGAGCCTTACCAAGTATACCTTTGTCTGAAGGAATGATCGCCTGGTTTGTTTCTAGGGCTGAAGGAAGAGGAATAAGAGTATTTTGGATAGCTTTAAGGAGTTTTGGGGTGTTGGAGATAGAATCAATCCATTACTGAATCTGGGTTATTTTGTTAGAATCATTTGATTCTTCTTGGTTTACTATATCGAACCATGATTTTATGGGTTTAGAAGTGGAGGGAAGAGGAGGATCAGGCTTGTCAGCCTTTTCTTTCTTTATTTTTCTAGGCATCTTTATCTGTTTTGCAAAAATTCTCTGGTCAAAAAGTCTGGCAAAGAATTTGATTCTCCCTTTATATATTCTATATCAAAATCAAAAATACTAAGTATAGCTTGCCATCTTGCAAAAATTTTCTTTGAAGCAATATTTTGGACATCTTTTTGTAAAATAGCTTTTGTAGATTTGCAATCAACACGAAGCAAAAAAATTTTATTTAGTAAATCAGATTGAAACTTTGTGATGCATATGACAATGGAAAGAATTTCTTTTTTGATGGTAGAATAATTTTTTTGAGTATCATTCCAGTGACCTGAAGTATACTGGACTACAACTTCTTTACTATTATGAACTTATTTGAGAATGCCCTCATATCTAAGATCACTAGCATCTGTTTCTACAATTTTAGGAAGATTAGGATTAGCTAAGTAGAGACGGGGAATATTAAGAATAAATTTCGTTACGTGTTGGACTGTTCTGGTATGTTCATCAGTCCAAGGAATAGGGTTTTTCTTTAGTCTATCATGTAGAGGTTTTACTATCCTGTTTATATTGGGACATAAATCTAATATATAATTTAGACTTCCTAAAAACCTTTGAAGCTGAGTTTTGTCAAGAATCCTATCAGGGAATTTGTTTCCAAATTCTAAGTTTCTTTCTATAGGGACAATGGTTCCACAGTATATATAGTGTCCTAGGAATCTAACTCTAGTTTGGAAAAGAGATATCTTTTTTTCTGAAACAACAAGACCATAACAGTGCGAAAAAAAATATTAAGGTTCTTGAAGTGTTGTTTAATAGATTTAGAGAAGATAAGAACATCATCTATGTAAACAATACAAAATTCATAATAGGGATTGAATATGTCATTCATTATTCTTTGAAATTCTGAAGGAGCATTCTTTAAACCAAATGGCATGACATTCCACTTGTATTGACCAAATGGGACAGTAAAAGCATTTTTTTAATGATGATCTTTATGAATTTTTATTTTCCAAAATCCTGATTTCATATCAAACTTTGAAAATACAAAAGCAGAACGAAGTTTTTGAAGAAGATCTTTTTTGTTAGGAATGGGATACCTTATCCATTAGAGGGCTATGTTCAGAGGTTTATAATTTATGACAAGTCTCAGAGTACCTCTTTTTATTTCAGAAGCTTTATTAACATAGAAAGCAGCACAGCTCCAAGGGGATCTGGATTTTGAGATCAATCCTTTGGACTCGAGGTCCTGGATTTCCCTTCTACAGTGCTGTTCCAATTTAGCATTCATTTGAATTGGTCTAGCCTTAGTAGGGTTTTTTTTCATCAAATCCTGGTTCATAAGTCAAATCAACAATATGTCTTTTTTTTATTCCAGAAAGCATTTGGTAAATCAAAATAAATTTCAATTTTTATAGACTCTAGAAGGGAAGAAATTTTATGTTTTAAAACATCAGACTTTAATTGTTGTTCAATTTTTTTAGAATAAACATTTTACTTTAAATCATGCAGATCAATTTCTTTTCCTTTTATTAGAAGATTTATTTCATTTTTATAAATGGAGTGAGCTTTAACCAGATTGAGCTGTCTGGTTCTAGGCTTTTCAAGAAAGGGAAAGGATATGAGAATTTTATCATCTTTAAAATCAATAGAATGGTGATTGACAAAGTAGGGGGTAATTAAATTAATGAATGGTGTTCCTAAGATTACAGTGTAATGCATGTCAGAAATAAAGAGAAAGGAAGTTTTTAATAAGAAATCACTATTTAAAATACTGGCTTCTGTTTTTCCTTTAATGTTCATTTTTTAACTATTGGCACAAGAAAGTGTTTCAGTGGTTTTTTCTTGAAAACATTTTGGAACAACATGAGTCTTTATACAATTTAAATCAGCTCCAGTATCAAACAGAGCTATAGTGTCAATATGAAAACCTTTATCAAACACAATGGTAACCTTTATAATATATTTTCTTAAAGTGACTTTATTAAGAGCATAGAGGAAATCTACTGGAATTTTATTGAGGTTGGCTAAGGACTGAGGTTTTAGGTTCTTAGTTTCATCACTATCTCTAGAGTCTTGAACAAGTTTAGTGATAAGGAACTGGATTAGATTAGAATCCTTTTGCTATTTTTCTTTAAGTTGCTTTATATCTGACTTTATGGTTTTTATCTCTCCCTAGAGTTCCTGAATTTCTCCTATTGGTCTTTTTCCTTGCTTTGTTCTTCCTAGGATGGTAGTCAGGTCATACATACTTGTACTGGTGGAAGGTAGCTCTGGAGTTTCAGGGTCTTTTTCTAAGGAGTGCCTTAATTGTTCTAGATATTTTTTCTGAACATCATGATTAGTTATGTGCTGGATGACATCTAAAATTAAGGTTTGTTCTTTGGTTAGCATATTAATATGCTTCCCTGAAGAGACAGAGCAGGTATCTATATTGGAGGAAGAAGAGGAGGCTATTTCGTCTGTCTAAAGATTTTTCAGGAAATTAACAGAATTAGTTTTAGACTCAGACTCAGAAGTTTCTATAAGAAGGGTAAAAAGCTTTTCTAGGTTTTTCTCTTCTAGATTTAATTCCTGAACTTTTCTAGAGATATGACAGTATTTAGAGATATGACCCCTTTTGCCACATTTATAGCAGGTAACATCTTTGAGACCAGTTTTTTGAGTTTTAGAAGATTTATATCATTAAGATTTATACCACACTGAGGGTATCAGAGCTTGGGGGGGAGGGAGAGTCTCTTCTATTTACTAATTTCTTGATTAGAACAATGTCTACTGGGTAGATTTTACATTGAGTCCTTTGGTCACAGGTGGTCCTAGTTGTTTGTCCCTGAGAGGGTGTAAATATGTTGGTTTAGCCAGTGAATTGTAAGTGTATACTCTATTCTATAAACCTTGTCCCACCATGAATCCACTATTTGGAAGAACCACTTCCTCTTCTTCTTCCTCTGTCTCCTTTTTTGTCAAAGTTCAAAAGAATATTGTTAGCAGTGATGAGATTACTATAGAAGACTTTGATAAATGCATAGATGACTTTAAGCTCACACAACACCATAAAGATCAAATCTACAAGACTCCCAGGTTGAACCTTTTCAAATATGACTATATTATTAAAACTCAAGAAAGGGATATAGAACTTAATAAAGCAAAGAATGAGATAAAGCTTCTTTCTTCCTCTTCTATAGATAAACATAAAGCAAAAGGTTTCCGTTACATCCATATTGGTCTTGTTCAAGTTAGCATTAAACCCCTAAATAGAGAAGGTCTTAATACTTTTGTCCTTGAAGCTCTTAGAGAAATGAGGTTTAGGAACTTTGAAGATTCTCTCTTAGGAACTATAGAATCCAGTCTTTGTAAAGGTCCTATATCATTTGACTGTTACCTAAACTTCACTGTTTCTCTTAATGATACAAATCTTTTAAAGTCTTTGGTTTTACAAATCCAAACCCATAATTACAAAATGGATGATGGATCTATCCCAATTGCATTAATATTTAAAGTTCATTATAAGGCGATGATGTCTGCTTTTAATACTAAGAGTCGATTTCATAGTAAAAAGGGAGAAATACTTCTGCTTCAAACAGATATGACTAAAGCCAATGTCATTATCCCTAAACCTATCCAATGGAACCAAATAACCCTTCCTCAGGAATGGATCTTGGAAAATTCAGCAAATCCAGAACTAGAAAAACCTGAACCTCAACCTCCAAACACCCAAATAAAGAATATCACCCAGTTCCAAGATGGTAGAGTAAAACTTAGTTTTGATAGATCTACAGCATCCAGTTCTAGATTCTTAGACACCTCATCAACAGAATCTATTGATTTGGGAAGATTATCTCAAATACTATCTATAATAAATCTCCCATACCATAGAGAACTACCACAAAACCCTCCTAAAACTATAGAAATACCTTTCACAAATCAAGAAGACCTACACCTAAATCTACCTCCCATCATAAACCTACCATATAACATCCCAGCTAGATATTCCACCTCTGATCTCCCTTTATCTACACTAAGAAACGTAGACTATAGTACCAATGTGGCTAGACCAGTCTACACCGACCCTCAAACAGAAGCTAAGTCCCCTTCTCCTCCTGCTTCTCCTACTACTTCAGCTATAACAGAAAACATCGCTCATGAATTGAATGTTTTAGATAAAGAATTTCTTCCTGATAAAGAATCTTTACATAAAGACTTTTATGCATTTTATAATTTGGAAAGAAGAACATGGTTCTTTACAAATTTCCTACATATAAGAGAAAATATTCAAAAGGAATTTTATGATTTTGTTTACAAGAATAAAGTAAATATATTATTTTTTGAATGGTTTGAAATATACGCATCAGAAAATAATATTTCATATCCTTTTAAAATTATTCATCCTGTCACTGTTAGAAATAAGAAAAATGTTTGGGAAACAGCTAATGGTCAAGAAATTGAGTCTGATCATCCTCCTCTTAAGCAAATAAAGATCTTTGTAGGAAATGACATTGTTGATGCTAGCCCCTATAAAAAGCCTCAGGATAGTGATTCTCAGAACCTAAAAAATATAATAGTTCAAAACAACTTCACCAATGCTCACCTTAATAGCATAGGTAAACAGTTGTCTAAAATAGAAAACATATCCCAAAAGTCTATGGAATTTTCTGTCTCTGTTCCTTCTGAAAAACTTAAGAACCCCATGTTTAAACCCTTTCAAATATCCTCTAGTGCTCAATAAGAAATCAAAAGTAATAGGTCTGAATTCCTAGAGGCTGTTAGACAACAGCTTAGTAAAGTAAGTCCTTCTTCTAGTGGAACCCTAAGACAAGTTATTCCTGACTCTGCACAGTTTTCAATTAAAGTATTAGTGTTCTCAATAAAGATATAAAAACCTCTTCTGAAGATGGTGATTTTCAGGGAGAATCTCCTAAGATAGCAAAAATTCATTGGCCTATCATTCCTCACTCTTCCAATCCTACTTATATTCAGTCTAGATTACCAGAACTTGAAATAGGTTCTCACCCTAATATACTTGTCCAATCTAAGTTTAGTGCCAATTCCATATATAAATGGAACATCGATGGCATGTCTGAATATCAGATCCTTAGTCTTCTCCAACAAATGACTATGACCTCTAATGCCTATAAAGCCCAAATAGGAACTTCTGATAGATTTATCGCAAAACTCATTATAGTTGGATTTTTTGGACAATTGAAAGGATGGTGGGATTTTCATCTCACTAAGCCCCAACAACTAGATATCCTTCATGCTATCTAGAAAAATGATGATAATACACCCATTCTAGATCAATTAGGAAGCCCCATTCAAGATGTTGTTTCTACCCTCATATTGACCATAGCACTCCATTTCATTAGAGATTCTTCCCATCTTAAAGATAAAAATGATGATCTCTTGTCTAATCTCAGATGCAAAATTCTAAGTGATTTCCAATGGTATAGATCGACTTTCCTTACTAGAGTCATGCTCAGAGAAGATTCTAACCAGCCCTTTTGGAAAGAAAAATTCCTTGCAGGTCTCCCTACCCTCCTAGGAGAAAGAGTTAGAAATACCATTAGACAATCCACAGGATCCCACATCATTCCCTATGATAAGCTTACCTATAGCGAACTTATCAGTACTACCCAGAAGGAAGGTCTTAAGATATGTCAGGACTTAAAACTCCAAAAACATTTAAAATGGGAACTAAAAAGGTCCAAAAAAGAACTAGTATCTTTATGTAAACAGTTTGATTATAGTTATACTCAGAACAATTCTTGTAAAGGTAATTGCAGTAAGAAGTCTTTGAAACCTTCGTCTAAGAGAATTTCCTAAAATTATAAGAAATTCTCAAAGAAAAAGGAATATGAAGAACCTTATTATAAAAAACCTTATAAAAAATCATCAAAACATAAAGCCTCTTCTTCTAAAACTCAGAAAACTAGTCTCAAAGATGTTGCCTGCTATAAATGTGGCAAAAGGGGTCATATCTCTAAATACTGTCGTATCTCTAGAAAAGTTCAGGAATTAAATCTAGAAGAGAAAAACCTAGAAAAGCTTTTTGCCCTTCTTATAGAAACTTCTGAGTCTGAGTCTGAAACTAATTCTGTTAATTTCCTAAAAAATCTTCAGACAGACGAAATAGCCTCCTCTTCTTCCTCCAATATATATACCTGCTCTGTCTCTTTGGGGAAGCATATTAATATGCTAACCAAAGAACAAACCTTAATTCTAGATGTCATCCAACACATAACTGATCCTGATGTTCAGAAAAAATATCTAGAACAATTAAGGCACTCCTTAGAAAAAAACCCTGAAACTCCAGAGCTACCTTCCATCAGTACAAGTATGTATGACCTGACTACCATCCTAGGAAGAACAAAGCAAGGAAAAAGACCAATAGGAGAAATTTAGGAACTCCAGGGAGAGATAAAAACCATAAAGTCAGATATAAAGCAACTTAAAGAAAAACAGCAAAAGGATTCTGATCTAATCTAGTTCCTTATCACTAAACTTGTTAAAGACTCTAGCGATAGTGATGGAACCAAGAACCTAGAACCTTAGTCCTTAGCCAACCTCGATAAAATTCCAGTAGATTTCCTCTATGCTCTTAATAAAGTCACTTCAAGAAAATATATTATAAAGGTTACCATTGTTTTTTATATAGATTTTCATATTGACACTATAGCTCTGTTTGATACTGGAGCTGATTTAAATTGTATAAAGACTCATGTTGTTCCAAAATGTTTTCAAGAAAAAACCACTGAAACACTTTCTTTTGCCAACATTTAAAAAATGAACATTGAAGGAAAAACAGAAGCCAGTATTTTAAATAGTGATTTCTTATTAAAAACTTCCTTTCTCCTTGTCTCTGACATTCATTACACTGTAATCTTAGGAACACCATTCATTGATTTAATTACCCCCTACTTTGTCAATCACCATTCTATTGATTATAAAGATGATAAAATTCTCATATCCTTTCCCTTTCTTGAAAAGCCTAGAACCAGACAGCTCAATCTGGTTAAAGCTCACTCCATTTATAAAATTGAAATAAATCTTCTAATCAAAGGAAAAGAAACTTATCTTCATGATTTAAAGCAAAATGTTTATTCTCAAAAAATTAAACAAAAATTAAAGTCTGATGTTTTAAAACATAAAATTTCTTCCCTTCTAAAGTCTATAAAAATTGAAATTTGTTCTGATTTACCAAATGCTTTTTGGAATAGAAAAAGACATATTGTTGATTTGCCTTATGAACCAGGATTTGATGAAAAAAATATCCCTACTAAGGCTAGACCAATTCAAATGAATGCTGAATTGGAATAACACTGTAGAAGGGAAATCCAGGACCTCGAGTCCAAAGCATTGATCTCAAAATCTAGATCCCCTTGGAGCTGTGCTGCTTTCTATGTTAATAAAGCTTCTGAAATAGAAAGAGGTACTCCGAGACTTGTTATAAATTATAAACCTCTGAACATAGCCCTCCAATGGATAAGGTATCCCATTCTTAACAAAAAAGATCTTCTTCAAAAACTTCATTCTGCTTTTGTATTTTCAAAGTTTGATATGAAATCAGGATTTTGGCAAATACAAATTCATAAAGATCATTATTACAAAATTGCTTTTACTATCCCATTTGGTCAATACGAGTGGAATGTCATGCCATTTGGTTTAAAGAATGCTCCTTCAGAATTTCAAAGAATAATGAATGACATATTCAATCCCTATTCTGAATTCTATATTGTTTACATAGATGATGTTCTTATCTTCTCTAAATCTATTAAACAGCACTTCAAGCACCTTAATATTTTTTTCCGCACTGTTAAGAATAATGGTCTTGTTGTTTAAAAAAAAAAAGATATCTCTTTTCCAAACTAGAGTTAGATTCCTAGGACACTATATATATTGTGGAACCATTGTCCCTATAGAAAGAACCTTAGAATTTATGACCCAAACTAGGAGTCATGACCGGTACTAAGGAATGGGAATTCTTTCGAATTCGGAACTTGTAGCAAGCCTAAGAAAATAAAATCATGCAATAATTAAATAAAAGTACGATCGAATTAAAATTTTTTTGAATCAATAAATAAAATAAATACTCTAAATCCTTTTATAAATGAATACATATTCGTACAATGTTCAAATACAAATTCTCAGAGTATTTAATATCCAAACAAAATAATAGACTTCCAAAAATTATAACACTACTACTGCAGTTTCTAGAATAAAATTCAAAGTTCAGAATATATATTTGCATAAAATAGCCGGGACTGAAAAAATACCGACAAGGAACTCTACAACTAAGGTCTGACGATATGGAATCTCTTGAAAAAAATAATTGAGGGGGGTCAAACCTCACTGAGTGAATTATTATACTATATATACATGCAAACTAAACCATAACAATCAGGCATTCTTATATATATATATATATATATATATATACACACACACACACACATTTCACACGAATGCTAAACTCTGCTTTTATAAATATACTACATGTAGAAAACGTTTGATTAAATTCATGAAGGATCCATAGAACCCTAATAATAACAACCTCAACAACCCCATCATCACTCTAGTCATACAGGCTCACTTGATTCCAAATAGAACACTTATTCCAATTTGGACAGCAGACTAGCCCCGAGACACTAAGTCGACCGAGCTCCAGCAGTTTGACTGTCAGTGTGATTGGCCCCAAGACACTTGGTCAACCGAGCTCTAGCAGTCTGACTGTCAGTGTGATTGGCCTTGAGACACTTGGTCAACCGAGCTTTAGCAGTCTGACTGTCAGTGTGATTGGCCTCGAGACACTTGGTCAATCGAGCTCCAACAATCACACTATCTATCACCTCACATCTCAATCAACCCAATAGATCATTCAATTCACTTATGGACAGTAGACTGGCCCCGAGACACTAAGTCAATCGAGCTCCAGCAGTCTGACTGTCAGTGTGATTGGCCCCGCAATCACACTATCTAGTATACCATTAATCTTAGTTAAATCAATTATAATCACCCAATTTTAACTCTCACTCAATCCTTATCTATCGTACTGGTACGTCCACGGTCCTAGTGCTGCCCACTAGGAAGCACGTTCTATTGATATCCTTCACTTAGAATAAATCATTCATTCAGAAAATAATTAATGTAGAACAATATTCATAATAGTAAAACCAACCATATATATATATATATATATATATACCTAAAATATACCCAGTATATTTCAAGTATATATATATATATATATATATATATATATATATATATATATGTGTGTGTGTGTGTGTGTGTGTGTGTGTGTCAAATAAAATATGAAATAAACTAAAGATAAATCATTAATATAGTTAAAAACAATTTCAATGAGTAACAATAATATAACATGCATTTTCTTAAAAATATACAAAAGATATACCCTAAGTACACAAATCATTTAATAAAACATTTATGTATAAATATTCATTTAAATATGTGATTGTGTTTAACATATATTCACAAATATACTAAAAATAAACCTAATTATCTAGCATCCATATATAAAAAATAAACCCTAAATATACCACTAATGTGCTAGGTTTAATTTAATAATAAAACATTTATTTATTTCGAAATAAATCAAAAATATACCAAAAATAAACTTAAACATAATTTAAGTGTAGGTTTATAACTTAACATGCAATTATTTAAGAATAAGCCTAAAATCTACTGAAACTATACCTAAAGTATACTAATCATTTAATAAAATAATTATGTCTAAGTGTACATTTTAAAACATGTGTATATTACTCAAATGTATTAAACCTAAACCTAATTTTTTAATGTGCATATATCAAACTAACATGCATAATTATTTAATATGCATATATATAAAAATGCAACCCTAGATATACCAAAAATATTATAATTTAAATCCCTTTAAAAACATACAATGAAAATAAAAAATTCTAAATAATGCACCCTATATGCAGTGCATATATATACAGTATAATAACTCACATGTTAGCACTCCACGAGACAAACTCGGCGAGCCTGATTCGTTAGGCCTCGGTCTCGGCGTAGCTAGACAAACAAATGACAATATGAAATCAGAATAAAGTTAACGAAAATTCTAAGTACTCGATCTAGAATTTTAGACACAGAATTAGAATAGGAATTTGATCGGACATCACATTTTACGAGAATTCTATGGAAAATCTGGCAGAACCTCCCCTGTAAATGTCACGACCCAAAACAGGGGCCATGACCGGCACTAGGGAATGGGAATTCTTTCTAATCCGGAACCCGTAGCAAGCCTAAAATAAAATAAAACATGCAATAGTAGTAATAACACATTTAAATAAAATACTATGCAACGAAATAAAATCATAAATATCAAAATAATGATCCACCATGGGATTTAAATCAAATCCTCAAACACATATATAAATAAACTCTAGAGGCATTATAATAAATTGTGAACTTGTCCATACTATTAGGCAAAGCTAACACTGGTGTTGTGGTCAATTTCTCCTTCAACAACTGAAAGCTATTCTCATAAGCTTCTGACCACTCGAATCTAACATTCTTCTGAGTCAAGCGAGTCATAGGGGCTGCTATTCTGGAAAAATCCTACACAAACCGCCTATAATACATGGCTAAACCTAGAAAACTCCAAATCTCAGTAACAGAAGTCGGTCTAGGCCACTCAGACACTACTTCAATCTTCTGTGGATCAACCTGGATACCTTCTTTAGACACCACGTGTCCAAGAAAAGAAACACTCTCCATCCAGAAATCACACTTCGAGAATTTAGCATAAAGCTGATGATCTCTCAGTGTCTGTAGTACAATCCTCAAGTGATATACATGCTCCTCCATACTCCTCGAATAAACCAGTATATCATCAAAGAAGACTACCATAAACTAATCCACATACCCTGTTCATTAGGTCCATAAAAGCTGCTGGTCCATTAGTCAAACCAAAAGACATCACCAGAAACTCATAATGGCCATATCGAGTGTGGAATGCTGTCTTAGGAACATCAGCTTCACTAATCCGCAGCTGATGATAACCCGACCTCAAGTCAATTTTAAAAAAGAACTGTGCACCCTGTAGCTGATCAAATAAGTCATCTATCCTCGACAGAGGATACTTGTTCTTCACTGTCACCTTATTCAGCTCTCTGTAGTCAATGCACAGTCTTAGGGTACCATCCTTCTTCTTCACAAACAGGACTGGTGCACCCCAAGGAGAAACACTGGGTTTGATAAAACCCTTATCCAACAACTCTTGCAACTGCTCCTTTAACTCTTTCAGCTCTGCAGGAGCCATTCTGTAGGGTGGCATAGATATAGAAGTAGTACTTGGAGCCACATCTATACATAACTCAATCTCTCTGTGAGGTGGTAAACTCGGCAACTCCTAAGGAAAAACATCAGGAAACTCACAAGCAATAAGAACATCCGTGAGTGACAACTTCTCCATTGAAGTATCCCTAACCAATGCCAAATATCCCTGACAACCTTTCCTCAACAAATTCCTAGCCGTAATAGCAGAAATAAGATTCTGAGGTGCTGAACTCCTATCACCCACAAACTTAAACTCTTCTTCACTAGGAATTCTGAATGTCACCTCTTTATTCCTACAATCCACCACATCATAGTGCTGAGATAACCAGTCCATTCCCAAAATAACATCAAACTCCATCACATCCAACAGAATCAAGTCAGTGGATAATTCTCTATCTCCCACGAGAATTGGACAACCAAAAAGAACAATATCGATGTCCAAGGAATCGCTCAGAGGAGTGGCAACAGATAAAGGAAAAGCCATCCTCAAAGCTTGCCAATAAGACTTGGAAGCAAAAATGGGAGAAACGAATGAATGCATGGCACCCGGATCAAACAAAACCCATGCATCCAGGTAACAGACAGAAACAATACCTGCCACGACTGCATTAGATGCCTGAGCATCCTGCTGAGTGAGATGGAAGACTATGGGCTGTCCTCGACCTCCCTGCTAACTGGTAGAAGCCTGGCAAACACCTCTGGCACCTCCTTTAGCACCTCGACCACGACCCTATTATGGAACAAGTTGAGTGGAACTCTGATGCTGGGCTGGGGGTAATTGAAATGGCACTGGTGCAGCACTAGCAATCGACTGCTGTGGGAATCATGAAATCTCCGACTGCTGATACTCAGAGTAAGGACACGATCTGGCAAAATTTCCTATTTTCCCGCATCTGAAGCATGTCAGTGGTGTCAGATAACACGATCCCTGATGGACTCTACCACAACTCTGGCGAACACTAGCAGCTGATCCAGAACTACGACCACTGCTGCTACTCGAAGCACCTGACCCAAATCTGAATGGTCTACGCTGACCTCCACGGCCATGTCTACTGCTCTGATGCACTCGCTGCTGCTGCTTCTGACTCTCCTAAGTCAGACCTCGCTGCTGACTACTCGAACCAACATGAAAACTCGAATATGGTGTAGTCTGCAATCCACTCGATTGAACTCCCAGCTAGTAATAATCAGGCATCGCTCCCTGCCTAACTAGCCTCAGCTCAATCTCCTTGGCTAACTCTATCACAGACTCTAGAGTAAGGCCTGCTGTAGGCATACCAACAAATGCTGAACCCAATCCGGTGACATATGTAGTGACTGCGAAATACTGATCTCGCATCAAATCCTCTGCATATCTACCCAGCCGAAGAAACTCTTGGGTATACTCCTCTACAGATCGATCACCATGAGAAATGCTGGTCAGTCAGAGATGATAGCTCATATGGAGAGGCTCTGGACAGAATCTCCTCATAAATCTCTCTCGAAACTGAGCCCAGGTCATCGTCATCATGTAAGGCTAGATCATCTGAATAAACCAGTCTAGGGCTGGTCCCTCGACGGAAAGCTCAATGATCATAATCCGCTGGTACTCGGTATGAGCAGTCCGAGTCTAAGTCTCGATCGCGTGTAGAAAGTCTAACGGATCAGAAGTCCCATCGAAAGCAATCCTGCCAACTCGGGCATAGAACAGAGCTGCCTCAGGGTCAGACATACCCTGCTGATAGGCAAGCTGAACAGGCGGAACAACTGGAGGAATAGGAACATCAAATTTAGGCTCTACAGGCTCCTCATCCTGTAACTCTCTTTGCCTACAGCGTCCTGCCGCTCCTCGAGGTCCATCACATCCAACAGAATCAAATCAGCGGATAATTCTCTATCTCCCACGAGAACTGGACAACCAAAAAGAACAATATCGATGTCCAAGGAATCACTCAGAGGAGTGGCAACAGACAAAGGAAAAGCCATCCTCGAAGCTTGCCAATAAGACTTAGAAGCAAAAATGGGAGAAACGAATGAATGCATGGCACCCCGGATCAAACAAAACCCATGCATCTAGGTAACAGACAGAAACAATACCTGCCACGACTGTATTAGATGCCTGAGCATCCTGCTGAGTGAGATGGAAGACTATGGGCTGTCCTCGACCTCCCTGCTGACTAATAGAAGCCTGGCTAACACCTCTGGCACCTCCTCTAGCACCTCTACCATGACCCTATTATGGAACAAGTTGAGTGGAACTCTGATGCTGGGCTGGGGGTAACTGAAATGGCACTGGTGCAGCACTAGCAATTGATTACTGTGGGAATCATGAAATCTGTGACTGCTGATACTCAGAGTAAGGACACGATCTGGCAAAATGTCCTGTCTGCCCGCATCTGAAGCATGTCAGTGGTGTCAGATAACACGATCCTTTATGGACTCTACTACAAGTCTGGCAAACACTGGCAGCTGATCTAGAACTACGACCATTGCTGCTACTCGAAGCACCTGACCCAAATCTGAATGGTCTACGCTAACCTCCATGGCCATGTCTACTGCTCTGATGCACTCGTTGCTGCTGCCTCTGACTCTCCTGAGTCAGACCTCGCTGCTGACTACTCGAACCAACATGAAAACTCGAATATGGTGGAGTCTGCAATCCACTCGACTGAACTCCCAACTAGTAATAATCAGGCATCGCTCCCTGCCTAACTAGCCTCAGCTCAATCTCCTTGGCTAACTCTATCACAGACTCTAGAGTAAGGCCTGCTGTAGGCATACCAACAAATGCTGAACCCAATCCGGTGACATATGTAGTGATTGCGAAATACTGATCTCACATCAGATCCTCTGTATATCTACCCAGCCGAAGAAACTCTTGGGTATACTCCTCTACAGATCGATCACCCCAAGAAATGTTGGTCAGTCAGAGACGATAGCTCATACGGAGAGGCTCTGGACAGAATCTCCTCATAAATCTCTCTCGAAACTGAGCCCAAGTCATCGTCATCATGTAAGGTTGGATCATCTGAATAAACCAGTCTAGGGCTGGTCCCTCGACAGATAGCTCAATGATCATAATCCGTTGGTACTCGATATGAGCAGTCCGAGTCCGAGTCTCGATCGCATGTAGAAAGTCTAACGGATCGGAAGTCCCATCGAAAGCATCCTGCCAACTCGGGCATAGAACAGAGCTGCCTCAAGGTTAGACATACCCTGCTGATAGGCAAGCTGAACAGGCGGAACAACTGGAGGTATAGGAACATCAAATTCAAGCTCTACAGGCTCCTCATCCTGTAACTCTCTCTACCTACGGCGACCTGCCGCTCCTTGAGGTCTACCTCTGCCACGACCTATTCGTCTAACTGGCTGCTCCGGAGGTAAAACCTCATCCTGAAAGGACTCATCATCCTTGGCCTCAACGACCGGTGGAGCGACATGCGCTTGCCTCCTCATTTTGAAAACACAATAGAATGATTTAGACAAAATAGACAACGGATGGTTAACATAGAAAACTAAAGCAAAGAATACTCATCAAGACATACTCGAACCTAATTCACTGCAGTAGTTACCAAAAGAAAACACAACTTGAAAACTAAGGCCACGACTCACACAACTAAGCCCTGACACAGAACTCTGCTCTGATAGCAACTTTGTCACGACCCAAAACAGGGGCCATGACCGACGCTAGGGAACAGGAATTCTTTCGAATCCGGAACCCGTAGCAAGCCTAAAATAAAATAAAACATGCAATAGTAATAATAACACATTTAAATAAAATACTATACAGCGGAATAAAATCATAAATATCAAAATAATGATCCACCACGGGATTTAAATCAAATCCTCAAACACATATATAAATAAACTCTTTTAATACAATCCAGTTCAAATGTTTAAAGTACATATCTCGCAAATTTATATAACTACTGCAATGTCCAGATTAATAAAATAAACTCAAATGAGCAGTTTACATAGAGAAGTCGGGGCGAAAGAAATCTGGCGTACAAGCCTGCTACTGAGGTCTGATGAAGATGACTCTCCTGAAAAATAGTCAATGGAGGGGAGTCAGACCTCACTGAGTGAATTACTATAATATATATACATGCATACTAAATGCCAATGCACACAATCAAAAGTATATATATAATACATATATATATACAAGCAAATACACACAGATGCAATAAAATCATTTTATATATTTTTATTGAAAATCATAGTTCATGAAGGATCAAATAGAACCCTAGAATATCGTAACCTCGAAAACAATGTTAGACAACACTCTAGCCTTATAGGCTCACTTATTCCAAATGTAATCACTTTATCTATTTAGACAGTAGACTGGCCCCGAGACACTAAGTCAATCGAGCTCTAGCAGTCTGACTGTTAGTGTGATTGGCCCCGAGACACTTGGTCAACCGAGCTCCAGCAATCACACTCCCAAATCATATCACACATCAAATAATCAATCCAATTAATATCCACAAATAGTTAGTAATATAGCCTAAATGCTATAAGCATACCGGTACGTACTCGGTCCTAGTGCTACCCACTAGGTAGCACGTTCTATTGATATCCTTCATTAAAATATAAAGCATACATTCATAAAAGTAAATGATGCATGAATTGAATAAAATAGCAACATAAACCATATATATACTAAAAATATAGCAAAAGTAAACCAGGTATATTTCGAGTATATATACGTCAAATAAATCCAATATAATTACAAAATAAACTAACAATATACCAAGAATATACATAAAACATTTTAAGAATAATTTATTAATAAAACATGCATATAATTTGAAAATATACCGAATATAAACTAAAGATAAACTTCAATACCAAATGAATTATTTATGCATAATTAATCAAAATAACATACATTTATAAATCATGCACCCTAAAGCATATATATATATATATAATAGTAACTCACACTTAGTGCGCTCCTCGAGATGGGTCCGATGGGCCTAGTCCACTAGGCCTCGATCTCGGCGCAACTAAAGAAATAATAAATAACGGACATCAGAATAAACCTAACAGAAAACCCTAGAAACTCGATCTAGAATATTAGACACAGAATTAGAATTAAGGTTTGATCGGATATCACATTTTACGAGAATTCTACCGAAAATTCGACAGAACCTCCCTTATAAAACGGACATCTCTCTACTCAAAGAGTAGAGCCGGCCCTACAAAGAAACACACTTCGAACAACAACCACAGAAACACAACCACAACCCCTCGGTCGGACTCCAAACTACAGTCTACCGACTGGGGTCCACAATTCACAAAGTAATTATAAAAATACCAAAAATACCCTTATATCATAGAAATACATTTAATAAGTAGAAATTACGTAATTAACCTTAAAACACATTAAAAACCAATAAAAACTCATTTATTTAGAAAAATCATATATTATATATATAATTGAAAATAATTTACGAAAAATAGTTTTAATTAGTTAAAAATACTAAATAATTTATAGAAATCATTTTTATACCTTAAATAACTATTAAAAGCAATTAAATTACATTTTTTGTCAATTTAGGATAAAATTACCAAAATACCCCTATATATATAAATATACTAAAATTACTCCAAAAATTCACCAAAAATAATATAATTGCACAAAATTAATTTTCTCAACATATTTATCAATAATATCAATAATTAAACTCAATTAACTAATTAATTTCAATTAAAAACACAATTAACCTAATTTTCCAAAATTACATAAACCTAAATAAATTCAAAATAAATACATAGAAATTCATAAAAATTCCAAATAAATTTCTATAATTCATTTCAACACCTATATTTATCATAAAACACAATTTCATAATTTAATTAATCAATTTTCAAAAATTAGAAAATAATAATAAAATATTCAAAAATACCCAAAAATCAAAATAATCTTCACAAATTCTACAAAAAATCACACATGAAGATTAAGCTAAGGGGAACAACATTTGTGAAGGAATTTTTCATGAATCAATCAAATTGAAGTTCAAAAAAATCAAGAACCCTAAAATGGCCGAATTGCAAAAATCAAAACCTAAGCAAATCAAGACCATTTTAAGTGAAACAAGGCTTGGAATCACACTCACCCGATGGTGTCGAAAACGGTGGCCAGAAACGTCATGAACGACGGTGGCCAAAGTTTTAGCTTCTCGAGCTAATTCCGGCCAAACCTCGACAGAATAGGGCGTTGCTGGCGGCGGAGAAGGCTAGGGAAGGAGGTGGCATGCCAGGAGGCACACCGACGGCAAGAAAACGGCGTGACAGGCGGTGGTTGGTGATCGGGCATGCGTCGGGAAGAAGGAGGAGGGTGGATGGCAGTTTTGTAAATATTTCAAACTTTATAATTTGTTTTAATATTAAATGTGTGTATATATATATATATATATATATATATATATATACTTTACACTATATATTAAAATAATATAAAATCACACACATTAAATATACACCACACACATATGATTTAATATTTTAAAATATTTAATACACATAAAAATAATTAAATAATATTAAAACTAATAATAAATAATAAAATATTAGGATAATTAATTAAACCCTAATTAAATAAATAAATACACATATATACATTATTTAGTACTTCAAAAATATATATAAGTTCATGCAAGTCCGAAAATCTATTTAATATAATTAATAGTAAATTATTTACGTGAAAATTTCCCCGAAAATAGTATTCTCGGGAAAATTTTACGTAAAGCACTTAAAATAATATACAATAATTAAAATAAGTTTTAAATACATATCAACTCATAAAATATCATAATTATATACAAAATTATTAACACTACATATCCCGATACAATATTAAAATATTTTAAAACACGGGATATTACAATCTTCCCCCCTTACAAGAATTCATCCCCGAATTCCAGAAAGAAAATGATCACAAGATCAGGAAGGGAAGAGATACGGGTAAGAAGCTCGCATCTCAGCTTCAGTCTCCCACGTATGCTCCTCGACTTTATTGCTACGCCATAGAACCTTGACCATCGGAATCTGCTTCGAATGCAACTGTCGGACTTGATAATCTACGATCACCATAGGTTCTTCCACAAACGTCAGATCTTCACTCACTTCTACACTATCAGGCTACAACACATGTGAAGGGTCTGAGACATACTTCCTCAGCATCGAGATATGAAATACTGGATGCACTTGTGACATACTCGGAGGCAAATCCAACCGATATGCAACAGTGCCAACTCTTTCCAGAATCTCAAACGGTCCGATATATCTCGGTGCCAACTTACCCTTCCTGCCAAATCTCATAACACCCTTCATCGAAGATACCTTTAGAAAAATGAAATCTCCAACCTGAAACTCCACATCTTTGCGCCTAGGATCCGTATAGCTCTTCTATCTACTAACTGCGGTCTTTAATCTGCGCTTAATCACGACGACTTTCTCTGCAGCATCCTGAACCATCTCAGGTCCAATCAAAGTTCTCTCACCAATCTCTTTCCAACTCAAAGGGGATCTACACTTCCTCCCATACAAAGCCTCATACGGTGCCATGCCAATACTGCTATGGTAGCTGTTATTATATGCAAACTCTACGAGTGGCAAATGATCATCCCAGCTACCTCCCAAATCCAAGACACACATCCTCAACATATCTTTCAGTGTCTGGATCATCCTCTCAGACTGACCATCTGTCTGAGGATGAAAAGCAGTACTAAAATCCAACCTAGTGCCCATCGCTTCTTGCAACTTCTGCCAAAAATAAGAAGTAAACACTGAACCTCTGTCTGACATAATGGACACAGGTACTCCATGAAGGCACACAATATGCTTCACATACAACTTCGCCAATCTAACTACAGAATATGTGGCTTTCACAGGTAAGAAATGTGCAGACTTCATCAACCTGTCTACAATCACCCAGATGGAATCGTATCCATCTTTAGAACAAGGTAATCCTACCACAAAATCCATAGCTATCCTTTCCCACTTCCACTCGAGAATAGGAAGAGGTTGAAGCTTCCCAGAAGGCTTCTGATGTTCAGCTTTCACTTGCTGACACGTCAAGCACTTGGCAATATAATCAGCGACATCCTTCTTTAATCCGTCCCACCAATACAAATCTCTAATACTGTGGTACATCTTAGTAACACTCGGATGTACGCTATAGGCTGTAGAATGTACTTCCTCTAGGATCTCTTCTCTCAAATCATCCACATTAGGAACACACAATCTACCACTGATCCACAACACACCATCATCATCGAGTGTGAAATCAGTGAACTTCCCTACTCTGACATTCTCTGCAAGCTCTTCTAGAATAGGATCTCGGCTCTGAGCTGCTTTAATCCTATCTCTCAGTATAGATCGTACCTTAAATTGAGCTAGAAATCCACTTGACCTACTAATCTTCATCATCAAACCTTGATCCACCAACAGATGCAATTCCTCGATCAATGGTCTCCTCTCAACACTGATGTGAGCAAGACTGCCTGAGGACTTCCTACTCAAGGCATCTGCTACCACATTAGCCTTGCTCAGATGATATAATATCTCACAGTCATAATCCTTTAACAATTCCAACCATCTCCTTTGCCTTAGATTCAGATCTCTCTGCTGGAAAATGTACTTAAGGCTCTTGTGATCACTAAATATCTCATAAGTCACCCCATACAGATAATGTCTCCAAATCTTCAGAGCAAAGATCACTGCAGCCATTTCTAGGTCATGTGTGGGATAGTTCTGCTCATGCTTCTTCAACTGTCTCGAAGCATAGGCTATCACCCTTCCATTCTGCAGCAACACACAACTAAGGCCAACTCTAGAGGCATCACAATAAATTGTGAACTTGTCCATACTATTAGGCAAAGCTAACACTGGTGTTGTGGTCAATTTCTCCTTCAACAGCCGAAAGCTATTCTCATAAGCTTCTGACCACTCGAATCTAACATTCTTCTGAGTGAAGCGAGTCATAGGGGCTGTTATTCTGGAAAAATCCTGCACAAACCGCCTATAATACCCGGCTAAACCTAGAAAACTCCGAATCTCAGTAACATAAGTCAGTCTAGGCCACTCAGACACTGCTTCAATCTTCTGTGGATCAACCTGGATACCTTCTTTAGACACCATGTGTCCAAGAAAAGAAACACTCTCCATCCAAAAATCACACTTCGAGAATTTAGCATAAAGCTGATGATCTCTCAATGACTGTAGTACAATCCTCAAGTGATATACATGCTCCTCCATACTCCTCGAATAAACCAGTATATCATCAATGAAGACTACCATAAACTAATCCACATACCCTGTTCATCAGGTCCATAAAAGCTGCTGGTGCATTAGTCAAACCAAAAGACATCACCAGAAACTCATAATGGCCATATCGAGTGTGGAATGTTGTCTTAGGAACATCAGCTTCACTAATCCGCAGCTGATGATAACCCGACCTCAAGTCAATTTTAGAAAAGAACTGTGCACCCTGTAGCTGATCAAACAAGTCATCTATCCTCGGCAGAGGATACTTGTTCTTCACTGTCACCTTATTCAGCTCTCTGTAGTCAATGCACAGTCTTAGGGTATCATCCTTCTTCTTCCCAAACAGGACTGGTGCACCCTAAGGAGAAACACTAGGTCTGATAAAACCCTTATCCAACAACTCTTGCAACTGCTCCTTCAACTCTTTCAGCTCTGCAGGAGCCATTCTGTAGGGTGGTATAGATATAGGAGTAGTACTTGGAACCACATCTATACAAAACTCAATCTCTCTGTGAGGTGGTAAACCCGGTAACTCCTCGGGAAAAACATCAGGAAACTCACAAGCAACAAGAACATCCGTGAATGACAACTTCTCCACTGAAGTATCCCTAACCAATGCCAAATATCCCTGACAACCTTTCCTCAACAACTTCCTAGCCCGTAATAGCAGAAATAAGATTCTGAGGTGCTGAACTCCTATCACCCACAAACTTAAACTCTTATTCACCAAGAATTCTGAACGTCACCTCTTTATTCCTGCAATCCACCACGTCATAGTGCTGAGATAACTAGTCCATTCCCAAAATAACATCAAACTCCATCACATCCAACAGAATTAAATCAGCGGATAATTCTCTATCTCCCACGAGAACTGGACAACCAAAAAGAACAATATTGAAGTCCAAGGAATCGCTCAGAGGAGTGGCAACAGAAAAAGGAAAGCCATCCTCGAAGCTTGCCAATAAGACTTGGAAGCAAAAATGGGAGAAACGAATGAATGCATGGCACCCGGATTAAACAAAACCCATGCATCCAGGTAACAGATAGAAACAATACCTGCCACAACTGCATTAGATGCCTGAGCATCCTGTTGAGTGAGATGGAAGACTATGGGCTGTCCTTGACCTCCCTGCTGACTGGTAGAAGCCTGGCTAACACCTCTGGCACCTCCTCTAGCACCTCTACCATGACCCTATTGTGGAACAAGTTGAGTGGAACTCTGATGCTGGGCTGGGGGTAACTGAAATGGCACTGGTGCAGCACTAGCAATCGACTGCTGTGGGAATCATAAAATCTGCGATTGCTGATACTCAGAGTAAGGACACGATCTGGCAAAATGTCCTGTCTGCCCGCATCTGAAGCATGTCAGTGGTGTCAGACACGGTCCCTGATGGACTCTACCACAAGTCTGGCAAACATTGGCAGCTGATCCAGAACTACGACCACTGCTGCTACTCGAAGCACCTAACCTAAATCTGAATGGTCTACGCTGACCTCCACGGCCATATCTACTGCTCCGATGCACTCGCTGCTACTGCCTTTGACTCTCCTGAGTCAGACCTCGCTGCTGACTACTCGAACCAACATGAAAACTCAAATATGGTGTAGTCTGCAATCCACTCAACTGAACTCCTAGCTGGTAATAATCAGGCATCGCTCCCTGCCTAACTAGCCTCAGCTCAATCTCTTTGGCTAACTCTATCATAGACTCCAGAGTAAGGCCTGCTGTAGGCATACCAACAAATGTTGAACCCAATCCGGTGACATATGTAGTGACTATGAAATACTGATCTCGCATCAGATCCTCTGCATATCTACCCAGCCAAAGAAACTCTTGGGTATACTCCTCTACAGATTGATCACCACAAGAAATGCTGGTCAGTCGGAGACGATAGCTCATACGGAGAGGCTCTAGATAGAATCTCCTCATAAATCTCTCTCAGAACTGAGCCCAGGTCATCGTCATCATGTAAGGCTAGATCATCTGAATAAACCAGTCTAGGGCTGGTCCCTCGACAGATAGCTCAATGATCATAATCCGCTGGTACTCGATATGAGCAGTCCGAGTCTAAGTCTCGATCGCGTGTAGAAAGTCTAATGGATCGGAAGTCCCATCGAAAGCAATCCTGCCAACTCGGGCATAGAACAGAGCTGCCTCAGGGTCAGACATACCCTGCTGATAGGCAAGCTGAACAGGCAGAACAACTGGAGGTATAGGAACATCAAATTTAGGCTCTACAGGCTCCTCGTCCTGTAACTCTCTCTGCCTACGACGACATGTCGCTCCTCGAGGTCTACCTCTGCCACGACCTATTCGTCTAACTGGCTGCTCCGGAGGTAAAACCTCATCCTGAAAGGACTCATCATCCTTGGCCTCAACGACCGATGGAACGACACGCGCTCGCTTCCTCATTTTAAAAACACAACAAAATGATTCAGACAAAACAGACAATGGAGGGTTAACGCAGAAAACTAAAGCAAAGAATACTCATCAAGACATACTCGAACCTAATTCACTGCAGTAGTTACCAAAAGAAAACACAACTTGAAAACTAGGGCCACGACTCACACAACTAAGCCCTGAAACAGAACTCTGCTCTGATAGCAACTTTGTCACGACCCAAAACAGGAGCCATGACCGATGCTAGGGAATAGGAATTCTTTCGAATCCGAAACCCGTAGCAAGCCTAAAATAAAATAAAACATGCAATAGTAATAATAACACATTTAAATAAAATACTATGCAGCGGAATAAAATCATAAATATCAAAATAATGATCCACCACGGGATTTAAATCAAATCCTCAAACACATATATAAATAAACTCTTTTAATACAATCCAGTTTAAATGTTTAAAGTACATATCTCGCAAATTTATATAACTACTGCAATGTCCAGATTAATAAAATAAACTCAAATGAGCAGTTTACATAGAGAAGCCAGAGCAGAAGAAATCTGGCATACAAGCCTGCTATTGAGGTCTGATGAAGGTGACTCTCCTGAAAAATAGTCAACAGAGGGGAGTCAGACCTCATTGAGTGAATTACTATAATATATATACATGCTTACTAAATGTCAATGCACACAATCAAAAGTATATATATAATACATATATATATACAAGCAAATACACACAGATGCAATAAAATCATTTTATATATTTTTATTGAAAATCATAGTTCATGAAGGATCAAATAGAATCCTAGAATTTTGTAACCTCGAAAACAGTGTTAGACAACACTCTAGCCTTATAGGCTCACTTATTCCAAATGTAATCACTTGATCCATTTAGACAGTAGACTGGCCCCGAGACACTAAGTCAATCGAGCTCCAGCAGTCTGACTGTTAGTGTGATTGTCCCCGAGACACTTGGTCAACCGAGCTCCAGCAATCACACTCCCAAATCATATCACACATTAAATAATCAATCCAATTAATATCCATAAATAGTTAGTAATATAGCCTAAATGCTATAAGCATTCCGGTACGTACTCGGTCCTAGTGCTGCCCACTAGGTAGCACGTTCTATTGATATCCTTCATTAAAATATAAAGCATACATTCATAAAAGTAAATGATGCATGAATTGAATAAAATAGCAACATAAACCATATATATACTAAAAATATACCAAAAGTAAACCAGGTATATTTCGAGTATATATACGTCAAATAAATCCAATATAATTACAAAATAAACTAACAATATACCAAGAATATACATAAAATATTTTAAGAATAATTTATTAATAAAACATGCATATAATTTGAAAATATACCGAATATAAACTAAAGATAAACTTAAATACCAAATGAATTATTTATGCATAATTAATCAAAATAACATACATTTATAAATCATGCACCCTAAAGCATATATATATATATATAATAGTAACTCACACTTAGTGCGCTCCTCGAGATGGGTCCGATGGGCCTGGTCCACTAGGCCTCGGTCTCAGCGTAACTAAATAAACAATAAATAACGGAGATCAGAATAAACCTAATAGAAAATCCTAGAAACTCGATCTAGAATATTAGACATAGAATCAGAATTAGGGTTTGACCGGATATCACATTTTACGAGAATTCTACCAAAAATTCGACAGAACCTCCCTTGTAAAACGGACATCTCTCTACTCAAAGAATAGAGCCGGCCCTACAAAGAAACACACTTCAAACAACACCCATAGAAACACAACCACAACCCCTCGGTCGGACTCCAAACTACAGTCTACCGACCGGGGTCCACAATTCACAGAGTAATTATAAAAATACCGAAAATACCCTTATATCACATAAATACATTTAATAAGTAGAAATTACGTAATTAACCTTAAAACACATTAAAAAACAATAAAAACTCATTTATTTAGAAAAATCGTATATTATATATATAATTGAAAATAATTTACAAAAAATAGTTTTAATTAGTTAAAAATACTAAATAATTTGTAGAAATCATTTTTATACCTTAAATAACTATTAAAAGTAATTAAATTACATTTTTTTTATCAATTTAGGGTAAAATTACCAAAATACCCCTATATATATAAACATACTAAAATTACTCAAAAAATTCACCAAAAATAATATAATTGCACAAAATTAATTTTCTCAACATATTTATCGATAATATCAATAATTAAACTCAATTAACTAATTAATTTTAATTAAAAACACAATTAACCTAATTTTCCAAAATTACATAAACCTAAATAAATTCAAAATAAATACATAAAAATTCCAAATAAATTTCTATAATTCATTTCAACACCTATATTTATAATTTAATTAATTAATTTTCAAAAATTAGAAAATAATAATAAAATATTCAAAAATACCCAAAAATCAAAATAATCTCCAAAAATTCTACAAAAAATCACACATGAAGATTAAGCTAAGGAGAACAACATTTGTGAAGGAATTTTTCATGAATCAATCAAATTGAAGTTCAAAAAAATCAAGAACCCTAAAATGGCCGAATTGCAAAAATCAAAACCTAAGCAAATCAAGACCATTTTAAGTGAAACAAGGCTTGGAATCACACTCACCCGATGGTGTCGAAAACGGTGGCCAGAAACGTCATGAACGACGGTGGCCAAAGTTTTAGCTTCTCGAGCTAATTCCGGCTAAACCTCGACAGAATAGGGCGTTGCTGGCGGCGGAGAAGGCTAGGGAAGGAGGTGGCATGCCAGGAGGCACACCGACGGCAAGAAAACGGCGTGACAGGCGGTGGTTGGTGATCGGGCATGCGTCGGGAAGAAGGAGGAGGGTGGATGGCAGTTTTGTAAATAATTCAAACTTTATAATTTGTTTTAATATTAAATGTGTGTATATATATATATATATATACTTTACACTATATATTAAAATAATATAAAATCACACACATTAAATATACACCACACACATATGATTTAATATTTTAAAATATTTAATACACATAAAAATAATTAAATAATATTAAAACTAATAATAAATAATAAAATATTAGGATAATTAATTAAACCCTAATTAAATAAATAAATACACATATATACATTATTTAGTACTTCAAAAATATATATAAGTTCATGCAAGTCCGAAAATCTATTTAATATAATTAATAGTAAATTATTTATGTGAAAATTTCCCCGAAAATAGTATTCTCGGGAAAATTTTACGTAAAGCACTTAAAATAATATACAATAATTAAAATAAGTTTTAAATACATATCAACTCATAAAATATCATAATTATATACAAAATTATTAACACTACATATCCCGATACAATATTAAAATATTTTAAAACACGGGATATTACAATCTTCCCCCCTTACAAGAATTCGTCCCCGAATTCCAGAAAGAAAATGATCACAAGATCAGGAAGGGAAGAGATACGGGTAAGAAGCTCGCATCTCAGCTTCAGTCTCCCACGTATGCTCCTCGACTTTATTGCTACGCCATAGAACCTTGACCATCGGAATCTGCTTCGAATGCAACTGTCGGACTTGATAATCTACGATCACCATAGGTTCTTCCACAAACGTCAGATCTTCACTCACTTCTACACCATCGGGCTACAACACATGTGAAGGGTCTGAGACATACTTCCTCAGCATCGAGATATGAAATACTGGATGCACTTGTGACATACTCGGAGGCAAATCCAACCGATATGCAATAGTGCCAACTCTCTCCAGAATCTCAAACGGTCCGATATATCTCGGTGCCAACTTACCCTTCCTGCCAAATCTCATAACACCCTTCATCGAAGATACCTTTAGAAAAATGAAATCTCCAACCTGAAACTCCACATCTTTGCGCCTAGGATCCGCATAGCTCTTCTATCTACTAACTGCGGTCTTTAATCTGCGCTTAATCACGACGACTTTCTCTGCAGCATCCTGAACCATCTCAGGTCCAATCAAAGTTCTCTCACCAATCTCTTTCCAACTCAAAGGGGATCTACACTTCCTCCCATACAAAGCCTCATACGGTGCCATGCCAATACTGCTATGGTAGCTGTTATTATATGCAAACTCTACGAGTGGCAAATGATCATCCCAGCTACCTCCCAAATCCAGGACACACATCCTCAACATATCTTTCAGTGTCTGGATCATCCTCTCAGACTGACCATCTGTCTGAGGATGAAAAGTAGTACTAAAATCCAACCTAGTGCCCATCGCTTCTTGCAACTTCTGCCAAAAATAAGAAGTAAACACTGAACCTCTGTCTGACATAATGGACACAGGTACTCCATGAAGGCACACAATATGCTTCACATACAACTTCGCCAATCTAACTACAGAATATGTGGCTTTCACAGGTAAGAAATGTGCAGACTTCATCAACCTGTCTACAATCACCCAGATGGAATCGTATCCATCTTTAGAACAAGGTAATCCTACCACAAAATCCATAGCTATCCTTTCCCACTTCCACTCGAGAATAGGAAGAGGTTGAAGCTTCCCAGAAGGCTTCTGATGTTTAGCTTTCACTTGCTGACACGTCAAGCACTTGGCAATATAATCAGCGACATCCTTCTTTAATCCGTCCCACCAATACAAATCTCTAATACTGTGGTACATCTTAGTAACACTCGGATGTACGCTATAGGCTGTAGAATGTACTTCCTCTAGGATCTCTTCTCTCAAATCATCCACATTAGGAACACACAATCTACCACTGATCCACAACACACCATCATCATCGAGTGTGAAATCAGTGAACTTCCCTACTCTGACATTCTCTGCAAGCTCTTCTAGAATAGGATCTTGGCTCTGAGCTGCTTTAATCCTATCTCTCAGTATAGATCGTACCTTAAATTGAGCTAGAAATCCACTTGACCTACTAATCTTCATCATCAAACCTTGATCCACCAACAGATGCAATTCCTCGATCAATGGTCTCCTCTCAACACTGATGTGAGCAAGACTGCCTGAGGACTTCCTACTCAAGGCATCTGCTACCACATTAGCCTTGCTCATATGATATAATATCTCACAGTCATAATCCTTTAACAATTCCAACCATCTCCTTTGCCTTAGATTCAGATCTCTCTGCTGGAAAATGTACTTAAGGCTCTTGTGATCACTAAATATCTCATAAGTCACCCCATACAGATAATGTCTCCAAATCTTCAGAGCAAAGATCACTGCAGCCATTTCTAGGTCATGTGTGGGATAGTTCTGCTCATGCTTCTTCAACTGTCTCGAAGCATAGGCTATCACCCTTCCATTCTGCAGTAACACACAACTAAGGCCAACTCTAGAGGCATCACAATAAATTGTGAACTTGTCCATACTATTAGGCAAAGCTAACACTGGTGTTGTGGTCAATTTCTCCTTCAACAGCTGAAAGCTATTCTCATAAGCTTCTGACCACTCAAATCTAACATTCTTCTGAGTCAAGCGAGTCATAGGGGCTGCTATTCTGGAAAAATCCTGCACAAACCGCCTATAATACCCGGCTAAACCTAGAAAACTCCGAATCTCAGTAACATAAGTCAGTCTAGGCCACTCAGACACTGCTTCAATCTTCTGTGGATCAACCTGGATACCTTCTTTAGACACCACGTGTCCAAGAAAAGAAACACTCTCCATCCAAAAATCACACTTCGAGAATTTAGCATAAAGCTGATGATCTCTCAATGACTGTAGTACAATCCTCAAGTGATATACATGCTCCTCCATACTCCTCGAATAAACCAGTATATCATCAATGAAGACTACCATAAACTAATCCACATACCCTGTTCATCAGGTCCATAAAAGCTGCTGGTGCATTAGTCAAACCAAAAGACATCACCAGAAACTCATAATGGCCATATCGAGTGTGGAATGTTGTCTTAGGAACATCAGCTTCACTAATCCGCAGCTGATGATAACCCGACCTCAAGTCAATTTTAGAAAAGAACTGTGCACCCTGTAGCTGATCAAACAAGTCATCTATCCTCGGCAGAGGATACTTGTTCTTCACTGTCACCTTATTCAGCTCTCTGTAGTCAATGCACAGTCTTAGGGTATCATCCTTCTTCTTCCCAAACAGGACTGGTGCACCCTAAGGAGAAACACTAGGTCTGATAAAACCCTTATCCAACAACTCTTGCAACTGCTCCTTCAACTCTTTCAGCTCTGCAGGAGCCATTCTGTAGGGTGGTATAGATATAGGAGTAGTACTTGGAACCACATCTATACAGAACTCAATCTCTCTGTGAGGTGGTAAACCCGGTAACTCCTCGGGAAAAACATCAGGAAACTCACAAGCAACAAGAACATCCGTGAATGACAACTTCTCCACTAAAGTATCCTTAACCAATGCCAAATATCCCTGACAACCTTTCCTCAACAACTTCCTAGCCGTAATAGCAGAAATAAGATTCTGAGGTACTGAACTCCTATCACCCACAAACTTAAACTCTTATTCACCAAGAATTCTGAACGTCACCTCTTTATTCCTGCAATCCACCACGTCATGGTGCTGAGATAACTAGTCCATTCCCAAAATAACATCAAACTCCATCACATCCAACAGAATTAAATCAGCGGATAATTCTCTATCTCCCACGAGAACTGGACAACCAAAAAGAACAATATTGAAGTCCAAGGAATCGCTCAGAGGAGTGGCAACAGAAAAAGGAAAAGCCATCCTCGAAGCTTGCCAATAAGACTTGGAAGCAAAAATGGGAGAAACGAATGAATGCATGGCACCCGGATTAAACAAAACCCATGCATCCAGGTAACAGATAGAAACAATACCTGCCACAACTGCATTAGATGCCTGAGCATCCTGTTGAGTGAGATGGAAGACTATGGGCTGTCCTTGACCTCCCTGCTGACTGGTAGAAGCCTGGCTAACACCTCTGGCACCTCCTCTAGCACCTCTACCATGACCCTATTGTGGAACAAGTTGAGTGGAACTCTGATGCTGGGCTGGGGGTAACTGAAATGGCACTGGTGCAGCACTAGCAATCGACTGCTGTGGGAATCACAAAATCTGCGATTGCTGATACTCAGAGTAAGGACACGATCTGGCAAAATGTCCTGTCTGCCCGCATCTGAAGCATGTCAGTGGTGTCAGACACGGTCCCTGATGGACTCTACCACAAGTCTGGCAAACATTGGCAGCTGATCCAGAACTACGACCACTGCTGCTACTCGAAGCACCTAACCTAAATCTGAATGGTCTACGCTGACCTCCACGGCCATATCTACTGCTCCGATGCACTCGCTGCTACTGCCTTTGACTCTCCTGAGTCAGACCTCGCTGCTGACTACTCGAACCAACATGAAAACTCAAATATGGTGTAGTCTGCAATCCACTCAACTGAACTCCTAGCTGGTAATAATCAGGCATCGCTCCCTGCCTAACTAGCCTCAGCTCAATCTCTTTGGCTAACTCTATCATAGACTCCAGAGTAAGGCCTGCTGTAGGCATACCAACAAATGTTGAACCCAATCCGGTGACATATGTAGTGACTATGAAATACTGATCTCGCATCAGATCCTCTGCATATCTACCCAGCCAAAGAAACTCTTGGGTATACTCCTCTACAGATTGATCACCACAAGAAATGCTGGTCAGTCGGAGACGATAGCTCATACGGAGAGGCTCTAGATAGAATCTCCTCATAAATCTCTCTCAGAACTGAGCCCAGGTCATCGTCATCATGTAAGGCTAGATCATCTGAATAAACCAGTCTAGGGCTGGTCCCTCGACAGATAGCTCAATGATCATAATCCGCTGGTACTCGATATGAGCAGTCCGAGTCTAAGTCTCGATCGCGTGTAGAAAGTCTAATGGATCGGAAGTCCCATCGAAAGTAATCCTGCCAACTCGGGCATAGAACAGAGCTGCCTCAGGGTCAGACATACCCTGCTGATAGGCAAGCTGAACAGGCAGAACAACTGGAGGTATAGGAACATCAAATTTAGGCTCTACAGGCTCCTCGTCCTGTAACTCTCTCTGCCTACGACGACCTGTCGCTCCTCGAGGTCTACCTCTGCCACGACCTATTCGTCTAACTGGCTGCTCCGGAGGTAAAACCTCATCCTGAAAGGACTCATCATCCTTGGCCTCAACGACCGATGGAACGACACGCGCTCGCTTCCTCATTTTAAAAACACAACAAAATGATTCAAACAAAACAGACAATGGAGGGTTAACGCAGAAAACTAAAGCAAAGGATACTCATCAAGACATACTCGAACCTAATTCACTGCAGTAGTTACCAAAAGAAAACACAACTTGAAAACTAGGGCCACGACTCACACAACTAAGCCCTGAAACAGAACTCTGCTCTGATAGCAACTTTGTCACGACCCAAAACAGGAGCCATGACCGATGCTAGGGAATAGGAATTCTTTCGAATCCGAAACCCGTAGCAAGCCTAAAATAAAATAAAACATGCAATAGTAATAATAACACATTTAAATAAAATACTATGCAGCGGAATAAAATCATAAATATCAAAATAATGATCCACCACGGGATTTAAATCAAATCCTCAAACACATATATAAATAAACTCTTTTAATACAATCCAGTTTAAATGTTTAAAGTACATATCTCGCAAATTTATATAACTACTGCAATGTCCAGATTAATAAAATAAACTCAAATGAGCAGTTTACATAGAGAAGCCAGAGCAGAAGAAATCTGGCATACAAGCCTGCTATTGAGGTCTGATGAAGGTGACTCTCCTGAAAAATAGTCAACAGAGGGGAGTCAGACCTCATTGAGTGAATTACTATAATATATATACATGCTTACTAAATGTCAATGCACACAATCAAAAGTATATATATAATACATATATATATACAAGCAAATACACACAGATGCAATAAAATCATTTTATATATTTTTATTGAAAATCATAGTTCATGAAGGATCAAATAGAATCCTAGAATTTTGTAACCTCGAAAACAGTGTTAGACAACACTCTAGCCTTATAGGCTCACTTATTCCAAATGTAATCACTTGATCCATTTAGACAGTAGACTGGCCCCGAGACACTAAGTCAATCGAGCTCCAGCAGTCTGACTGTTAGTGTGATTGTCCCCGAGACACTTGGTCAACCGAGCTCCAGCAATCACACTCCCAAATCATATCACACATTAAATAATCAATCCAATTAATATCCATAAATAGTTAGTAATATAGCCTAAATGCTATAAGCATTCCAGTACGTACTCGGTCCTAGTGCTGCCCACTAGGTAGCACGTTCTATTGATATCCTTCATTAAAATATAAAGCATACATTCATAAAAGTAAATGATGCATGAATTGAATAAAATAGCAACATAAACCATATATATACTAAAAATATACCAAAAGTAAACCAGGTATATTTCGAGTATATATACGTCAAATAAATCCAATATAATTACAAAATAAACTAACAATATACCAAGAATATACATAAAATATTTTAAGAATAATTTATTAATAAAACATGCATATAATTTGAAAATATACCGAATATAAACTAAAGATAAACTTAAATACCAAATGAATTGTTTATGCATAATTAATCAAAATAACATACATTTATAAATCATGCACCCTAAAGCATATATATATATATATAATAGTAACTCACACTTAGTGCGCTCCTCGAGATGGGTCCGATGGGCCTGGTCCACTAGGCCTCGGTCTCAGCGTAACTAAATAAACAATAAATAACGGAGATCAGAATAAACCTAATAGAAAATCCTAGAAACTCGATCTAGAATATTAGACACAGAATCAGAATTAGGGTTTGACCGGATATCACATTTTACGAGAATTCTACCAAAAATTCGACAGAACCTCCCTTGTAAAACGGACATCTCTCTACTCAAAGAATAGAGCCGGCCCTACAAAGAAACACATTTCAAACAACACCCATAGAAACACAACCACAACCCCTCGGTCGGACTCCAAACTACAGTCTACCGACCGGGGTCCACAATTCACAGAGTAATTATAAAAATACCGAAAATACCCTTATATCACATAAATACATTTAATAAGTAGAAATTACGTAATTAACCTTAAAACACATTAAAAAACAATAAAAACTCATTTATTTAGAAAAATCGTATATTATATATATAATTGAAAATAATTTACAAAAAATAGTTTTAATTAGTTAAAAATACTAAATAATTTGTAGAAATCATTTTTATACCTTAAATAACTATTAAAAGCAATTAAATTACATTTTTTTTATCAATTTAGGGTAAAATTACCAAAATACCCCTATATATATAAACATACTAAAATTACTCAAAAAATTCACCAAAAATAATATAATTGCACAAAATTAATTTTCTCAACATATTTATCGATAATATCAATAATTAAACTCAATTAACTAATTAATTTTAATTAAAAACACAATTAACCTAATTTTCCAAAATTACATAAACCTAAATAAATTCAAAATAAATACATAAAAATTCCAAATAAATTTCTATAATTCATTTCAACACCTATATTTATAATTTAATTAATTAATTTTCAAAAATTAGAAAATAATAATAAAATATTCAAAAATACCCAAAAATCAAAATAATCTCCAAAAATTCTACAAAAAATCACACATGAAGATTAAGCTAAGGGGAACAACATTTGTGAAGGAATTTTTCATGAATCAATCAAATTGAAGTTCAAAAAAATCAAGAACCCTAAAATGGTCGAATTGCAAAAATCAAAACCTAAGCAAATCAAGACCATTTTAAGTGAAACAAAGCTTGTAATCACACTCACCGGAGCTCAAGGAGAAGAAAGAGACCAGTGGTGTCAAAAATGGTGGCCAGAAACATCGTGAACGATGGTGGCCAAAGTTTCAGCTTCCCGAGCTAATTCCGGCCAAACCTCGACAGAATAGGGCGCTGCTGGGGGCGGAGAAGGCTGGGGAAGGAGGTGGCACGCCGAGAGGCACACTGACGGCAAGAAAATGGTGTGACAAGTGGTGGTTGGTGATCGGGCGTGCGTCGGGAAGAAGGAGGAGGGTGGATGGCAGTTTTGTAAATAATTCAAACTTTATAATTTGTTTTAATATTAAATGTATGTATGTGTGTGTGTATATATATATATATATATATATATATATATATATATATATATATATATATATATATATATATATACACTTTACACTATATATTAAAATAATATAAAATCACACACATTAAATATACACCACACACATATAATTTAATATTTTAAAATATTTAATACACATAAAAATAATTAAATAATATTAAAACTAATAATAAATAATAAAATATTAGGATAATTAATTAAACCCTAATTAAATAAATAAGTACACATATATACGTTATTTAGTACTTCAAAAATATATATGAGTTCATGCAAGTCCGAAAATCTATTTAATATAATTAATAGTAAATTATTTACGTGAAAATTTCCTCGAAAATAGTATTCTCGGGAAAATTTTACGTAAAGCACTTAAAATAATATACAATAATTAAAATAAGTTTTAAATACATATCAACTCGTAAAATATCATAATTATATACAAAATTATTAACACTGCATATCCCGATACAATATTAAAATATTTAAAAACACGGGATATTACAGTAAAACGGACATCTCTCTACTCAAAAAGTAGAGCCGGTCCTGCAAAGAAATACACTTCGGAATAAACACAAAATTACAACAACAATCCCTCAGTCGGACTCTAAACTACAATTCACCTATCAAGGTTCACAATTCACAGAATAATTATAAAATACAGAAAATGCCCTTATATAATAAAAATACATTTTATAAATTCAAATTACGTAATTAACCCTAAAACATACTAAAAATCAATAAAAACCCATTTCTTTAGAAAAATAGTATATTATAT
Organism: Mallotus nudiflorus; assembly: GCA_947683625.1. Classification (NCBI taxonomy): domain Eukaryota; kingdom Viridiplantae; phylum Streptophyta; class Magnoliopsida; order Malpighiales; family Euphorbiaceae; genus Mallotus; species Mallotus nudiflorus. The sequence continues at coordinate 412,525 of CANTUR010001249.1, forward strand.
ATAATTTGAAAACAATTTACGAAAAATAGTTTTAATTAGTTAAAAATACTAAAAATTTGCAGAAATCATTTTTATAGCTCAAATAATTATTAAAACCAATTTAATTATATTTTTAGCCAATTTAGTATAAAATTACCAAAATACCCCTATATATATATATTCACTATAAATGTTCAAAAATTCACCAAAAATTATATAATTACTCAAAAATTAATTCTCAACATATAATTCAATAATATCAATAAATATAATCAATTTACCAATTTATTTCAATTAAACACATAATTAACCCTATTTTTCAAAATTACATAAACTTAATAAATTTCAAATAAATACATAAAAATTCACAAAAATTACAAATAAATTTCTATAATTCATTTCAACTCCTATAATCACCATAAAACACAATTTCATAATTTAATTAATTAATTTTCGAAAATTAGAAAATAATAATAAAATAATCAAAAATTCACAAAAATTAAAATAAATTCCAAAAATTCTAAAAAAATTACAACAAGTAGATTAAGCTTCTAGGAACAAAGTTTGTGAAGGAATTTTTCATGAATCAATCAATTTAAAGCTAAAAAAAATTCGAAACCCAAAATGGTTGATTTGAAGAAATTGAAACCTAAGCAATTCTAGACCAAATCAAGTGAAAAAAAGCTTGGAATCACACTCACCAAAGCTCAAGGAGAAGATAGAGACTGACAGCATCAAATTTGGTGGCCGAAAAGTGCTTGGTCGGAGCTAAGTCGATTTTTGGCTTCTTGATGAAAATCTAGCCAAACAACGTCGAAAATGGGAGCTTGGGACGTCGGGAATGGTGGAAGGGAAGGTGGCACACCGGAAAGCACAGTGACAGCAAAGAAAACCAGCTTGAAATGGCTGAAAATGACTGAAAACGTTTTGGGAGGAAGAAGATGAAGGAGGGGCAAAACTGTAATTAAGGCAACTTTTGTTTTTTTTGATTAAAATTGATGAAGGAGGGGCAAAACTATAATTAAGGCAACTTTTGTTTTTTTGATTAAAATTTGTGTATATATGTATGTATATATATATATATATATATATATATATGTCCACACTATATTATAGTAATATATATATTCCCACACACAAATAATACTCACCACACAAATATTTTAATATATTTAATAATTTATACACTTAAAATTAATTAATTAATACAAAAATTAAATAATAAAATTAAGGAAATTAATTAAGCTCTAATTAAGTTAAATAAGTACACATATATACAATTTATTTTTGCACTTTAAAATTATATATGAGTTCATGCAAATTCATAAAACTAGTCAAAATAAATAGTATTAAATTATTTACGTGTCAATTTCCCCAAAAATATAATTTCCAAAAAAATTTTACGTAAAGTACTTAAAATAATATAAAATAATTAAAATTAGCTTTAAACAAACAACAAACTCATAAAATATCATAAATATATATACAAAAATTATTAACACTGCATATCCCGATGCAATATAAAAATATTTAAAAACTCGGGATATTACAGGAAATAAATTCCTTGATAGGATTCTTGATAAAACTCAGCTTCAAAGGTTTTTAGGAAGTCTAAATTATATATTAAATTTTTTTTCCCAATATAAACAGGATAGTAAAACCTCTGTATGATAGACTAAAGAAAAACCCTGTTCCTTGGACTGATGAACATACCAGAATAGTCCAACACGTAAAGAAATTTATTCTTAATATTCCCTATCTCCACTTAGCTGACCCCAATCTTCCTAAGATTGTAGAAACATATGCTAGTGATCTTGGATACGGGGGCATTCTCAAACAAGTTCAGAATAGTAGAAGTTGTAGTCCAGTATACTTTAGGTCACTGGAATGATACTCAAAAAAATTATTCTACCATCAAAAAAGAAATTCTTTCCATTGTCATGTGCATCACAAAGTTTTAATCTGATTTACTAAATAAAAATTTTTTGCTTCGTGTTGATTGCAAATCTGTAAAAGATGTTTTACAAAAAGATGTCCAAAATATTGCTTCAAAGAAAATTTTTGCAAGATGGCAAGCTATACTTAGTATTTTTGATTTTGATATAGAATATATAAAGGGAGAATCAAATTCTTTGCTAGACTTTTTGACCATAGAATTTTTACAAAACGGATAAAGATGCCCAGAAAAACAAAGAAAGAAAAGGCTGACAAGGCTGATCCTCCTCTTCCCTCAACTTCTAAACCCATAAAATCATGGTTCAATATAGTAAACCAAGAAGAATCAAATGATTCTAACAAAACAACCTAGATTCAGCAATGGATTGATTCTATCTCCAACACCCCAGAACTCCTTAAAGCTATCCAAAATACTCTTATCCCTCTTCCTTCAGCCCCAGAAACAAACCAGGCGATCATTCCTTCAGACAAAGGTATACTTGGTAAGGCTCCTCTTCCCATTTCTAAAATTGAAAAAGGTGAATCTTCTTTTTCTCAAAAAACCATTTCTCAAGAAGATTTAAAAGTTATGGCTACTCCAAGCAGTTCACAGGTTGTCTGTACACAATCAAAAACTTCTTCTGATTTTCTTATAAAGAATTCTATTCAAAACATTTTGACTATAGAAAATGGATTTTTCAATAAAGACCCGTTTTTGACTATGCAAAATCATTTTCCTCCAAACTGGTTTTGCAAACCTTGGGATCTTTCAAAACACCAAGAATATTATCAAACTATTTTGGAAGTTACTAGTTCTGTAGAATTCAAACTCTTCTACCATAAAGGATACCCCTGTCACGACCCAAAACAGGGGCCATGACCAGCGCTAGGGAACAGGAATTCTTTCGAATCCGGAACCCGTAGTAAGCCTAAAAAATAAAATAAATCATGCAATAACAATAACCATAATATATCCTTTAAATTTCACAATATCATTTTCATCACTGGATTTAAATCAAATCTCATCTCATATATATATAATCTCTCAATACAAATCCAATTTCAATATAATACATCTCTTTAAATAAAATACATGAAATCCAATACTTTAATTCACAACTACTGCAGTATCTAGATTATAAAATAAGACTCAAGTAAATAATTTACACAAAGAAGCCGGGGCAGAAGAAATCTGGCATATCGACCTGCTACTGAGGTCTGAAGATGTTGACTCTCCTGAAAAATAGTCAACAGAGGGGAGTCAGACCTCACTGAGTGAATTACTATAATATATATACATACACACTAAATGACAATGCATACAGTCAATAATACATATCTAATATGTATATATACAGGCAATTTCACACAGATGCAGAAAATCATTTTTATATATTTTATTGAAAATCATCTTTTATGAAGGATCACATAGAACCCTAGAATAACGCAACCTCAGAAAATAGTGTTAAACAACACTCTAGCCATACAGGCTCACTTATTCCAAATATATCCACTTAATCCATTTAGACAGTAGACTGGCCCCGAGACACTAAGTCAACCAAGCTCCAGCAGTCTGACTGCCAGTGTGATTGGCCCCGAGACACTTGGTCAACCGGGCTCTAGCAATCACACCCAAACCACATCTCACACATCAATAATCACATCAAATCAATATTCACAAATAGTTAGTAATATAGCCTAAAGCTATAGGCGTACCGGTACGTACTCGGTCCTAGTGCTGCCCACTAGGTAGCACGTTCTATCGATATCCTTCATCATTAAATATAAAACATTCATTCATAAAAATAAATGATGCATGAATGTAAATGAAATAATAATATAACCCATATATATACCAGAAATATACCAAAAGTAAACCAGGTATATTTTGAGTATATATACGTCAAATAAATCCAGTCAAATCATGAATTAAACTAAAACTATATTTAAACACATTTTAAATATATTTTATTAACAAACACATGTATACAATTTATTATATACCAAAAATATACTTAATATAAACTTAAGAAATAATCAAATCATTTATGCATATTTAATTAACACAAAACATGCATTTCTAAATCATGCATCCTAAGCATATATATATAGTATAGTAACTCACCTAATGCACTCCACGAGACGGGTCCGACGGGCCTTGTCCACTAGCCCTCGGTCTCAGCGCAACTAAATAAGCAATAACGACAGACATTAGAATAAACCTAACAAAAATCCTAGAATTCAATCTAGAGTATTTAAATACGGAAACAGAATTAGGGTTCGACTGGACATAACGTTTTACGAGAATTCTACCAAAAATCCGGCAGAACCTCCCCTGTAAAACGAACATCTCTCTACTCAAAAGAGTAGAGCCGACCCTGTAAAAAAATACACTTCGAAAAACTACACAAAGCACAATCAAAATCCCACGGTCGGACTCCAAACTACAGTCCACCGACCGGGGTCCACAAACACAGAACAATTATGATAATACCAAAATACCCTTAAAACCTAAAAATACATTTTATAGGTAGAAATTACATAATTAACCTTTAAAACACTGTAAAAACTGATAAAACTCATTTTATTAGTAAAACCGTATATTATATATATAATTGAAAATAATTCCCGAAAAATAGTTTTAATTAGTTAAAAATACCAAATTATTTGTATAAATCATTTTTATACCTTAAATAATTATTAAAACAAATTAAAATTACATTTTTAGCCAATTTAGGGTAAAATTACCAAATACCCCTAATATATAAATAATACTTAAATTACTTCAAAAATTCACCAAAAATTATACAATTATCCAAAATTAATTTTCTCAACATATTTATCAATAATATCAATAATTAAACTCAATTAACCAATTAAATTCAAATAAAAATACATTTAACTAATTTTTCCAAAATTCCATAAACTTCAATAATTCAAAATAAATACTTAGAAATTCATAAAAATTCCAAATAAATTCCTATAATTCATTTCAACAACCTAATTTAACCATAAACTCCAATTTAATAATTTAAATTATTAATTTCCGAAAATTAGAAAATAATATTAAATATTCAAAAATACCCAAAAATCCAAAAAATCTCCAAAAATTCCAAAAAAAATTCATACATGTAGATTGAGCTACTAGGAACAACATTTGTGAAGGGAGTTTCCATGAATCAACCAATTAGAAGCTCAAAAAAATCAAAAACCCTAATATGACCGAAATTGAAAATTCGAAACCTAAGCAAAATCTAAACCATTTTAGCTCAAACCAAAGCTAGAATCACACTCACCGAAGCTCAAGGAGAAGAAAGAGACCAGCGGTGTTGAAAATGGTGGCCGGAATCAACGTGATCGACGGTAGCTCGACTTTCGGCTTCTCCAGCCAAAAATGGCTTCCAGGCGCCGGAAATGGCTACCACATGCGGCGGAAAAGGTTGGGGAAGGTGGTGGCACACCGGACGGGCACACCAACGGCAAGGGAACGGCAAGACAGTGACCGGAACGGCGATGGGAATCGGTCGGGGAAGAAAGAAGCTCACGGGGGCAAAATGGTAATTTTCTAATTTTTTTGATTTTTGATGTGTTATATGTATATATATATACTTTATACTATATATTAAAATAATATTAATTACACACATTAAATATACACCACACACATAAAATTTTAATATTTTAATAATTTATACTAAATAAAAATAATTAAATAACAATAAAACTAATAAATAATTAATATATTATTAGGGTAATACTAAACCCTAATTAAATAAATATACACACACATAGGCTTTATTTAGTATTTTAAAAATACGTATGAGTTCATGCAAGTCTGGAAATATATTTAAAATAATTAATTATAAATTATTTACGTGAAAATTTCCCCGAAAATGCAAGTCCCAGGAAAATTTTACGTAAAACACTATAAATAATACACAGTATTTAAAATAGGTTTTAAATACATATCAACTCGTGAAAATATCGTAATATATATTCAAAATTATTAACACTGCATATCCCGGTACAATGTAAAAATATTTTAAAAACACGGGATATTACAATCTTCCCCCCTTACAAGGAATTCATCCCCGAATTCCAAAAGATAAGATTACAGGATCAGGAAGGAAAGAGATACGGTAAGAAGCTCGCATCTCAGCTTCAGTCTCCCACATATGCTCCTCGACTCTGTTCTAGCCGCCACAGAACCTTGACCATCGGAATCTACTTCGATCGCAACTGTCAAACTTGAAAATCAAACGATCGCCACAGGTTCATCCACAAACGTCAAATCTTCACTTACTTCCACACTGTCAGGTTGCAACACGTGTGAAGGGTCTGAGATATACTTCCTCAACATCGACATATGAAATACTGGATGCACTTGCGACATAGTCGGAGGAAAATCCAACTGATATGCAACAGTGCCAACTCTCTCTAGAATCTCAAACGGTCCAATATATCTCAGTGCTAACTTACCCTTCCTACCAAATCTCATCACACCCTTCATCGGAGATACTTCAGAAAAAAAAATCTCCAACTTGAAACTCCACATCTCTGCGCCTAGGATCCGCGTTAACTCTTCTGTCTGCTAACTGCGGTCTCTAATCTGCGCTTAATCATGGTGACTTTCTCTGCAGCATCCTGAACCATCTCAGGTCCCAGTCAAAGCTCTCTCACCAATCTCATCCCAACTCAGAGGGGATCTACACTTCCTTCCATACAAAGCCTCATACAGTGCCATACCAATACTGCTATGGTAGCTGTTATTATATGCAAACTCAACAAGCGGACAAATGATCATCCCAGCTACCTCCCAAATCCAGGACACACATCCTCAACATATCTTCCAGTGTCTGGATCGTCCTCTCGACTGACCATCTATCTGAGGATGAAAAGCATTACTAAAATCCAACCTAGTGTCCATCATTTCTTGCAACTTCTGCCAAAAAACGAGAAGTAAACACCGAACCTCTATCTGACACAATGGACACAGGTACTCCATGAAGGCATACAATATGCTTCACGTACAACTTCGCCAATCTAGCAACTGAATATGTGGCTTCACAGGCAAGAAATGTGCAGACTTCGTCAATCTGTCTAAGATCACCCAGATGGAGTCGTATCCATCCTTCGAACGAGGTAAACTGACCACAAAATCCATAGCTATCCTTTCCCACTTCCACTCGGGAATAGGAAGAGGCTGAAGCTTCCCAGAAGGCTTCTGATGTTCGGCTTCTCACTTGTTGACACGTCAAGCACTTAGCAACATAATCAGCGACATCCTTCTTCAATCCGTCCCACCAGTATAAATCTCTGATACTATGTACATCTTAGTAATACCTGGATGAACGTTTGTAGGCTGTAGAATGTGCTTCCTCTAAAATCTCCTCTCTCAAATTATCCACATCAGGAACACACAATCTACCACTGATCCACAACACACCGTCATCATCGAGTGTGAAATCAGTGAACTTCCCTACTCTGACATTCTCTGCAAGCTCTTCCAGAATAGGATCTCGGCTCTGAGCTGCTTTAATCCTATCCCTTAGTATAGATCGCACTTTAAATTGAGCTAGCAGTCCACCTGATCTACTAATCTTCATCATCAGTGATTCACCAACAGATGCAATTCTTGGATCAATGGTCTCCTCTCAACACTAATGTGAGCAAGACTACCTGAGGACTTCCTACTCAAGGCATCTGCTACCACATTAGCTTTACCCGGATGATATAAGATCTCACAATCATAATCCTTCAACAATTCCAACCATCTTCTCTGCCTCAAATTCAGATCTCGCTGCTGGAAAATGTACTTAAGGCTCTTGTGATCAGTAAATATCTCACAAGTCACCCTGTACAAATAATGTCTCCAAATATTCAAAGCAAAGATCACTATAGCCATCTCAAGGTCATGTGTGGGATAGTTCTGCTCATGCTTCTTCAACTGCCTCGAAGCATAGGCTATCACCCTTCCATTCTGCATCAACACACAACCAAGACCAATTCTAGAGGCATCACAGTAAACTGTGAACTTATCCACACTATTAGGTAAAGCTAATACTGGCGCTGTGGTCAACTTCTCCTCAACAACTGGAAACTATTCTCACAAGCTTCTGACCACTCGAATCTAACATTCTCCTGAGTCAAGCGAGTCATAGGGGATGCAATCCTGGAAAAATTCTTGCACAAACCGCCTATAATACCTGGGTAAACCCAGAGAAACTTCGAATCTCTGTGATAAAAGTCGGTCTAGGCCACTCAGATACTGCTTCAATCTTCTATGGATCAACCTGAATACCTTCTTTAGACACTACGTGTCCAAGAAAAGAAACACTCTCCATCCAGAAATCACACTTCGAGAATTTAGCATAAAGCTGATGATCTCTCAGTGTCTGTAGTTACAATCCTCAAGTGATATACATGCTCTTCCATACTCCTAGAATATTACCAGTATATCATCAATGAAGACTACTACAAACTGATCCACAAACGGTCTGAATACCCTATTCATCAGGTCCATAAAAGCTGCTGGTGCATTAGTCAAACCAAAAGACATCACCAGAAACTCATAATGACCATATCGAGTGCGGAACGCTGTCTTAGGAACTTCGGATTCACTGATCCGTAGCTGATGATAACCAATCCATTCCTAAAATAACATCAAACTCCATCACATCCAACAAAATCAAATCAGCGGGTAATTCTCTATCTCCCACGAGAACTGGACAACCAGAAAGAACAATATCGGCGTCCAAGGAATCGCTCAGAGGAGTGGCAACAGACAAAGGAAAAGCCATCCTCGAAGCTTGCCAACAAGATTTAGAAGCAAAAATAGGAGAAACAAACGAATGCGTGGCACCCGGATCAAACAAAACCCATGCATCCAGGTAACAAACAGAAACAATACCTGCCACGACTGCATTAGATGCCTGAGCATCCTGCTGAGTGAGATGGAAAACTCTGGCCTGACCTCGACCTCCCTGCTGACTGGTAGAAGCCTGGCCAACACCTCTGGCACCTCCTCTAGTACCTCTACCACGACTCTACTGTGGAACAAACTGAGTGGAACTCTGATGCTGGGCTGGTGGTAATTGAAATGGCACGGGGTGCAGCACTAGCAATCGACTGCTGTGGGAATCGCGGAATCTGCTGCTGCTGATACCAGGAGTAAGGACACGATCTGGCAAAATGTCCTGTTTGCCCGCATCTAAAGCATGTCAGTGGTGTCAGATAACATGGTCCCTGATGGACTCTACCACAAGTCTGACAACACTGGCCGCTGATCCAGAACTACAGACCACTACTGCTGCTCAAAGCACCTGACCCAAATCTGAATGGTCTACGCTGACCTCCACGGCCATGTCTACTGCTCTGATGCACTCGTTGCTGCTGTCTCTAACTCTGCTGAGTCGGACCTCTCTGCTGACTACTCGAACCAATATGAAAACTCGAATACGGTGTAGTCTGCAATCCACTCGACTGAACTCCTAGCTGGTAATAATCAGGCATCGCTCCCTGCCTAACTAGTCTCAGCTCAATCTCCTTAGCCAACTCAATCACAGACTCCAGAGTAAGGCCTGTTGTAGGTATACCAGCAAAAGCTGAACCCAAACCAATAACATACGTAGTGACTGCGAAATACTGATCTCGCATCAGATCCTCAGCATATCTACCCAGACGAAGAGAAACTCTCGGGTGTACTCCTCTACAGATCGATCTCCACGAGAAATATTGGTCAATCGAAGACGATAGCTCAAACGAAGAGGCTCTGGACAGAATCTCCTCATAAATCGCTCTCGAAACTGAGCCCATGTCATCGTCATCATGTAGGGCTGGATCATCTGAATGAACCAATCTAGGGCTGGTCCCTCGACAGACAACTCAATGATCATGATCCGCTGGTACTCGGTGTGAGCAGTCTGAGTCCTAGTCTCAATCGCTTGCAGAAAATCTAACGGATCGGAAAGTACCATCATCAAAAGCAATCCTGCCAACTCAGACATAGAACAAAGCTGCCTCAGGGTCAGACATACCCTACTGATAGGCAGGCTGAACAGGCTGAACAATTGGAGGAACAGGAACATCAAACTCAGGCTCAATAGGCTCCTCGTCTGTAACTCTCTCTGTCTACGGTGACCTACCGCTCCTCGAGGTCTACCTCTGCCACGACCTCTACGTCTAACTGGCTGCTCAGGAGGTAAAACCTCATCCTGAAAAGACTCATCATCCTCGGCCTCAACGACTGGTGGAGCGACACGCGCTCGCCTCCTCATACTGAAAAGACAAACGAAAAAATTCAGACAAAACAGACAACGGAGGATTAATGCTGAAAACTACAGCAAGGAATACTTATCAAGACATACTCAAACCTAATACACTGCAGTAGTCCAACAGAAAACACAACTTTAAAACTAGGGCCACAACTCACATAACTAAGCCCTGACACAGAACTCCGCTCTGATACCAACTTTGTCACGACCCAAACAGGGGCCATGATCGGCGCTAGGGAACAGGAATTCTTTCGAATCCGGAACTCGTAGCAAGCCTAAAAAATAAAATAAATCATGCAATAACAATAACCATAATATATATATATGCAGCGGAAATACAAATCTTAAATATCACAATATCATTTTCATCACTGGATTTAAATCAAATCTCATATCATATATATATAATCTTTCAGTACAAATCCAATTTCAATATAATACATCTCTTTAAATAAAATACATGAAATCCAATACTTTAATTCACAACTACTACAGTATCTAGATTATAAAATAAGACTCAAGTAAATAATTTACACAAAGAAGCCGGGGCAGAAGAAATCCGACGTATCGACTTGCTACTGAGGTCTGAAGATGTTGACTCTCCTGAAAAATAGTCAACGGAGGGGAGTCAGACCTCACTGAGTGAATTACTATAATATATATACATACACACTAAATGACAATGCATACAGTCAATAATACATATCTAATATGTATATATACAGGCAATTTCACACAGATGCAGAAAATCATTTTTATATATTTTATTGAAAATCATCTTTTATGAAGGATCACATAGAACCCTAGAATAACGCAACCTCAGAAAATAGTGTTAAACAACACTCTAGCCATACAGGCTCACTTATTCCAAATATATCCACTTAATCCATTTAGACAGTAGACTGGCCCCGAGACACTAAGTCAACCGAACTCCAGCAGTCTGACTGCCAGTGTGATTCGCCCCGAGACACTTGGTCAACCGAGCTCCAGCAATCACACCCAAACCACATCTCACACATCAATAATCACATCAAATCAATATTCACAAATAGTTAGTAATATAGCCTAAAGCTATAGGCGTACCGGTACGTACTCGGTCCTAGTGCTGCCCACTAGGTAGCACGTTCTATCGATATCCTTCATCATTAAATATAAAACATTCATTCACAAAAATAAATGATGCATGAATGTAAATGAAATAATAATATAATCCATATATATACCAGAAATATACCAAAAGTAAACCAGGTATATTTCGAGTATATATACGTCAAATAAATCCAGTCAAATCATGAATTAAACTAAAAATATATTTAAACACATTTTAAATATATTTTATTAACAAAAACATGTATACAATTTATTATATACCAAAAATATACTTAATATAAACTTAAGAAATAATCAAATCATTTATGCATATTTAATTAACACAAAATATGCATTTCTAAATCATGCATCCTAAGCATATATATATAGTATAGTAACTCACCTAATGCGCTCCACGAGACGGGTCCGACGGGCTTGGTCCACTAGCCCTCGGTCTCGGCGCAACTAAATAAGCAATAACGACAGACATTAGAATAAACCTAACAAAAATCCTAGAATTCAATCTAGAGTATTTAAATACGGAAACAGAATTAGGGTTCGACTAGACATCACGTTTTACGAGAATTCTACCAAAAATCCGGCAGAACCTCCCCTGTAAAACGAACATCTCTCTACTCAAAAGAGTAGAGCCGACCCTGCAAAGAAATACACTTCGAAAAACTACACAAAGCACATTCAAAATCCCACGGTCGGACTCCAAACTACAGTCCACCGATCGGGGTCCACAAACACAGAACAATTATGATAATACCAAAAATACCCTTAAAACCTAAAAATACATTTTATAGGTAGAAATTACATAATTAACCTTAAAACACTATAAAAACTGATAAAAACTCATTTTATTAGTAAAACCGTATTTTATATATATAATTGAAAATAATTCCCGAAAAATAGTTTTAATTAGTTAAAAATACCAAATAATTTGTAGAAATCATTTTTATACCTTAAATAACTATTAAAACCAATTAAATTACATTTTTAGCCAATTTAGGGTAAAATTACCAAAATACCCCTATATATATAAATATACTTAAATTACTTCAAAAATTCACCAAAAATTATAAAATTATCCAAAATTAATTTTCTCAACATATTTATCAATAATATCAATAATTAAACTCAATTAACCAATTAAATTCAAATAAAAACACATTTAACCTAATTTTTCCAAAATTCCATAAACTTCAATAATTCAAAATAAATACTTAGAAATTCATAAAAATTCCAAATAAATTCCTATAATTCATTTCAACACCTAATTTAACCATAAACTCCAATTTCATAATTTAAATAATTAATTTCTGATAATTAGAAAATAATATTAAAATATTCAAAAATACCCAAAAATCCAAAAAATCTCCAAAAATTACAAAAAAATTCATACATGTATATTGAGCTACTAGGAACAACATTTGTAAAGGGAGTTTCCATGAATCAACCAATTAGAAGCTCAAAAAAATAAAAAATCCTAATATGACCGAAATTGAAAATTCGAAACCTAAGCAAATCTAAATGATTTTAGCTCAAACCAAAGATAGAATCACACTCACCGGAGCTCATGGAGAAGAAAGAGACTGACGGTGTCAAAAATGGTGGCCGAAATCGACATGATCGACGGTAGCTCAACTTTCGGCTTCTCCGGCCAAAAATGGCTTCCAGGCGCCGGAAATGGCTACCACATGCGGCGAAAAAGGTTGGGGAAGGTGGTGGCACACCAACGGCAAGGGAACGGTACGGTAGCGACTGGAACGACGATGGGAATCGGTCGGGGAAGAAGAAGCTCACGGGGGCAAAATGGTAATTTTCCAATTTTTTTGATTTTTGATGTGTTATATGTATATATATATACTTTATACTATATATTAAAATAATATTAAATTACACACATTAAATATACACCACACACATAAAATTTTAATATTTTAATAATTTATACTAAATAAAAATAATTAAATAACAATAAAACTAATAAATAATTAATATAATATTAGGGTAATACTAAACCCTAATTAAATAAATATACACACACATAGGCTTTATTTAGTATTTTAAAAATACGTATGAGTTCATGCAAGTCCGAAAATATATTTAAAATAATTAATCATAAATTATTTACGTGAAAATTTCCCCGAAAATGCAAGTCCCAGGAAAATTTTACGTAAAACACTATAAATAATACACAGTATTTAAAATAGGTTTTAAATACATATCAACTCGTGAAAATATCGTAATATATATTCAAAATTATTAAAACTGCATATCCCGGCACAGTGTAAAAATATTTTAAAAACACGGGATGTTACAACCCCAAACCTTCTTACTCAACCTGTAAAACTCTTAAAGTCCTCGACCCATCTACTTGGGGACAAGAACTCTTTAAATCCAAAACTTTCCCTGTAAACTTTTCAGTAAAGATAGACTTCTATCGTACATACTCATACTGGAATTATGAATAGGCATGGTTTAACACCTTCCTTATCCAAAACCATTTTAATACCCATTCCTGGCTATTCTTCCTAAGTGATCATGCTAATATTTCTAAGTTTCCTGTATGGTTCGCCAAATGGTGGAATAACTATGGACCAATCCTTGATATTCTTCCCTCTGAAATTCGACAGGGTTTTAACCTTTTTTGCTCCCATTATCGACCTTCCCAACCTGAAAAGAAATTTGCCTTCCTTACCCTATATTGCTCTAAATTCTTTATTCCTTGGGTATCTCAATGGTACCTCAACTTTTGTTCTAACAATGGTATATATATATATATATATATATATATATATATATATATATATATATATATATATATATATATATATATAAAATAATAATAATAATAATAATAATAATAATAATAATAATAATAATAATAATAATATTGAAACTCGTGATATTAATAGTGTGTCATGACTTCTGCTAACAAAAAAAAATGTAACTTTTTTACTCCCGATACAGGAGACTGTCAATTAGTGTAAGGTCATTTGAAAATTACTATTCTCTGTCACAACTCGCGACAGAGACATTTATTCTATATATATTGTGGGTACAACACAATAAATAGCCAAATCTAATATATAGCATTTTAATATCTCATCTTAAATATTGCATTTGTAATATCCCGTGTTTTTAAAATATTATTTTACACTGTACCGGGATATACAGTGTTAATAATTTTTGTATATATATTACGATATTTTTATGAGTTGTTATGTATTTAAAACCTATTTTAATTATTGTGTATTATTTACAGTACTTTACGTAAAATTTTCCCGGGACTTGCATTTTCGGGGAAATTTTCACGTAAATAATTTATTATTAATTATTTTAAATATATTTTCGAACTTGCATGAACTTATACGTATTTTTAAAATACTAAATAAAGCCTATGTGTGCAATATTTATTTAATTAGGGTTTAGTATTACCCTAATATTTTATTAATTATTTATTAGTTTTATTGTTATTTAATTATTTTTATTTAGTATAAATTATTAAAATATTAAATTTTATGTGTGTGGTGTATATTTAATGTGTATAATATAATATTATTTTATTATATAGTGTAAAGTATATATATATACATATATACATTAAAAATCAAAAGGATTTGCCAAATTACCGTTTAGCCCCTCCCTCTCCTTCTTCTCTCCTGATCGTGTACCTTCACTGCGCCTCCCGTTCCAGCACGTCGGACCGCCCTTCGCCACCACCAGCTGCCGCCAACCTCCTTCCCCTTCCTTCCTCTTCCTCTCCGATGTGACCAGGCCACCGGAAGCCCGCCGGAACGCCCGAAATCCGCCATGGTAGTAAGTTGAGCTTCTCGCCGTCGATGACGATTCCGGCCACCATTTCGTGCACCGCCGGTCTTCATCGACTTCTTGAGCTCCGGTGATTCCAATTCTAAGCTCCTTTCGGCCTGAAATCAAGTGGATTTTGAGGTTTGAGCTAAAACTCAATTCGGTCATGTTAGGGTTTTCAATTTTTTTGAGCTTCGAATTGATTGATTCATGGAAACTCCCTTCAAAAATATTGATCCTAGTAGCTTAATCTACATGTATGAATTTTTGTGGAATTTTTGGAGATTGTTTAGATTTTTGGGTATTTTTGAATATTTTAATATTATTTTCTAATTTTCGGAAATTAATTATTTAAATTATGAAATTGGGGTTTATGGTTAAATTAGGTGTTGAAATGAATTATAGGAATTTATTTGGAATTTTTATGAATTTCTATGTATTTATTTTGAATTATTGAAGTTTATGTAAATTTGGGAAATTAGGGTTAATTGTGTTTTTAATTGAATTTAATTGGTTAATTGAGTTTAATTATTAATATTATTGATAAATATGTTGAGAAAATTAATTTTGGATAATTTTATAATTTTTGGTGAATTTTTGAAGTAATTATAGTATATTTATATATATAGGGGTATTTTGGTAATTTTACACTAAATTGGCTAAAAATGTAATTTAATTGGTTTTAATAGTTATTTAAGGTATAAAAATGATTTCTACAAATTATTTGGTATTTTTAACTAATTAAAACTATTTTTCGTGAATTATTTTCAATTATATATATAATATACGATTTTTCAAATAAAATGAGTTTTTATCGGTTTTTAATGTGTTTAAAGGTTAATTATGTAATTCCTACCTATAAAATGTATTTTTAGGTTTTAAGGGTATTTTTGGTATTTCCTGAATTGTTCTGTGTTTGTGGACCCCGGTCGGTAGATTGTAGTCTGGAGTCCGACCGAGGGGTTGTGAATGAGATGTGGTGTTTGTTTTTCGAAGTGTATTTTTTTGCAGGGTCGGCTCTACTCTTTGAGTAGAGAGATGTCCGTTTTACAGGGGAGGTTCTGCCGAATTTTTGATAAAATTCTCGTAAAACGTGATATCCGGTCGAACCCTAATCTCGATTCTATATTTAATACTCTAGATCAAATTCTAGGATTTCTGTTAGGTTTATTCTGATGTCTGTCGTTATTTGCTTATTTAGTTGCGCCGAGACCGAGGGCTAGTGGACCAGGCCCGTCGGACCCGTCTCGTGGAGCGCATTAGGTGAGTTACTATACTATATATATATATATATGCTTAGGATGCATGATTTAGAAATGCATGTTTTGTGTTGATTAAATATGCATAAATAATTTGATTATTTCTTAAGTTATATTTTTGGTTTATTTTTAGTTTATTTTTGGTATATATTAAATTGTATACATGTTTTGTAAATAAATTATATTTAAAATGTTTTTAAATATATTTCTAGTTTAATTTATGATTTGATTGGATTTATTTGACGTATATATACTCAAAATATACCTGGTTTACTTTTGGTATATTTTTAGTATATATATGGTTTATGTTGATATTTTATTGAACTTCATGCATCATTTATTTTTGTGAATGAATGTTTTATATTATTAATGATGAAGGATATCTATAGAACGTGCTACCTAGTGGGCAGCACTAGGACCGAGTACGTACCGGTACGCCTATAGCATTTAGGCTATATTACTAACTTATTTGTGGATATCGATTGAATATGATTATTTGATGTGTGAGATATGGTTTGGAGGTGTGATTGCTGGAGCTCGGTTGACCAAGTGTCTCGGGGCCAATCACACTAGCAGTTAGACTGCTGGAGCTCAGTTGACTTAGTGTCTTGGGGACAGTCTACTATCTAAATGGATTAAGTGGATATATTTGGAATAAGTGAGCCTGTATGGCTAGAGTATTGTTTAACACTATTTCTGAGGTTACGATATTTTAGGGTTCTATGTGATCCTTCATAAAAGATGATTTTCAATAAAATATATATAAAATGATTTTATTGCATCTGTGTGAATTTGCCTGTATATATACATATTATATATATACTGTTGATTGCATGCATTGTCATTTAGTGTGTGTGTATATATATTATAGTAATTCACTCAGTGAGGTCTGACTCCCCTCCGTTGACAATTTTTCAAGAGAGTCAACATCTTCAGACCTCAGTAGCAGGTCGATATGCCGGATTTCTTCCGCCCCGACTTCTTTGTGTAAATTATTTACTTGAGTCTTATTTGTATAATCTAGACACTGCAGTAGTTGTGAATTAAAGTGTGGGATTTCATGTATTTTATTTAAAGAGATGTATTATATTGAAACTGGATTTGTACTGAAAGATTTTATATATATGCGATGAGATAAGATTTGATTTAAATCCAGTGATGAGAATGTTATTATGATATTTAAGATTTTTATTTCCGCTGCATATAATATTGTTATTGTTATTATTGCATGATTTATTTTATTTTTAGGCTTGCTACGGGTTCCGAATTCGAAAGAATTCTCGTTCCCTAGCGCCGGTCATGACCCATGTTTTGGATCGTAACAGCATTTTAATGTCCATTATATGTAGCTCAAGAAAAAAAAATTATTATTATAATTATACACAGGCTTAATTGATTGTAAACATTAAAAATTTGATGCATAATTAGAATTGGTTGAAATGAAAGTAAAATACCGTGTCATATGGGAGCAATGTGTTAGGCATAACTCGTCCATACAATCAACTGAGCGAAGTACCCGCTATAACCATGTTGCCACACAAATGTAACGGCCATTCAATCTGCATTATTCTCTCTTATTTTTCTTCTTTTTTTTCTTCTTTTTTTTTTCCTGCACAACGGAATTCCTGTTCTATTTTCTTCCACAGATTCTCTTTGTTTCAATTTTCTGATTCAGTATCGATCTCATGATTGTTGTGTTTTAGAAGTTCAAAAGTAATTTTTTTTAAATAAAATTATCAACATATTTGTTTAGAATGTCACTCTCCGATTCTGAATCGTCTTCTTATGGCGGAGAGTACAAATTATTTCGTCATGTCAGCCGCGATCGTGAGTTTTCATGCACAACTTTTACATATTTGAATTCCTTTTGCTTTTTTTGCCAGAAATGTGTGTATGCATATATATATATATATATATATATATATATATATATATATGTATGTATGTGTATACATATATATATGTATATGTGTGTGTCTATATATATATATATATGTGTGTGTGTGTGTGTATATATATTATTCTGAATTTTGAGTTTATTGGCGGAATCGTTTGTTTGTCTTTGAATGTTACTCTTCATTTCTTGAAACGCTTTTGTTTCAATTTCTTACTGTAATCAGGCTTATTGTTTGAAATGCTTGGATCGACAAGAATAGCGGATTCAAAATCAACCTGGAAGGTATATATGTTTAATCATTGATTTAATAATCAGTATCGAATTTAAAATATATCTAATTGCTTCATTAAAGTCCTGATAAGATAAATTCTTTCACCTGTTTGTGGAAGGGATCTAGATCACTGTGTTATGCTTGTTCAGGTACTTATCATGGATAAAGTTACAGTGAAAGTCATGTCTCATTGCTGTAAAATGTCAGATATAACAGATCAAGGAATTTCATGTAAGACTCATTTGTTTTGATTCTCCTTGTTTTCAATATTAAATCTCCGAAACGTTTGTGATATAGCTGTTTCCAAGCAGCTGCTGTTACTTTTTCTTTTTTCCAATTGAATCTGATAAAGAGGTTCTGGTTTTTGTTACAGTGGTGGAAGATCTTTTCAGGAGGAGGGAACCTTTACCTTCCATGGATGCTATTTATTTTATGCAGCCAACAAAAGAAAAGTAATTTGTTTTTGTTGAGTCCAACAATTATAGTCTTTTTCTTTGAAGTTATGTTTGAGAAAAAAAAACAATAAACACCAAATGTTCTTTATTTATGGTTTGGAACCCACTTTTACTCTATCTTTTACTAGCACGCAGTGTTGTCATGTTCTTGTCTGACATGTCGGGGAGGGAGCCTTTATATAAAAAGTACGTCAAAGATTATAGCTTTCCCAAATTGTAGCTACATTTATTTGGATTAATATCTTATATTTTTATTTCATTTTCATCATGTTCTTTTTTCTCCATGTGCCTTTGTTTCCAGAGCATATGTTTTCTTCAGCTCATCAGTTCCAAAAGAATTGGTTAATCACATCAAGTGTGATACAAGTGTTTTACCCCGCATTGGCGCTTTGAGAGAGGTCAGGATGTTAACTTTTTAATTTTTTAGAACAAATCTTGTTGATCCCTGGTGGATAAATGGAGAAGGACTTTCATTTTGTTTGCCATTCTCTTCTTTTTTCCCTGATAATATGCAGATGAATTTGGAGTACTTTCCTATAGATCGTCAGGTGCGTTCTTAAAACTGGCCTTACACATCTCTTTGTGCTTTGTGCCATATGGATTGTCTCTGAGACTGTTGCAGGCTTTTACCACTGACCACGAAGATGCATTGGAAGACCTCTATGGTGTACATGCTGAGGGCTCTCGCAGATTCGATGTTTGCTTGAATGTGATGGCAACCCGAATTGCAACAGTTTTTGCTTCATTGAAGGTAAAACTTTTAATTTAGATCATTTATGGATATTTTTGATAGATAATTTCAGAATTTGACTTTGCTAACCATTATGTCCCTATCTTGGATTTTTGTTTTATGGGGTCGGGCAACCATAGGCATTGCTCTTTGCTTATATGTTTGCCTTTATGTTGTGGCATAGTAACATTGCACCTTTTATGCCACATCTATTGAGCATATAGCCTACCTAACTTTAAATATGACATTATCACATTTCTTCTAACTTCAAACTAAACAAATTCTTGTTCTGTGAATGGTTTACTATTTTCTTCTTTTTTTCCCCTTATTTGATTTAATTTTTTTCTTTTTTTTATGCATTTTCCTAGGAACTGCCTTATGTGCGATATCGTGCTGTCAAGGCACCAGATGAATCAACAACATTTCGTGATACAGTGCCGACAAAGCTTGCTACTACTATATGGAACTGTATGTCAAAATACAAATCCATTCCTAACTTTCCGCAGAAGGAGACATGCGAGTTACTCATCCTGGACAGGTCCATTGATCAGGTTGCCTACAGCGGTCCTGCCACTGCTACTGCCCTTTTTTTCATTCAATTTCATTTAAAATAATAGTTTTATATCATGGACTTTTATTCTTTAGATTGCTCCTGTCATTCATGAATGGACTTATGATGCCATGTGCCATGATTTACTGGATATGGACGGGAATAAATATGTGCTGGAGGTACATCTTCTTGTTTGACTCTATTTTTTAGGGGTTTTAAGAACTTGATTTTTGTTTTTGTGTATTGTTGTGCGTGAATGAGATATCATGGGTTAGGTACCAAGAAAATCAGGCGGTGCACCTGAGAGAAAGGAGGTCCTTCTAGACGACAATGATCCAGTCTGGCTGGAGCTTCGCCATGCACATATAGCAGATGTAAGTTATGCACTTGTATATTTTGTCACCGGGATACATTGTTAGTTTAGCTGAAATTAATTAGACTGGGACTTAGACTTAACTTTTTTTTTTTTTTTTTTTGGTAATGGACTTAGACTTAACTAAGTAGTTGATTTTGATACTTTTGTGGGTTTGAACAATCCTTTCCATTAACTGGTATATCAGGCTAGTGAACGTTTGTATGACAAGATGACCAACTTGAAAAAGAACAAAGCTGCACAAATGCAACAAAATGCAAGGTCAGACTGGCCCCTCTTCTACAGTTGTTTTCCATTTGTTGCAGATTAGGCGTTATTTACTGATTAATTCATAAGAATTGTGGGCTCCTTGTTTTGAATATAAAAGTTAAAATATTATTGCTTTATTTCTACCATAAAAGTTAAAATATACTTGCTTGATTTCTACTCTTGTACTAAGTTCTTTCTTGTGGATTCTGTTGAAGAGCTCGGCCATTGAACTTTGGTTCATTTTCTAACATATCTGATGCTCACTTATGCAGGGATGGTGCTGAAATATCAACACGGGATTTGCAGAAAGTTGTTCAAGCTTTACCAAAATACAATGAACAAATTGAGAAGCTCTCTCTTCATGTTGAGGTTTGCTCTTCATCTCATATTTCATGTTGAATGATGTAATATGTTACAAATAAGCATCATAAACTCCAGGTTTATGGGAATCCAAATGCAAACTGACAAATTGAACTTGCACACCCAGAGAGTGAGAAATATAGACACTGAGTTACAGCAGTTGGAAGCTTTTTATATTGCTAGGGCACTTGCAATAAAATAGAACTGGAAAAAAAAAAGTAAAAGTTTCTTTTAATTAGGCCATTAAAAGTTTTAAAGTTTCAGAAGAGTTGACAGGAATATTTTGAGGATGTACTTCCCTATAATGCTTGCCCTTCTAAATTTCTTAATTGATCATTTTAATGCAGATAGCAGGAACAATTAACAACATTATCGTAGAAATGGGACTTCGAGAACTTGGTCAACTAGAGCAGGATCTTGTTTTTGGAGATGCAGGAGGTGTCGAAGTTATCAACTTCCTAAGAACAAAGCAGGTGACAAAGTTTGGCCTTGTGATTAATAAAGTTGATGTGCTTAATGTCCTAAAAAGGGTAACATGAATTTCTTATAAAATATCTTCTCCCTCATAGGACGCAACTCCTGAAAATAAACTACGTTTGATGATAATTTACGCATGCGTGTATCCTGAGAAATTTGAGGGTGACAAAGCTTCAAAGCTAATGCAGGTAGCTACTAGTTTCCTATTGACTGACAAAATTTAAGTAAATGAAGCATGATAGTGAAAAGTTGCTGGTCAAAACATTTCCTTGATTACTTATACAGCCAAATCTGGCAGCTAAAAGGATGATTAATTTCAATCTGAATTTGAAATAGGGAAAGTAAATTAATAGTACATAAAAAGAATTGAAGTTATTTTCAATCCTGAAACAGCAAAAGTGAAAGACGATGAATACTTCAGAATAATGTACTATAATGTTTTCAGCTTATGCTTCATATTATGCCTTGTCTAATTAAAAATGGATGCGATTTAAATTTTTTTCCTATAAGCTTTTATGTTACATTTTTTTTCGCTTTTCTCATTGGTTATTAACCAGCTGGCCAAGTTATCAGAAATGGATATGAAGGCTGTGAAAAATATGCAGTTGCTTATGGGATCATCTCTTACTAAAAAGACAAAGGACAATTTCTCACTCAAGTTTAATAACCAGAAGGTATACACATAATTGAGATGATGGTCGTTAGAGATCAGTAGTTGATGCAATAATATTGCAATAGGTCTAACAGTCAATGAATGTTACTTATCGTTCTCAGACAAAGACGGCTGCCAGAAAGGATCGAACTGGTGAGGAAGAAACATGGCAACTATTCCGATTTTATCCCTTGTTAGAGGTAAGAATCAAAGTAATAAATGCATGCTTAGTCAAGATTAGTAGAAGAGGTCCTAAACAATTATGAATTCTCTTCTCTTCAACTCGTGGGTAGGCAAATATGGGTATTGTTTGGAAAATTTTTTAAGGGTTTTCCGAATTTTTTGAAAATGTCCCTATTGCTTGATTTATCAGTGCGTGTGATGCTGCTGGCTGAAACTACACCTCCTCCATGTAGCCATAGGACATAGTCACATAGTCAACTAGGCAATTCTTTTGCTCCTCTTATTTTATTCTATTTTCCTATTTAGTTACAGCGACCATGATAAATAGTATTTAGTCAAAATCTTTCCAAATGTTTGACTCAGAGCTAAGGATAAGTGGTTGACTTCAGCGGTTGTGGAATTGATATTGCAGTTGTTTATCTGTTGCTGCAATCAAGCAGTGGTGCAAAATGAAATAATTCAAGGAAAATTTATGTGGAATCCGATAAGACCACCATCACTTTAAAATTGAGGAAAAGAACGTCATTTCCCTATCAGAGTTGATGCATGCAAATTCTTTTATACATATATGTTTCACTGTAAAAAGTAGTAGAAAAAACAGGAACATTATTATTGTCTTTTAACATAGAAATGATCATATGAATAAGTCAGGCAATTGAATTTCTGCTTTAGGAGCTCATTGAAAATGTTGACAAAGGCGAATTGCCAAAGAATGAGTATTCATGTATGAATGAATCAAGTTCCACCGCAAAGCCGGAGACAACAAAGAAAGGATCAGTGCGGACAAACAATGCTCCTGTTGCTCCAGAGAGAGAAAAAAAAGCGCCAGCTCATTCAATAAGGTCAAGGCGAACTGCAACGTGGGCGCGGCCTCATCATTCTGATGATGGATATTCAAGGTATGCTGTGCTCTTGTGTCTTCTTCTCTGCTCTGACATAAACATCCAAGATATGCAATCTATTCTCCTGCTTTATGTTTTAAATATTGTAATAGATGGCTGCTAATAACAGCTCATATATTTTTATTTACTAGTTTTCTCTTCTCTGCCTTCTTCAGTGACTCAGTCTTGAAGAGTGCTTCCATGGATATGAAGAAAATGGGGCAGCGTATTTTTATCTTCATTATTGGGGGGGCAACTCGATCCGAGGTAAAGTTTCTCAGGAACTTCAAATTGATATCTAGACGTTCTCTGCTACTTTCATGTTGCTCCTGTTTCATAATGTGAATCTTTGATGATGGGTTTTTGGTGATACTACTGTCAGCTACGAGTTTGCCACAAGCTTACTGCTAAACTTAGGAGGGAAGTTGTTTTAGGTTGCACTAGTTTGGATGATGCTCCACAATATGTAACGGTATCATCTTCATTATAAGTCTTGTTTTTTTTTTTTTAAGAATTTTTTTTTAGACGTGCTTTTGGGAGATTATTAGAGAATAAATGAAAATAATAAATCATATTCCATTTCGAGCATAGTTCTTGCTGATTAATTTTATGCATGCTAACAGAAACTGAAGATGCTATCAGAGGGCCGACCCCATAAGCCTGATGGCCCCAGATTTCAATTCTAGCTCCATAAAAGAACATGGGCAAAATGTAATTTTATGCTCTGAGAATTCGATTTTGAGTTTCGTTTAAAATTTAATGCTCTGTAGATGAGAAAGGGAAGATTGAGCAAGACCAGTTTTGTTTCTCAAGAATCAGACCTGGCAGTAGATGGACTTGGAACACTAACTACAATATGCATCCAGCAATTCATGTGCTTGTCTTTAGCCTTATATTTCACAGATGCAGATTATTTTTTTAAACGGCTTTAGGATGCGCCATGGAAATTGAATCAAGCCAATTGCGGTAACTATTGTAGTAATACGCCCTTTTTCTATTTACGCCTGTATAAAAAGATTCTTTTTGGAAATAGTCTGTATAAAAACATGGAATGTTGCCTTTGGAGCACAGTGAAATTGATGCTCCTATTAAAAAAATTTGCCACGTTAGGGACATTTGTTAATTTATAAAAAATTTAAATTCTTTTAAATAAAATTTAAGATTCAAATTTTACTTGAGTGCAATGCATATATATATATCACAGACCACAACTGACGCGTAAATCATTTAAAAATGTTCCTGTTTTTTTTTTTTTCTTTTCTTTATAGTATAAATTAAAAACCGGATTTGCAAGTCACCAATCCCCAATTTCATCCCTTACATTTGGTTTTATCTCTCCTGGATTACATATATGATCTCCCTTCATTAGTTCACACTTATTTGATTATATTTTTGTTGAATTACATATCATCTCCCTTCATTAGCTCACGCATATTTGATCATAATGATATTTCCTTTGCCGTAAATAGTAGAATAATAGGTAGAGTGAAATTATAAAATAATTAATATATTTTACGTAAACATGTCCTTAAATTATTTTTATTTCGGGAAATAATGTTTTAATAAATTTTTAATTTAGAGCATTTATATTTTAATATTATAATTTTAATGAAATATATTATTTTTCATGCATGAATATTATTAGGGTTAATGACTAAATTGTGTATAAATTATACTTTTATTATGTATATATATATATATATACAAAAAAATAAAAACCTTCCCCTACCTTCTCCCCCCCCCCCCCTAAACCGAAACCACCCTCACCATCATCGTGTGTTATGTCATTCTCAGGCCATCAGTGTGCCTCCCGGAGCTTCGCCCCTCCAGCCAGCAACTCTGCCACCTCCTGTCGTCTTCCCCGACGCCGATCAAGCTTGGAAACCATTTTTGGCCATAAGTCTCTCCCTTCGCCATTCCTCATCTTTCCAGCCACCAAACTCGGTGATTCTAGTACCGTTGGACTCTTGAGACTCCCTAGAGAACGATTCCAAGCTTACTTTTGCCTAAAAATTTGATTTGGTAAGGTTTTAAGCTAGTTTTCAATTTCGGCCATTTTTTGTTCTTGATTTTTTTGAACTTCATTCTTTGTGATTCAAGCTTAATTCCTTCACAAATATTGTTCCCTTTATCTTAATCTACCTCTGGGAATTTTTGTGTAATTTTTGAAATTTATTTTGATTTTTGTGAATTTTTTATTATTTTATTATTTTCGTAAATTAATTAAATAACCTTATTTCCTCTCTTCTTCATCCTTAAACCCACCCTCACCATTGCCCTCGCCGCTGCTAAGCCAACTAGCAACCGTCGGTGTGTCTCCCAGACTTCCACCTCCTCCTCTAGTAGCTCCGCCGCCTCCAGTCACCCTCTCCGGTGCCGGTGGAGCTTGGAGAACCCGTTTTGGCCGAAAGTTGCCATCTACACTATTCCTCACCATTCCGGCCACCAAAATCTATGATTTCCATGCCGTTGGATTCCTGAAACTCCCTAGAGGACGATTCCAAGCTTCCTTTTATCTGAAAATTTAATTTGGTAAGATTTTGAGCTTGTTTCCATTTTCGGCCATCTTTGGTTATTGAATTTTTTGAACTTCATTCTTTGCGATTCAAGCTTAATTCCTTCACAAATATTGTCCCCCTTAGCTTAATCTACCTCTGAGAATTTTTGTGTAACTTTTGGAATTTATTTTGATTTTTGTGAATTTTTTATTATTTTATTATTTTCATAAATTAATTAAATAAATTGTGAAATTGTGATTTTTAGTGTTTTTGGTGGTTGAAATTAATTTTAGAATTTAATTTATAATTTTTGTGATTTTTGTGCCATTTTTATAATTTTATTTAGTTTATGTCAATTTTGGAAATTTAGGTTAAAAATATATTTTGTTAGTAATTATTGATTAATGTCATGAGCCAAAATAGGGGCCATGATCGGCTCTAGGGAATGAGAATTCTTTCGAATCCGGAACCCGTAGCAAGCCTAAAATAAAATAAAACATGCAATAGTAACAATAACAACACAATTAAGTAAAATATTATGCAGCGGAATAAAATCATAAATATCAAAATAATATTTCCACCAAATGAAATTAAATCAAATCCTCATCTCATATATAAATGAACTCTTTTAATACAAATCCAATTCAAATTCTTAAAATACATAACTCATACAAATATAATACAATATCTTGTAACAATTTTACGACTACTGCAGTGTCTAGATTATAAAATAAAACTCAAGTGAGCAGTTTACAAAATAAAGCCGGGGCGGAAGAAATCCGGCGTACAGGTCTGCTACTAAGGTCTGAAGACGATGACTCTCCTGAAAAATAGTCAACGGAGGGGAGTCAGACCTCACTGAGTGAATTACTATAATATATATACATGCATACTAAATGTCATTGCACACAGTCAAAAGTATATATAATATGTATGTATACAAGCAAATACACACGGATGCAATAAAAATTATTTTATATATTTTTATTGAAAATCACTGTTTATGAAGGATCAAATAGAACCCTAGAAAATCGTAACCTCAAAACAGTGTTAGAAAACACTCTTGCCACACAGGCTCACTTATTCCAAAATATTCACTTATTCCATTTAGACAGTAGACTGGCCCCGAGACATTAAGTCAACCGAGCTCCAGCAGTCTGACTGTCAGTGTGATTGGCCCTGAGACACTTGGTCAACCGAGCTCCAACAATCACACTCCCAAATCATATCACACATCAGATAAATCAAATCCAATCAATATCCTCAAACAGGTTAGTAATATAGCCTAAATGCTATAAGCGTACCGGTACGTACTCGGTCCTAGTGCTGCCCACTAGGTAGCACGTTCTATTGATATCCTTCATTAATATATAAAACATACATTCATAAAAGTAAATGATGCATGAATTTAAATATAATGGCAACAATAACCATATATATATACTAGAACTATACCAAAAGTAAACCAGGTATATTTCGAGTATATATACATCAAAGAAATCCAGATAGATTACAAAATAAACTAGAAATATATTCAAAAACATTTTAAACCTAATTTATTAGCAAAACATGCATATAATTTAAAATATAACGAAAATAAACTAAAGATAAACCAAAATAAACTTAAATACTAATTGAATTATTTATGCATAATTAATCAAAATAAAACATACATTTCTAAATCATGCACTCTAAAGCATATATATATATATATAGAATAGTAACTCACAATTAGTGCGCTCCTCGAGATGGGTCCGATGGGTCTGGTCCACTAGGCCTCAATCTCGGCGCAACTAAACAAGCAAATGACCACAAAATATCAGAATACATCTACAGAAGTTCTAAAACTTGATCTAGATTACTAGACACAGAATTAAATCAAAATTCGACCAGACATCACATTTTACGAGAATTCTACCGAAAATCCGACAGAACCTCTCATGTAAAATAAACATCTCTCTACTCATAGAGTAGAGCCGGCCCTGCAAAGAAATAAACTTCAAAAAATAGACATAGAATCACAACCAAAATCCCTCGGTCGGACTCCAAACTACAAGTCACCAACCGAGGTTCACAATTCACAAAGTATTTACAAAATACCAAAAATACCCTTATATACTAAAAAAACATTTTATAAGTAGAAATTACATAATTAACCCTAAAACACAGTAAAAATCGATAAAAATTCATTTATTTAGAAAAATCGTATATTATATATATAATTTGAAAATAATTCACGAAAAATAGTTTTAATTAATTAAAAATACCAAATAATTTGTAGAAATCATTTTTATACCTTAAATAACTATTAAAACCAATTTAATTGCATTTTTAGCCAATCTAGGGTAAAATTACCAAAATACCCCTATATATATAAATATACTAAAATTAATCCAAAAATTCACCAAAAATAATATAATTACACAAAAATTAATTTTCTCAACATATATATCAATAATATCAATAAATAAACTCAATTAACTAATTAATTTCAATTAAACAAATAATTAACCTTATTTTCTCAAAATTACATAAACTAAATAAATTCAAAATAAATACATAAAAATTCACAAAAATTCCAAATAAATTTCCATAATTCATTTCAACACCTATATTTACCATAAAACACAATTTTATAATTTAATTAATTAATTTTTGAAAATTAGAAAATAACAATAAAATAATAAAAAATACCCAAAAACCAAAATAAATTCTAAAAATTCTACAAAAATTCACACATGAAAATTAAGCTAAGGGGAACAACATTTATGAAGGAATTTTTCATGAATCAATCAATTGAAGCTCAAAAAAATTTGAAAACCCTAATAGGCCGAAATGCAAAATCGAAACTTAGGCAAATCTAAACCATTTTAAGTGAAACAAAGCTTGGAATCACACTCACTGGAGCTCAAGGAGAAGATAGAGACCGGTGGTGTCGAAAACGGTGGCCAAAAACGCTGTGAACGACGGTGAGAAGAGTTTTAGCTTTTCCGGCCAAAACAAGCTTCCCGACGCCGGAAACAGTTGCAGCAGGTGGCAGGGAAGGCTGAGGAAGAAGGTGGCACACCGGGAGGCACACCGACGGTAAGAGAACGGCGTGGCAGCGATCGGAAAGTGGATGGGGACGATCGAGAAGAAGGAGAGGGAGGAGTGGCAAAATCATAATTTTTGTTAACTTTATTTTTTATTAAATAAATAAGTATATATGTATATATATATATATATATATATATATATATATATATATATCCCAACCAAATATTATAATAATATAAATTCCCACACATATTAAATATACACCACACACATAATTTAATATATTAAATAATTTATACACTAAAAAAAATAATTAAATAATATTAAAACTAATAATAAATAATAAAAATTAGGGTAATTAATTAAATTCTAGTTTAATTTAAATATATACACATATATACACTCTATTTAGCACTTTCAAAAATATATATGAGTTCATGTAAGTCCGTAAAATTGTTTAAAATAATTAATATTAAATTATTTACGTATTAATTTCCCCGAAAATAATATTCCCGAGAAAATTTTATGTAAAGTACTTAAAATAATATAAACAATTAAAATAAGCTTTAATTAAATAACAAACTCATAAAATATCAATATTATATAAAAAAAATTATCAACAATGCATGTCTCGATGCAGTATTAAAATATTTAAAAACACAGGATATTACAGTCTTCTCCCTTTACAAGAATTCGTCCCCAAATTCCAGAAAGAAAATGATCACAAGATCAAGAAGGGAAGAGATACGGGTAAGAAGCTCGCATCTCAACTTCAGTCTCCCACGTATGCTCCTCAACTCTGTTGCTACGCCACAGGACCTTGACCATCAGAATTTGCTTCGACCGCAACTGTCGAACTTGATAGTCTACGATCGCCACAGGTTCTTCCACAAACGTCAAATCTTCACTCACTTCTACACTATCTGGCTGCAACACATGTGAAGTGTCTGAGATATACTTCCTCAGCATCGAGATATGAAATACTGGATGCACCTGTGACATACTCGGAGGCAAAGCCAACGGATATGCAATAGTGCCAACTCTCTCCAGAATTTCAAACGGTCCAATATATCTCGGTGCTAACTTACCCTTCCTGTCAAATCTCATCACACCCTTCATCGGAGATACCTTCAGAAAAAAAAAATCTCCGACTTGAAATTCCACATCTCTGCCCCTAGGATCCGTATAGCTCTTCTGTCTGCTAACTGCGGTCTCTAATCTATGCTTAATCACGGTGACTTTCTCTATAGCATCCTGAACCATCTCAGGTCCAGTCAAAGCTCTCTCACCAATCTCATCCCAACTTAGAGGGGATCTACACTTCCTTCCATATAACGCCTCATATGGTGCCATGCTAATACTACTATGGTAGCTGTTATTATATGCAAACTCTACGAGAGGCAAATGATCATCCCAGCTACCTCCCAAATCCAGGACACACATCCTCAACATATCTTTCAATGTTTGGATCGTTCTCTCAGACTGACCATCTGTCTGAGGATGAAAAGCAGTACTGAAATCCAACCTAGTGCCCATCGCTTCTTGCAACTTCTGCCAAAAATGAGAAGTAAACACCGAACCTCTGTCTGACACAATGGACACAGGTACCCCATGAAGGCACACAATATGCTTCATATACAGTTTTGTCAATCTAGCTACATAATAGATGGCTTTCACAGGTAAGAAATGTGCAAACTTCATCAACCTGTCTACAATCACCCAGATGGAATCGTATCCATCCTTAGAACGAGGCAAACCTATCACAAAATCCATAGCTATCCTTTCCCACTTCCACTCAGGAATAGGAAGAGGCTGAAGCTTCCCAGAAGGCTTCTGATGTTCAGCTTTCACTTGCTGATATGTTAGGCACTTAGCAACATAATCAGTGACATCCTTCTTCATTCTGTCCTACCAGTATAAATCTCTGATACTGTGGTACATCTTAGTGACACCCGGATGTACGCTATAAGCTGTAGAATGTGTTTCCTTTAGGATCTCTTCTCTCAAATCATCCACATCAGGAACACATAATCTACCACTGATCCACAACACACCATCATAATCAAGTGTGAAATCAGTGAACTTCCCTGCTCGAACATTCTCTGCAAGCTCTTCTAGAATAGGATCTCTGCTCTAAGCTGCTTTAATCCTATCCCTCAGTACAGATCGCACCTTAAATTGAGCTAGTAGTCCACCTAACCTACTGATCTTCATCATCAGACCTTGATCCACCAACAAATGCAACTCTTAGATCAACGGTCTCCTCTCAACACTGATGTGAGCAAGACTACCTGAGGACTTTCTACTCAAGGCATCTACTACCACATTAGCCTTGCCCGGATGATATAAAATCTCACAGTCATAATCTTTTAATAGTTCCAACCATCTCCTCTGCCTCAGATTTAGATCTCTCTGCTGGAAAATGTACTTAAGGCTCTTGTGATCAGTAAATATCTCACAAGTCACCCCGTACAGAAAATGTCTCTAAATCTTCAGAGCAAAGATCACTGCAGCCATTTCAAGGTCATGTGTAGGATAGTTCTGCTCATGCTTCTTCAACTGCCTTGAAGCATAGGCTATCACCCTACCATTCTGCATCAACACAAAACCAAGGCCAACTCTAGAGGCATCACAATAAACTGTGAACTTGTCCACACTATTAGGCAAAGCTAGCACTAGGGCTGTGGTCAATTTCTCCTTCAACAACTGGAAACTATTCTCACAAGCTTCTGACCACTCGAATCTAACATTCTTCTGAGTCAAGCGAGTCATAGGGGCTGTAATTATGGAAAAATCCTGTACAAACTACTTATAATACCCGGCTAAACCTAGAAAACTTTAAATCTCAGTAATAAAAGTCGGCCTAGGCCATTCAGACACTGCTTCAATCTTCTGTGGATCAACCTGGATACCTTCTTTAGACACCACGTGTCTAAGAAAAGAAACACTCTCCATCCAGAAATCACACTTCAAGAATTTAGCATAAAGCTGATGATCTCTCAGTGTCTACAGTACAATCCTCAAGTGATATACATACTCCTCCATACTCCTTGAATAAACCATTATATCATCAATGAAGACTACCACAAACTGATCCATATATGGTATGAATACCCTGTTCATCAGGTCCATAAAAGTTGCTGGTGCGTTAGTCAAACCAAAAGACATCACCAGAAACTCATAGTGGCCATATCGAGTGTGGAATGCCATTTTAGGAACATCGGCTTCACTAATCCGTAGCTGATGATAACTCGACCTCAAATCAATCTTGGAAAAGAATTGTGCACCCTGTAGCTAATCAAATAAGTCATCTATCCTTGGGAGAGGATACTTGTTCTTCACTGTCACCTTATTCAGCTCTTTGTAGTCAATGCACAGTCTCAGGGTACCATCCTTCTTCTTCACAAACAGGACTAGTGCACCCTAAGGAGAAACACTGGGTCTGATGAAACCTTTATCCAATAACTCTTGCAACTGCTCCTTCAACTCTTTCAACTCTGCAAGAGCCATTCTATAGGGTGGCATAGATATAGGAGTAGTACTTGGAACCACATCTATACAAAACTCAATCTCTCTATGAGGTGGTAAACCTGGCAACTCCTCAGGAAAAACATCAGGAAACTCATAAGCAACAGGAACATCTGTGAGTGACAACTTCTCCACTGAAGTATTCCTGACCAATGCCAAATATCCCTGACATCATTTCCTCAATAACTTCCTAGCCATAATAGCAGAAATAAGATTCTGAGGTGCTGAACTCCTATTACCCACAAACTTAAATTCTTCTTCATCAGGAATTCTGAAAGTCACCTTTTTATTCCGACAATCTACCACGACATAGTATTGAGATAACTAGTCCATTCCCAAAATAACATCAAACTCCATCACATCCAACAGGATCAAATCAGCGGGTAATTCTCTACATCCTACGAGAACTGGACAACCAGAAAGAACAATATTGATGTCCAAGGAATCGCTCAGAGGAGTGGCAACAGATAAAGGAAAAGCCATCCTCGAAGCTTGCCAACAAGACTTAGAAGCAAAAATGGGAGATACAAGCGAATACGTGGCACTCGGATCAAACAAAACCCAAGCATCCAGGTAATAGATAGAAACAATACCTACCACGACTGCATTAGATGCCTGAGCATCCTACTGAGTAAGGTGGAAGAATTTGGCTTGTCCTCAACCTCCCTGCTAGCTGGTAGAAGCCTGGCTAATGCCTCTAGCACCTCCTCTAGTACCTCTACTATGACCCTACTGTGGAATAAGTTGAGTGGAACTCTGATGCTGGGCTGGAGGTAACTGAAATAGAACTAGTGCAGCACTAGCAATCAATTATTGTGGAAATCATGGAATTTGCGATTGTTGATACCCGGAGTAAGGACATAATCTGGCATAATGTCCTGCTTGC
Source organism: Mallotus nudiflorus (assembly GCA_947683625.1). Lineage (NCBI taxonomy): Eukaryota > Viridiplantae > Streptophyta > Magnoliopsida > Malpighiales > Euphorbiaceae > Mallotus > Mallotus nudiflorus. The sequence continues at coordinate 445,905 of CANTUR010001249.1, forward strand.
CCGCATCTGAAGCATGTCAGTGGTGTCAAGTAATACAGTTCCTGATGGACTCTATCGCAGGTCTGGCAAACACTGGCAGCTGATCCAGAATTGTGACCACTGCTGCTGTTTGAAGCACCTGACCCAAATCTAAATGGTCTATGCTGACCTCCACGGCCATGTCTACTGCTCTGATGTACTCACTGCTGCTGTCTCTGACTCTGTTGAGTCGGACCTCGCTGCTAACTACTCGAACCAACATGAAAACTAGAGTATAGAGTAGTCTGCAATCCACTTGACTGAACTCCCAACTGGTAATAATCAGGCATCGCTCCCTGCCTAACTATCCTCAACTCAATCTCCTTGGCCAACTCAATCATAGACTCCATAGTAAGGCCTGTTGTAGGCATACCAGTAAATGCTGAACCCAAACCGGTGATGTAGGTAGTGACTGTGAAGTATTGGTCTCGCATCAGATCCTCTGCATATCTACCCAGCCAGAGAAACTCTCGGGTGTACTCCTCTACAGATCGATCACCATGAGAAATGTTGGTCAATCAGAGACGATAGCTCATACGAAGAGCTATGGACAAAATCTCCTCATAAACCGCTCTCGAAACTAAGCCCAGGTCATCGTCATCATATAGGGTTGGATCATCTAAATAAAATAGTCTAGGGCTGGTCCTCAATAGACAACTCGACAATTATGATCCGCTGGTACTCGATATGAGCAGTCCGAGTCCTAGTCTCAATCGCGTGCAGAAAATCTAACGAATCAAAAGTCCCATCAAACGCAATATTGCCAACTCTAGCATAGAATAAAGCTACCTCAGGGTCAGACATACCCTGCTGATAGGCAGGCTGAATAGGCGAAATAACTAGAGGCACAGGAACATCAAATTCAAGCTCAACAGGCTCCTCGTTCTGTAACTCTCTCTGCCTACGGTGACCTGCCGCTCCTCGAGGTCTACCTCTACCACGATCTCTGCGTCTAACTGGCTGCTGAGGAGGTAAAACCTTATCCTAAAAAGACTCATCATCCTCGGCCTCAACAACCGGTGGAGCGACACGTGCTCGCCTCCTCATTCTGAAAAGACAACAGAGCGATTTAAACAAAATAGATAATGGAAGAATAACGCAGAAAACTAAAGCAAGGAATACTTATCAAGACACACTCAAACCTAATTCACTGCAGTAGTTACCAAAAGAAAACACAACTTGAAAACGAGGGCCATGACTTACACAACTAAGCCCTGACACATAACTCTGCTCTGATACCAACTTTGTCACGACCCAAAACAGGGGCCATGACCGGTGCTAGGGAATAGGAATTCTTTCGAATCTAGAACCCATAGCAAGCCTAAAATAAAATAAAACATGCAATAGTAACAATAACAACACAATTAAGTAAAATATTATGCAGCGGAATAAAATCATAAATATCAAAATAATATTTCCACCAAATGAAATTAAATCAAATCCTCATCTCATATATAAATGAACTATTTTAATACAAATCCAGTTCAAATTCTTAAAATACATAACTCATACAAATATAATACAATATCTTTTAACAATTTTACGACTACTGCAGTGTCTAGATTATAAAATAAAACTCAAGTGAGCAGTTTACATAATAAAGTTGGGGTGGAAGAAATCCAGCGTACAGGCCTACTACTGAGGTCTGAAGACGATGACTCTCCTGAAAAATAGTCAACGGAGGGGAGTCAGACTTCATTGAGTGAATTACTATAATATATATACATGCACACTAAATGCCATTGCACACAGTCAAAAGTATATATAATATGTATGTATACAAGCAAATACACACAGATGCAATAAAAATCATTTTATATATTTTTATTAAAAATCACTGTTTATGAAGGATCAAATAGAACTCTAGAAAATCGTAACCTCAAAACAGTGTTAGACAACACTCTTGCCACACAGGCTCACTTATTCCAAAATATTCGCTTATTCCATTTAGACAGTAGACTGGCCCCGAGACACTAAGTCAACCGAGCTCCAACAGTCTGATTGTCAATGTGATTGGCCCCGAGACACTTGGTCAACCGAGCTCCAGCAATCACACTCCCAAATCATATCACACATCAGATAAATCAAATCCAATCAATATCCTCAAACAGGTTAGTAATATAGCCTAAATGCTATAAGCGTACCGGTACGTACTCGGTCCTAGTGCTGCCCACTAGGTAGCACATTCTATTGATATCCTTCATTAATATATAAAACATACATTCATAAAAGTAAATGATGCATGAATTTAAATATAATAGCAACAATAACCATATATATATATACTAGAAATATACCAAAAGTAAATTAGGTATATTTTGAGTATATATACATCAAAGAAATCCAGATAGATTACAAAATAAACTAGAAATATATTCAAAAACATTTTAAACCTAATTTATTAGCAAAACATGCATATAATTTAAAATATACCGAAAATAAACTAAAGAGAAACTAAAATAAACTAAAAATAAACTTAAATACTAATTGAATTATTTATGCATAATTAATCAAAATAAAACATACATTTCTAAATCATGCACCCTAAAGCATATATATATAGAATAATAACTCACAATTAGTGCGCTCCTCGAGATGGGTCCGATGGGCCTGGTCCACTAAGCCTCAGTCTTGGCGCAACTAAACAAGCAAACGACCACAGAATATCAGAATACATCTACAGAAGTTCTAAAGACTCAATCTAGATTACTAGACACAGAATTAAATCAAAATCCGACTGGACATCACATTTTATAAGAATTCTACCGAAAATCCGACAGAACCTCCCATGTAAAATGGACATCTCTCTACTCAAAGAGTAGAGCTGGCCCTGCAAAGAAATAAACTTCAAAAAATAGACACAGAATCACAACTAAAATCCCTCGATCGGACTCCAAACTACAAATCACCAACCGAGGTTCACAATTCACAGAGTATTTACAAAATACCAAAAATACCCTTATATAATAAAAAAACATTTTATAAGTAGAAATTACATAATTAACCCTAAAACACAGTAAAAACCGATAAAAACTCATTTATTTAGAAAAATCGTATATTATATATATAATTTGAAAATAATTCACGAAAAATAGTTTTAATTAATTAAAAATACCAAATAATTTGTAGAAATCATTTTTATACCTTAAATAACTATTAAAACCAATTTAATTGCATTTTTAGCCAATTTAGGGTAAAATTACCAAAATACCCCTATATATATATAAATATACTAAAATTAATCCAAAAATTCACCAAAAATAATATAATTGCACAAAAATTAATTTTCTCAACATATATATCAATAATATCAGTAAATAAACTCAATTAACTAATTAATTTCAATTAAACACACAATTAACCCTATTTTCTCAAAATTACATAAACTAAATAAATTCAAAATAAATACATAAAAATTCACAAAAATTCCAAATAAATTTCCATAATTCATTTCAACACATATATTTACCATAAAACACAATTTTATAATTTAATTAATTAATTTTTGAAAAATAGAAAATAATAATAAAATAATAAAAAAAACCCAAAAATCAAAATAAATTCCAAAAATTCTACAAAAATTCACACATGAATATTAAGCTAAGGGGAACAACATTTGTGAAGGAATTTTTCATGAATCAATCAATTGAAGCTCAAAAAAATTTGAAAACCCTAATAGGCCGAAATTGCAAAATCGAAACCTAGGCAAATCTAGACCATTTTAAGTGAAACAAAGCTTGGAATCACACTCAGCGGAGCTCAAGGAGAAGATAGAGACCGATGGTGTCAAAAATGGTGGCCGAAAATGCTGTGAACGATGGTGAGAAGAGTTTCAGCTTTCCCAGCCAAAACAAGCTTCCCGACGCCAAAAACAGTTGCAGCAGATGGCAAGGAAGGCTGAGGAAGAAGGTGGCACACTGAGAGGCACACCGACGGTAAGAGAACAGCGTGGCAGCGATCGAAAAGTGGATGGGGACGATCGGGAAGAAGGAGAGGAAGGAGTGGCAAAATCGTAATTTTTGTTAACTTTATTTTTTGTTAAATAAATAAGTATATATGTATATATATATATCCCAACCAAATATTCTAATAATATAAATTCTCACACATATTAAATATTGTAATATCTCGTGTTTTTAAAATATTTTTACACTGTACTGGGATATGCAGTGTTAATAATTTTTGTATATATACTATGATATTTTTACTAGTTGATGTGTATTTAAAACCTATTTTAATTATTGTGTATTATTTACAGTACTTTACGTAAAATTTTCCCGGGACTTACATTTTCGAGGAAATTTTCACGTAAATAATTTATTATTAATTATTTTAAATATATTTTTGGACTTGCATGAACTCATACGTATTTTTAAATTATTAAAAATCGTGTATGTGTGTAAATATTTATTTAATTAGGGTTTAATTAATATTACCCTAATATTTTATTATTTGTTTATTAATTTATTGTTATTTAATTATTTTATTTATTATTAAATTATTAAAATATTAAATTATATGTGTGGATGTGAAATTTTTCAAATATTTTATTAAAATTTTTATTTTTTTTCCTTTTTCTTTTCTTTTTCTTTTCTTCCTTTTTCTTTTTTTTTTTCTTCTTCTTCCTTCTCCTGCGCGCCCGACCACCCTTCCCCTCATCGCTGCAAATCCCGACCACCTACCGTCAGTGTGCCTCCCGGCTTGCCACCGCCGTTCCCAGCCATCCCCCGCCGCCAGCAGCCTTCTTCCCCGGCGTCGGCAGCCCCTTTTCCCATTTTGGCCGAAATTTCTTCTCCTTGCCGTCGACCACGATTTCGGCCACCGTTTTCTTCACTGCCGGTCTCTTTCTTCTCCTTGAGCTCCGGTGAGTGTGATTCTAGCTTTGGTTTGAGCTTAAATGGTCTAGATTTACTTAGGTTTCGAATTTTCCAATTCGGCCATATTAGGTTTTTGATTTTTTTGAGCTTTGAATTGATTGATTCATGAAAACTCCCTTCACAAATGTTGATCCTAGTAGCTTAATCTACATGTATGAATTTTTGTGGAATTTTTGGAGATTTTTTGGATTTTTGGGTATTTTTGAAAATTTTAATATTATTTTCTAATTTTCGGAAATTAATTATTTAAATTATGAAATTGTGTTTTATGGTTAAATTAGGTGTTGAAATGAATCATAGGAATTTATTTTGAATTTTTATGAATTTCTATGTATTTAGTTTGAATTATTTGAGTTTATGTAATTTGGGAAATTAGGGTTAATTATGTTTTTAATTGAATTTAATTGGATAATTGAGTTTAATTATTGATATTATTGATAAATATGTTGAGAAAATTAATTTTGGATAATTTTATAATTTTTGGTGAATTTTTGAAGTAATTTTAGTATATTTATATATATAGGGGTATTTTGGTAATTTTACACAAAATTGGTTAAAAATGTAATTTAATTGGTTTTAATAGTTATTTAAGGTATAAAAATGATTTCTACAAATTATTTAGTATTTTTAACTAATTAAAACTATTTTTTGTGAATTATTTTCAATTATATATATAATATACGGTTTTACTAATAAAATGAGTTTTTATCGGTTTTTACTGTGTTTAAAGGTTAATTATGTAATTTCTACCTATAAAATGTATTTTTAGGTTTTAAGGGTATTTTTGGTATTATCAGAATTGTTCTGTGTTTATGGACCCCGGTCGGTAGATTTTAGTCTGGAGTCCGACCGAGGGGTTGTGAATGAATTGTGGTGTTTGTTTTTCGAAGTGTGTTTCTTTGTAGGGTCGGCTCTACTCTTTTGGGTAGAGAGATGTCCGTTTTACAAGGGAGGTTCTGTCGAATTTTTGATATAATTCTCGTAAAACGTGATATCCGATCGAACCCTAATTCTGTTTCCATGTTTAATACTCTAGATCGAATTCTAGGATTTCTGTTAGGTTTATTCTAATGTCGATTATTTATTGCTTGTTTAGTTGTGCCGAGACCGAGGGCTAGTGGACCAGGCCCGTCGGACCCGTCTCGTGGAGCGCACTAGGGTGAGTTACTATTTTATATATATGTGCCTTAGGATGCATGATTTTAGAAATATATGTTTTATTTTGATTAAAATGCATAAATAATGTGATTTGTATTTAAGTATATTTTTGGTATATATTAAATTATATGCATGTTTTATTAATGAACTGTATTTAAAATGTTTTCAAATATATCTCTAGTTTATTTTGTAATTTAACTGGATTTATTTGACGTATATATACTCGAAATATACCTGGTTTACTTTTGGTATATTTCTAGTATATATATGGTTTATGTTGATATTTGATTGAACTTCATGCATCATTTATTTTTGTGAATGAATGTTTTGTATTATTAATGATGAAGGATATCAATAGAATGTGCTACCTAGTGGGCAGCACTAGGACCGAGTACGTACCGGTATGCCTATAGTATTTAGGCTATATTACTAACTTATTTATGGATATTGATTGAATGTGATTATTGATGTGTGAGATATGGTTTGGAGGTGTGATTGCTGGAGCTCGATTGACCAAGTGTCTCGAGGCCAATCACACTGGCAGTCAAACTGCTGGAGCTCGATTGACTTAGTGTCTCGGGGCCAATCTACTGTCTAAATGGATTAAGTGGATATATTTCGATTAGGTGAGCCTGTATGGCTAGAGTGTTGTCTAACATTTTTTTCAAGGTTGCGATATTCTAGGGTTCTATATGATCCTTCATAAATGATGATTTTCAATAAAACATATAAAATGATTTTTCTGCATCTGTGTGAATTTGCCTATATATATATTAGATATATATATACTGTTGATTGTATACATTGTCATTTAGTGTGTATGTATATATATTATAGTAATTCACTCAGTGAGGTCTGACTCCCCTTCGTTGACTATTTTTCAGGAGAGTCAACATCTTCAGACCTTAGTAGCAGGCCTGTACGTCGGATTTCTTCCGCCCCGGCTTCCTTGTGTAAACTGCTTTCTTGAGTCTTATTTTTATAATCTAGACACTACAGTAGTTGTAAATTAATCATGGGATTTTATGTATATTATTTATGTGAAATATTGTATTATATTTGAAACTGGATTTGTATTCAAAGATTTATATATATGAGATGAGATTTGACTTAAATCCAGTTGGTGAAATTAATATTGTGATATTTATGATTTTCATTTCCGTTGCATTATATATTGCTACTATTATTGCATGTTTTATTTTATTTTTAGGCTTGCTACGGGTTCCGGATTCGAAAGAATTCCTGTTCCCTAACACCGGTCATGGCCCCTATTTTGGGTCGTGACAAAATTGGTATCAGAGTGGAGTTCTGTGGTAGGGCTTAGTTATGTGAGTTGTGGCCCTAGTTTTAAAGTTGTGTTTTATGTTGAACTACTGCAGTGAATTAGGTTCGAGTATGTCTTGATGAGTATTCCTTGCTTAGTTTCCTGCGTTATTCCTCCGTTGTCTGTTTTGTTTGAATATTTTCGTTTGTCTTTTCAGAATGAGGAGGCGAGCGCATGTCGCTCCACCGGTCGTTGAGGCCGAGGATGATGAGTCTTTTCAGGATGAGGTTTTACCTCCTGAGCAGCCAGTTAGACGTAGAGGTCGTGGCAGAGGTAGACCTCAAGGAGCGACAGGTCGCCGTAGGCAGAGAGAGTTACAGGACGAGGAGCCTATTGAGCCTGAATTTGATGATCCTATTCCTCCAGTTGTTCAGCCTGCCTATCAGCAGGGTATGCCTGACCCTGAGGCAGCTTTGTTCTATGCCCGAGTTGGCAGGATTGCATTCGATGGTACTTTTGATCCATTAGATTTTCTGCATGCGATTGAGACTAGGACTCGAACTGCTCATACCGAGTACCAGCGGATCATGATAGTTGAGTTGTCTGTCGAGGGACCAGCCTTAGATTGGTTCATTTAGATGATCCAGCCTTACATGATGACGATGACCTGGGCTCAGTTTCGAGAGCGATTTATGAGGAGATTCTGTCCAGAGCCTCTTTGTTTGAGCTATCGTCTTCGTTTGACCAGTATTTCTCATGGAGATCGATCTGTAGAGGAGTATACCCGAGAGTTTCTTCGTCTGGGTAGATATGCTGAGGATCTAATGCGAGATCAGTATTTCGTAGTCACTACGTATGTTACTGGTTTGGGTTCTGCTTTTGCTGGTATGCCTACAGCAGGCCTTAGTCTCGAGTCTGTGATTGAGTTGGCTAAGGAGATTTAGTTGAGACTAGTTAGGCAGGGAGCGATGCCTGATTATTACCAGCTAGGAGTTCAGTCGAGTGGATTGCAGGCTACTCCGTACTCTAGTTTTCATGTTGGTTCAAGTAGTCAGCAGAGAGGTCCGACTCAGTAGAGTCACACACAGCAGCAGCGAGTGCATCGGAGCAGTAGACATGGCCGTGGAGGTCAGCGTAGATCATTCATGTTTGGGTCAGGTGCTTCGAGCAGCAACAGTGGTCGTAGTTCTGGGTCAGCGGCCAGTGTTTGCCAGACTTATGGTAGAGTCCATCAAGGACCATGTTATCTGACACCGCTGACATGCTTCAGATGCAGGCAGACAGCACATTTTGCTAGATTGTGTCCTTATTCCGGGTATCAGCAGCCGCAGATTCAGCGATTCCTACAGCAGTCGATTGCTAGTGCTGCACCCGTGCCATTTCAGTTACCTCCAGCTCAGCATCAGAGTTCCACTCAGTTTGTTCCATAGCAGAGTCATGGTAGAAGTACTAGAGGAGGTGCCAGAGGTGTTGGCCAGGCTTCTACCAGTCAGCAAAGAGGTTGAGGACAGGCTAGAGTTTTCCATCTTACTCAGTAGGATGCTCAGGCATCTAATGCAGTCGTGGCAGGTATTGTTTCTGTTTGTTACTTGGATGCATGGGTTTTGTTTGATCCGGGTGCCACACATTCGTTTTTTTCTCCTGTTTTTGCTTCTAAATCTTGTTGGCAAGCTTCGAGGATGGCTTTTCCTTTGTCTATTGCCACTCCTCTGAGCGATTCCTTAGACACCGATATTGTTCTTTCTGGTTGTCCAGTTCTCGTGGGAGATAGAGAATTACCCGCTGACTTGATTTTGTTGGATGTGATGGAGTTTGATGTTATTTTGGGAATGGATTGGTTATCTCAGCACTATGCCATGGTAGATTGCAGGAATAAAGAGGTGACATTCAGAATTCCTGGTGAATAAGAGTTTAAGTTTGTTAGTGATAGGAGTTCAGCACCTTAGAATCTTATTTCTGCTATTACGGCTAGGAAGTTATTGAGGAAGGGTTGTCAGGGATATTTGGCATTGGTCAGGGATATGTCAGTGGAGAAGTTGTTACTCACAGATGTTCCTGTTGCTTGTGAGTTTTCTGATGTTTTTCCCAAGGAGTTGCCAGGTTTACCACCTCATAGAGAGATTGAATTCTGTATAGATGTGGTTTCAGGTACTACTCCTATATCTATGCCACCCTATCATATGGCTCTTGCAGAGTTGAAAGAGTTGAAGGAGCAGTTGCAAGAGTTGTTGGATAAAGGTTTTATCAGACCTAGTGTTTCTCCTTGGGGTGCACCAGTCCTGTTTGTGAAGAAGAAGGATGGTACCCTAAGACTGTGCATTGACTATAGAGAGCTGAATAAGGTGACAGTGAAGAACAAGTATCCTCTCCCGAGGATAGATGACTTGTTTGATCAGCTACAGGGTGCACAATTCTTTTCTAAGATTGACTTGAGGTCGGGTTATCATCAGTTGCGGATTAGTGAGGCCGATATTTCTAAGACAGCATTCCGCACGCGATATGGCCATTATGAGTTTCTGGTGATGTCTTTTGGTTTGACTAATGCACCAGCAGCTTTTATGGATCTGATGAATAGGGTATTCAGACCGTATGTGGATCAGTTTATGGTAGTCTTCATTGATGATATACTGGTATGTTCTAGGAGTATGGAAGAGCATGTATATCACTTGAGGATTGTACTATAGACACTGAGAGATCATCAGCTTTATGCTAAATTCTCGAAGTGTGATTTCTGGATGGAGAGTGTTTCTTTTCTTGGACACGTAATGTCTAAAGAAGGTATTCAGGTTGATCCACAGAAGGTTGAGGCAGTATCTGAGTGGCCTAGACCAACTTCTGTCACTGAGATTCGAAGTTTTCTGGGTTTAGCCGGGTATTATAGGCGGTTTGTGCAGGATTTTTCCAGGATCGTAGCCCCTATGACTCGCTTGACTCAGAAGAATGTTAGATTCGAGTCGTCAGAAGCATGTGAGAATAGTTTCCAGTTGTTAAAGGAGAAATTGACCACAGCGCAAGTATTAGCTTTGCCTAATAGTGTGGACAAGTTCACAGTTTACTGTGATGCCTCTAGAATTGGTCTTGGTTGTGTGTTGATGCAGAATGGAAGGGTGATAGCCTATGCTTCGAGGCAGTTGAAGAAGCATGAGCAGATTTATCCTACACATGACCTTGAGATGGCTGCAGTGATTTTTGCTTTGAAGATTTAGAGACATTATTTGTACGGGGTGACTTGTGAGATATTTACTGATCACAAGAGCCTTAAGTACATTTTCCAGCAGAGAGATTTGAATCTGAGGCAGAGAAGATGGTTAGAATTGTTGAAGGATTATGATTGTGAGATCTTATATCATTCGGGTAAAGCTAATGTGGTAGCAGATGCCTTGAGTAGGAAGTCCTTAGGTAGTCTTGCTCACATCGGTGTTGAGAGGAGACCGTTGATCCAGGAGTTGCATTTATTGGTGGATCAAGGTCTGATGATGAAGATTAGTATATCGAGTGGACTGCTAGCTCAGTTTAAAGTGCGATCTGTACTGAGGGATAGGATTAAAGCAGCTCAAAGCCGAGATCCTATTCTGGAAGAGCTTGCGGAGAATGTTCGAGCAGGGAAGTTCACTGATTTCACACTCGATAATGATGGTATGTTGTGGATCAGTGGTAGATTGTGTGTTCCTGATGTGGATGATTTGAGAGAGGAGATTTTAGAGGAAGCACATTCTACAGCTTACAGCGTTCATCCGGGTGTTACTAAGATGTACCACAGTATCAGAGATCTATACTGGTGGGACGGATTAAAGAAGGATGTCACTGATTATGTTACGAAGTGCTTGATGTGTCAGCAAGTGAAAGCTGAACATCAGAAGCCTTCTGGGAAGCTTCAGCCTCTTCCTATTCCCGAGTGGAAGTGGGAAAGGATAGCTATGGATTTTATGGTCGGTTTACCTCATTCGAAGGTTGGATATGATTCCATCTGGGTGATTGTAGACAGGTTGACAAAGTCTGCACATTTCTTGCCTGTGAAAGCCACTTATTCTGTAGCTAGATTAGCGAAGTTGTACGTGAAGCATATCGTATGCCTTCATGGAGTACCTGTGTCCATTGTGTCGGATAGAGGTTCGATGTTTACTTCTCATTTTTGGCAAAAGTTGCAGGAAGCGATGGGCACTAGGTTGGACTTCAGTACTGCTTTTCATCCTCAGACAGATGGTCAATCTGAGTGGATGATCCAGACACTGGAAGATATGTTGAGGAAGTATATCTCAGACCCTTCACACGTGTTGCAACCCGACAATGTAGAAGTGAGTGAAGATTTGACATTTGTGGAAGAACCTGTGGCAATCGTTGATTTTCAAGTTCGACAGTTGCGATCGAAGCAGATTCCAATGGTCAAGGTTCTGTGGCGTAGCAACAGAGTCGAGGAGCATACGTGGGAGACTGAAGCCGAGATGCGAGCTTCTTACTCGTATCTCTTTCCTTCTTGATCTTGTTTTTTTTTCTGGAATTCGGGGACGAATTCTTGTAAGGGGGGAAGACTGTAATATCCCGTGTTTTTAAAATATTTTTACACTGTACCGGGATATGCAGTGTTAATAATTTTTGTATATATACTATGATATTTTTACTAGTTGATGTGTATTTAAAACCTATTTTAATTATTGTGTATTATTTACAGTACTTTACGTAAAATTTTCCCGGGACTTACATTTTCGAGGAAATTTTCACGTAAATAATTTATTATTAATTATTTTAAATATATTTTCGGACTTGTATGAACTCATACGTATTTTTAAATTATTAAAAACCGTGTATGTGTGTAAATTTATTTAATTAGGGTTTAATTAATATTACCCTAATATTTTATTATTTGTTTATTAATTTATTGTTATTTAATTATTTTATTTATTATTAAATTATTAAAATATTAAATTATATGTGTGGATGTGAAATTTTTCAAATATTTTATTAAAATTTTTATTTTTTTTTCTTTTTCTTTTTTCTTTTTCTTTTCTTTTTCTTTTCTTCCTTTTGCTTTTTCTTCTTCTTCTTCTTCCTTCTCCCGTGCGCCCGACCACCCTTCCCCTCACCGCTGTAAATCCTGACCACCTACTGTCGGTGTGCCTCCCGGCTTGCCACCCGCCGTTCCCAGCCGTCCCCCGCCGCCAGCAGCCTTCTTCCCCGGCGCCGGCAGCCCCTTTTTCCCATTTTGGCCGAAATTTCTTCTCCTCGCCATCGACCATGATTTCTGCCACCATTTTCGACACTGTCGGTCTTTTTCTTCTCCTTAAGCTCCGGTGAGTGTGATTCTAGCTTTGGTTTGAGCTTAAATGGTCTAGATTTGCTTAGGTTTCAAATTTTCCAATTCGGCCATATTAGGGTTTTTGATTTTTTTGAGCTTCGAATTGATTGATTCATGAAAAATCCCTTCACAAATGTTGATCCTAGTAGCTTAATCTACATGTATGAATTTTTGGAGATTTTTTGGATTTTTGGGTATTTTTGAATATTTTAATATTATTTTTCTAATTTTCGGAAATTAATTATTTAAATTATGAAATTGTGTTTTATGGTTAAATTAGGTGTTGAAATGAATCATAGGAATTTATTTGGAATTTTTATGAATTTCTATGTATTTATTTTGAATTATTTGAGTTTATGTAATTTGGGAAATTAGGGTTAATTATGTTTTTAATTGAATTTAATTGGATAATTGAGTTTAATTATTGATATTATTGATAAATATGTTGAGAAAATTAATTTTGGATAATTGTATAATTTTTGGTGAATTTTTGAAGTAATTTTAGTATATTTATATATATAGGGGTATTTTGGTAATTTTACACAAAATTGGTTAAATGTAATATCCCGTGTTTTTAAATATTTTTACACTGCTGTACTAGGATATGCAGTGTTAATAATTTTTGTATATATATTATGATATTTTCACGAGTTGATGTGTATTTAAAACCTATTTTAATTACTATGTGTTTATTTACAGTATTTTATGTAAAATTTTCCTGGGACTTGCATTTTCGGAGAAATTTTCACGTAAATAATTTATTATTAATTATTTCAAATATATTTTCGGACTTGCATGAACTCATGCGTATTTTTTAAAATACTAAATAAAGCCTATATGTGTGTATATTTATTTAATTAGGGTTTAATATATTACCCTAATATTTTATTATTTATTTATTAATTTATTATTATTTAATTATTTTATTTATTATTAAATTATTAAAATTATTTATTTATTTTATTTTTCTTTTTTCTTTTTTCTTTTTTTTTCTTCTTTTTCTTTTCTTTTTTTTTTCTTTTCTTTTCTTTTTCTTTTCTTTCTTTTTCTTTTTTCTTCTTCTTCTTCTTCTTCTTTCTTTCCCTCCCGTGCGCCCGACCACCACCCATCCCCCACCACCTGCAACTTTCGATTTCTGGCCGTCAGTGTGCCGCTAGGAGCTCTACCTTCCTCAGCCAGTTGCTCCGTCGCCCCCAACTCCCTTCCCCGGCGCCGGCAGCCCTTGTTTTCCCTTTTTGGCCGAAAATCTTCCCTTTGCTGTTTCTTCCTCCTCCGGCCACCGTTTTTGACACCGCCAATCTCTTTCTTCTCCTTGAGCTCCGGTGAGTGTGATTCTAGCTTTGGTTTGAGCTAAAATGGTCTAGATTTGCTTAGGTTTCGAATTTTCAATTTCGGTCATATTAGGGTTTTTGATTTTTTTGAGCTTTGAATTGATTGATTCATGAAAACTCCTTCACAAATGTTGATCCTAGTAGCTTAATCTACATGTATGAATTTTTTTGGAATTTTTGGAGATTTTTTGGATTTTTTGGGTATTTTTGAATATTTTAATATTATTTTCTAATTTCCGGAAATTAATTATTTAAATTATGAAATTGTGTTTTATGGTTAAATTAGGTGTTGAAATGAATTTTAGGAATTTATTTGGAATTTTTATGAATTCCTAAGTATTTATTTTGAATTATTGAAGTTTATGGAATTTTGGGGAAATTAGGTTAAATGTGTTTTTATTTGAATTTAATTGGTTAATTGAGTTTAATTATTAATATTATTGATAAATATGTTGAGAAAATTAATTTTGGATAATTTTATAATTTTTGGTGAATTTTTGAAGTAATTTAAGTATATTTATATATATAGGGGTATTTTGGTAATTTTACCCTAAATTGGCTAAAAATGTAATTTAATTGGTTTTAATAGTTATTTAAAGTATAAAAATGATTTCTAAAAATTATTTGGTATTTTTAACTAATTAAAACTATTTTTCGTGAATTATTTTCAATTATATATATAATATACGGTTTTTCTAATAAAATGAGTTTTTATTAGTTTTTACAGTGTTTTAAGGTTAATTATGTAATTTCTCTTTATAAAATGTATTTCTATGATATAAGGGTATTTTTGGTATTTCCTGAATTATTCTGTGATTGTGGATCCCGGTCGGTGGACTATAGTTTGGAGTCCGACCGTGGGATTTTGATTGTGCTCTGTGTAGTTTTTCAAAGTGTTTTTCTTTGCAGGGTCGGCTCTACTCTTTTGAGTAGAGAGATGTCCGTTTTACAAGGGAGGTTCTGCCGGATTTTTGGTAGAATTCTCGTAAAACGTGATATCCAGTCGAACCCTAATTTCTGATTCTGTGTTTAATACTGTAGATCGAATTCTAGGATTTCTATTAGGTTTATTCTGATGTTGATTAATTATTGCTTGTTTAGTTACGCCGAGATCGAGGGCTAGTGGACCAGGCCCGTCGGACCCATTTCGTGGAGCGCACTAGGTGAGTTACTATACTATATATATATGCTTTAGGATGCATGATTTAGAAATATATGTTTTATTTTGATTAAAATGCATAAATAATATGATTTGTATTTAAGTATATTTTTGGTTTATTTTTGGTATATATTAAATTATATGCATATTTTGTAACTAAAATATATTTAAAATGTTTTTAAATATATTTCTAGCTTAATTTATAATTTGATGGGATTTATTTGATGTATATATACTCGAAATATACCTGATTTACTTTTGGTATATTTCCGGTATATATGGTTTATATTGTTATTTTATTGAAATTCATGCATCATTTATTTTTGTGAATGAATGATTTATATTTATTAATGAAGGATATCGATAGAACGTGCTACCTAGTGGGCAGCACTAGGACCGAGTACGTACCGGTACGCCTATAGTATTTAGGCTAAATTACTAACCATTTGCGGATATTGATTGATTATGATTATTTGATATGTGAGATATGGTTTGGGTGTGATTGCTGGAGCTCGGTTGACCAAGTGTCTCGGGGCCAATCACACTGGCAGTCAGACTGCTGGAGCTCGGTTGACTTAGTGTCTCGGGGCCAGCCTTCTGTCTAAATGGATTAAGTGGATATATCTTGGAATAAGTGAGCCTGTATGGCTAGAGTGTTGTCTAACACTATTTTCGAGGTTGCGATATTCTAGGGTTCTATGTGATCCTTCATAAACGATGATTTTCATTAAAACATATAAAATGATTTTTCTGCATCTATGTGAATTTGCTTGTATATATATTAGATATATAATATATTGTTGATTGTATGCATTATCATTTAGTGTGTATGTATATATATTATAGTAATTCACTCAGTGAGGTCTGACCCCCTCCGTTGACTATTTTTCAGGAGAGTCAACATCTTCAGACCTCAATAGCAGGTCGATATGCCGATTTCTTCCGCCCCGGCTTTTTTGTGTAAATAATTTACTTGAGTCTTATTTTTATAATCTAGACACTGTAGTAGTTGTGAATTAAAGTGTGGAATTTCATGTATTTTATTTAAAGAGATGTATTATATTGAAATTAGATTGTATTAAAGAGATTTTATATATGTGATGAGATTTGATTCAAATCCAGTGATGAAAATGTTATTATGATATTTAAGATTTTTATTTCCGCTGCATATATATATTACTGTTATTGTTACTATTGCATGTTTTATTTATTTTTAGGCTTGCTACGGGTTCCGGATTCGAAAGAATTCCCGTTCCTTAGCACCGGTCATGGCCCCTGTTTTGGGTCATGACAAAGTTGGTATCAGAGCGGAGTTCTGTGTCAGGGCTTAGTTTTGTGAGTTGTGGCCCTAGTTTTAAAGTTGTGTTTTCTGTTGAACTACTGCAGTGAATTAGGTTTGAGTATGTCTTGATGAGTATTCCTTGCTGTAGTTTTCAGTGTTATTCCTCCGTAGTCTGTTTTGTCTAAATCTTTTCGTTTGTCTTTTCAGAATGAGGAGGCGATCGCGTGTCGCTCCACTGGTCATTGAGGCCGAGGATGATGAGTCTTTTCAGGATGAGGTTTTACCTCCCAAAGCAGCTAGTTAGGCGTAGAGGTCGTGGCAGAGGTAGACCTCGAGGAGCGGTAGGTCGCCGTAGGCAGAGAGAGTTACAGGACGAGGTGCCTATAGAGCCTGAGTTTGATGTTCCTATTCCTCCAGTTGTTCAGCCTATTCAGCCTGCCTATCAGCAGGGTATGTCTGACCCTAAGGCAGTTTTGTTCTATGCTCGAGTTGGTAGGATTGCTTTCGATGGTACTTCAGATCCGTTAGATTTTCTGCATGCGATTGAGACTAGGACTCGGACTGCTCATAGCCGAAGTACCAGTGGATCATGATTGTCGAGTTGTCTATTGAGGGACCAGCTCTAGATTGGTTCATTCAGATGATCCAGCCCTACATGATGACGATGACATGGGCTCAGTTCCGAGAGCGGTTCATGAGGAGATTTTGTCCAGAGCCTCTTCGTTTGAGCTATCGCCTTCAATTGACCAGTATTTCTCATGGAGATCGATCTGTAGAGGAGTATACCTGAGAGTTTCTTCGTTTGGGTAGATATGCTAAGGATCTGATGCGAGACCAGTATTTCGTGGTCACTACCTACGTTACTGGTTTGGGTTTAACTTTTGCTGGTATGCCTACAACAGGCCTTGCTCTGGAGTCTATGATTGAGTTGGCCAAGGACATTGAGCTGAGGATAGTTAGGCAGGGAGCGATGCCTGATTATTACCAGCTAGGAGTTCAGTCAAGTGGATTGCAGACTACTCCGTACTCTAGTTTTCATGTTGGTTCGAGTAGTCAGCAGCGAGGTCCGACTCAGCAGAGTCAGAGACAGCAGCACCGAGTGCATCGGAGCAGTAGACATGGTCGTGGAGGTCAGCGTAGATCATTCAGATTTGGATCAGGTGCTTCGAGCAACAACAGTGGTCGTAGTTCTGGATCAGCTGCCAGCGTTTGCCAGACTTGTGGTAGAGTCCATCAAGGACCATGTTATCTGACACCACTGACATGCTTTAGATTGTAATATCCCGTGTTTTTAAAATATTTTTACACTGTACCGGGATATGCAGAGTTAATGATTTCTATATTTTATATGATATTTTTACGAGTTAATATGTATTTTTGACCTATTTTAATTACGGTGTATTATTTTCAGTGTTTTACGTAAAATTTTCCCGGGACTTGCATTTTCGGGGAAATTTTCACGTAAATAATGTATTATTAATTATTTTAAATGTATTTACGGACTTGCATGAACTCATGCGTATTTTTTAAATTATTAAATAAAGCCTGTGTGTATAATTATTTAATTAGGGTTTATTATTATTACCCTAATATTTTATTAAGTATTTATTTGTTTTATTGTTATCTAATTAATTTTATTTAGTATAAATTATTAAAATATTAATATTTTTATGTGTGTGGTGTATATTTGATGTGTGTAATTTAATATTATTTTAATATATAGTATAAAGTATATATATATACATATATTTGTCAAAAATCAAAAAGAATTGGAAAATTACACATTTGCCCCCTCCCTCTCCTTCTTCTCTCCCGATCGCTCACCCTCACTGCGCCTCCCATTCCAGCACGCCGGACCGCCCCTCGCCGCCACCAGCTGCCGCCAACCTCCTTCCCCTTCCTTCCTCTTCCTCTCCGACGTGACCAGGCCGCCGGAAGCCCGTTGGAACGCCCGGAATCCGCCATGGCAGCAAGTTGAGCTTTTTTGCCGTCGACGACGATTCCGGCCACCATTTCGTGCACCGCCGGTCTTCATCGACTCCTTGAGCTCCGGTGATTCCAATTCTAAGCTCCTTTCGGCCTGAAATCAAGTGGATTTTGAGGTTTGAGCTAAAACTCAATTCGGTCACATTAGGGTTTTCGATTTTTTTGAGCTTCGAATTGATTGATTCATGGAAACTTCCTTCACAAATGTTGTTCCTAGTAGTTCAATCTACATGTATGAATTTTTGTAGAATTTTTGGAGATTATTTGGATTTTTGGGTATTTTTGAATATTTTAATATTATTTTCTAATTTTCGGAAATTAATTATTTAAATTATGAAATTGGAGTTTATGGTTAAATTGGGTGTTGAAATGAATTATAGGAATTTATTTAGAATTTTTATGAATTTCTAAGTATTTATTTTTAATTATTTGAGTTTATGTGAATTTGAGAAAATTAGGTTAAATGTGTTTTTATTTGAAATTAATTGGTTAATTGAATTTAATTATTAATATTATTGATAAATATGTTGAGAAAATTAATTTTGGATAATTGTATGATTTTTGGTGAATTTTTGAAGTAATTTAAGTATATTTATATATATAGGGGTATTTTGGTAATTTTACCTAAATTGGCTAAAAATGTAATTTAATTGGTTTTAATAGTTATTTAAGGTATAAAAATGATTTCTACGAATTATTTGGTATTTTTAACTAATTAAAACTATTTTTCGTGAATTATTTTCAATTATAAATAAAATATATGGTTTTTCAAATAAAATGAATTTTTATCGGTTTTTACTATGTTTTAAGGCTAATTATGTAATTTCTATGTATAAAATATATTTCTGTGATTTAAGGATATTTTTGTTATATCTGGAATTATTTTGTGTTTGTGGACCCCGGTCGGTAGACTGTAGTCTGGAGTCCGACCGAGGGGTTGTGGATTTCTGTTGAGCTTGTATTTCGAAGTGTATTTCTTTGCAGGGTCGGCTCTACTCTTTTGAGTAGAGAGATGTCCGTTTTACAGGGGAGGTTCTGTCGGATTTTCGATAGAATTCTCGTAAAACGTGATATCCAGTCGAACCCTAAATTTCGATTCTGTGTTTAATACTCTAGATTGAATTCTAGGACTTCTGTTAGGGTTATTCTGATGTCGATTACTTATTTTCTTGTTTAGTTGCGCCGAGACCGAGGGCTAGTGGACCAGGCCCGTCGGACCTGTCTCGTGGAGCGCACTAGGTGAGTTACTATACTATGTATACATGCTTAGGATGCATGATTTAGAAATATATGTTTTATTTTGATTAAAAATGCATAAACATTATGATTTGTATTTAAGTATATTTTTGGTTTATTTTTGGTATATATAGATTATATACATGTTTTATTAATAAAATATATTTAAGATGTTTTTAAATATATTTCCAACTTAATTTATGATTTGATTGAATTCATTTGACGTATATATACTCGAAATATACCTGGTTTGCGTTTGGGTATATTTCCGGTATATATATGGTTTATATTGTTATTTCATTTATATTCATGCATCATTTATTTTTGTGAATGAATGTTTACATTTAATCATGAAGGATATCGATAGAACGTGCTACCTAGTGGGCAGCACTAGGACCGAGTACGTACCGGTACGCCTATAGCTCTAGGCTATAATACTAAATTATTTGTGGATATTGATTTGATTATGATTATTGATATGTGAGATGTGGTTTGTGGGTGGTGATTGCTGGAGCTTGGTTGACCAAGTGTCTCGGGGCCAATCACACTGGCAGTTAGACTGCTGGAGCTCGGTTGACTTAGTGTCTCGGGGCCAGTCTACTGTCCAAATGGATAAGTGGATATATTTGGACTAAGTGAGCCTGTATGGCTAGAGTGTTGTTTAACACTACTTTCTGAGGTTGCGATATTCTAGGGTTCTATGTGATCCCTCATAAACTGTGATTTTCAATAAAATATATAAAATGATTTTATTACATCTGTGTGCAATTGCTTGTATATATACATATTAATATATATACTGTTGATTGTATGCATTATCACTTAGTGTTTATGTATATATATTATAGTAATTCACTCAGTGAGGTCTGACTCCCCTCCGTTGACTATTTTTCAGGAGAGTCAACTTCTTCAGACCTCAGTAGCAGGTCGATACGCTGGATTTCTTCCGCCCCGGCTTCTTTATGTAAACTGTCTACTTGAGTCTTATTTATTTTATCTAGACACTGCAGTAGTTGTGAATTAAAGTATTGAATTTCGTGTATTTTATTTTAAAGGAGATGTATTATATTGAAACTGGATTTGTATTAAAGAGATTTTATATATGTGATGAGATGAGTTTTGATTTAAATCCAGTTGATATGGGTAATATCATTATATTTATGATTTTTATTTTCCGTTGCATATTATATGGTTATGTTATTGCATGATTTATTTTATTTTTAGGCTTGCTACGGGTTCCGGATTCGAAAGAATTCCCGTTCCCTAGCGTCGGTCTTGACTCCTGTTTTGGGTCGTGACAAAGTTGGTATCAGAGCGGAGTTCTGTGTCAGGGCTTAGTTATGTGAGTTGTGGCCCTAGTTTTTGAGTTGTGTTTTCTGTTGAACTACTGCAGTGTATTAGGTTCGAGTACGTCTTGATAAGTATTCGTTGCTGTAGTTTTCAGCGTTATTCTTCGTTGTCTGTTTTGTCTGAATCTTTTCGTTTGTCTTTTCAGTATGAGGAGGCGAGCGCGTGTCGCTCCACCGGTCGTTGAGGCCGAGGATGATGAGTCTTTTCAGGATGAGGTTTTACCTCCTGAGCCGCCAGTTAGGCGTAGAGGTAGTGGCAGGGGTAGACCTCGAGGAGCGGCAGGTCACCGTAGGCAGAGAGAGTTACAGGACGAGGAGCCTATTGAGCCTGAATTTGATGTTCCTGTTCCTCCAGTTGTTCAGCCTGCCTATCAGCAGGGTATGTCTGACCCTGAGGCAGCTTTGTTCTATGCCCGAGTTGGCAGGATTGCTTTCGATGGTACTTCTGATCCTTTAGATTTTCTGCATGCGATTGAGACGAGGACTCGGACTGCTCACACCGAGTACCAGCGGATCATGATTGTTGAGTTGTCTGTTGAGGGACCAGCCTTGGATTGGTTTATTCAGATGATCCAGCCCTTTATGATGACGATGACCTGGGCTCAGTTTCGAGAGCGATTCATGAGGAGATTTTATCCAGAGCCTCTTCGTTTGAGCTATCGTCTCCGTTTGACCAGTATTTCTCGTAGAGATCGATCTGTAGAGGAGTATACCCGAGAGTTTCTTCATCTGGGTAGATATGCCGAGGATCTGATGCGAGATCAGTATTTCGCAGTTACTACCTATGTTACTGGTTTGGGTTCAGCTTTTGCTGGTATGCCTACAGCAGGTCTTACTCTTGAGTCTGTGATTGAGCTAGCTAAGGAGATTGAGCTGAGGTTAGTTAGGCAGGGAGCGATGCCTGATTATTACCAGCTAGGAGTTCAGTCGAGTGGATTGCAGGCTACTCCATATTCGAGTTTTCATGTTGGTTCGAGTAGTCAGCAGCGAGGTTCGACTCAGCAGAGTCAGAGACAGCAGTAGTGAGTGCATCAGAGCAGTAGACATGGCCGTGGAGGTCAGCGTAGATCATTCAGATTTGGGTCAGGTGCTTCGAGCAGCAGCAGTGGTCGTAGTTCTGGATCAGCTGCTAGCGTTTGCCAGACTTGTGGTAGAGTCCATCAGGGGACCGTGTTATCTGACACCACTGACATGCTTCAGATGCGGGCAGACAGGACATTTTGCCAGATCATGTCCTTATTCTGGGTATCAGCAGCAGCAGATTCTGTGATTTCCACAGCAGTCGATTGCTAGTGCTACACCCGTGCCATTTCAGTTGCCACCAGCCCAACATCAGAGTTCTACTCAGTTTGTTCCACAGCAGAGTCGTGGTAGAGGTACTAGAGGAAGTGCAGAGGTGTTGGCCAGGCTTCTACCAGTCAGCAGGGAGGTCGAGGTCAGGCCAGAGTCTTCCTCTGACTTAACAGGATGCTCAGGCATCTAATGCAGTCGTGGCAGGTATTGTTTCTATTTGTTACCTGGATGCTTGGATTTTGTTTGATCCGGGTGCCACGCATTCGTTTGTTTCTCCTATTTTTGCTTCTAAATCTTGTTGGCAAGCTTCGAGGATGGCTTTTCCTTTGTCTGTTGCCACTCCTTTGAGCGATTCCTTGAACACCGATATTGTTCTTTCTGGTTGTCCAGTTCTCGTGGGAGATAGAGAATTACCCGCTGATTTGATTTTGTTGGATGTGATGGAGTTTGATGTTATTCTGGGAATGGATTGGTTGTCTCAGCACTTCACCGTGGTAGATTGCAGGAATAAGGAGGTGACTTTTAGAATTCCTAGTGAAGAAGATTTCAAGTTTGTTGGTGATAGGAGTTCAGCACCTCAGAATCTTATTTCTGTTATTACGGCTAGGAAATTGTTGAAGAAAGGTTGTCATGGATTTTCGGCATTGGTCAGGGATACGTCAGTGGAGAAGTTGTCACTCACAGATGTTCCTGTTGCTTGTGAGTTTCCTGATGTTTTTCCCAAGGAGTTGCCAGGTTTACCACCTCACAGAGAGATTGAGTTCTGTATAGATGTGGTACCAGGTACTACTCCTATATCTATGCCACCCTATCGTATGGCTCCTGTAGAGTTGAGAGAGTTGAAGGAGCAATTGCAAGAGTTATTGGATAAGGGTTTTATCAGACCTAGTGTTTCCCCTTGGGGTGCACCAGTCTTGTTTGTGAAGAAGAAGGATGGTACCCTGAGACTGTGCATTGACTACAGAGAGCTGAATAAGGTGACGGTGAAGAATAAGTATCCTCTCCCGAGGATAGATGATTTGTTTGATCAGCTCCAGGGTGCACAATTCTTTTCTAAGGTTGACTTGAGGTCAGGTTATCATCAGCTGCGGATTAGTGAAGCTGATATTCCTAAGACAGCTTTCCGCACTCGATATGGCCATTATGAGTTTCTGGTGATGTCTTTTGGTTTGACTAATGCACCAGCAGCTTTTATGGATATGATGAACAGAGTATTCAGACCGTATGTGGATCAGTTTGTAGTAGTCTTCATTGATGATATACTAGTATATTCAAGGAGTATGGAAGAGCATGTATATCATTTGAGGATTGTACTACAGACATTGAGAGATCATTAGCTTTATGCTAAATTCTCGAAGTGTGATTTCTGGATGGAGAGTGTTTCTTTTCTTGGACATGTAGTGTCTAAAGAAGGTATTCAGGTTGATCCATAGAAGGTTGAGGCAGTATCTGAATGGCCTAGACCTACTTCTGTTACGGAGATTCGGAGTTTTCTGGGTTTAGCCAGGTATTATAGGCGGTTTGTGCAGGATTTTTCCAGGATAGCAGCCCCTATGACTCGTTTGACTCAGAAGAATGTGAGATTCGAGTGGTCAGAAGCTTGTGAGAATAGTTTTCAGTTGTTGAAAGAGAAGTTGACCACAGTGCCAGTATTAGCTTTGCCTAATAGTGTGGATAAGTTCACAGTTTACTGTGATGCCTCTAGAATTGGTCTTGGTTGTGTGTTGATGCAGAATGGAAGGGTGATAGCCTATGCTTTGAGGCAGTTGAAGAAGCATGAGCAGAACTATCCTACACATGATCTTGAGATGGCTGTAGTGATCTTTGCTTTGAAGATTTGGAGACATTATCTGTACGGGGTGACTTGTGAGATATTTACTGATCACAAGAGCCTTAAGTACATTTTTCAGCAGAGAGATTTGAATTTGAGGCAGAGAAGATGGTTGGAACTGTTGAAGGATTATGATTGCGAGATTCTTTACCATCCGGGTAAAGCTACTGTGGTAGCAGATGCTTTGAGTAGGAAGTCTTCAGGTAGTCTTGCTCACATTGGTGTTGAGAGGAGACCATTGATCCAAGAGTTGCATTTGTTGGTGGATCAAGGTCTGATGATGAAGATTAGTAGATCAGGTGGACTGTTAGCTCAGTTTAAAGTACGATCTGTACTGAGGGATAGGATTAAAGCAGCTCAGAGCCGAGATCCTATTCTGGAAGAGCTTGCAGGGAATGTCAGAGTAGGGAAGTTCACTGATTTCACACTCGATGATGATGGTGTGTTGTGGATCAGTGGTAGATTGTGTGTTCCAGATGTGGATGATTTGAGAGAGGAGATCTTAGAGGAAGCACATTCTACAGCCTACAGCATTCATCCAGGTGTTACTAAGATGTACCACAGTATCAGAGATCTATACTGATGGGACGGATTGAAGAAAGATGTCGCTGATTATGTTGCTAAGTGTTTGACGTGTCAGCAAATGAAAGCCGAACATCAGAAGCCTTCTGGGAAGCTTCAGCCTCTTCCTATTCCCGAGTGGAAGTGGGAAAGGATAGCTATGGATTTTGTGGTCGGTTTACCTCGTTCGAAGGATGGATACGATTCCATCTGGGTGATTGTAGACAGATTGACGAAGTCTGCACATTTCTTGCCTGTTAAAGCTACATATTCAGTTGCTAGATTGGCGAAGTTGTATGTGAAGCATATTGTGTGCCTTCATGGAGTACCTGTGTCCATTGTGTCAGATAGAGGTTCGGTGTTTACTTCTCGTTTTTGGCAGAAGTTCCAGGAAGCGATGGGCACTAGGTTGGATTTCAGTACTGCTTTTCATCCTCAGACAGATGGCCAGTCTGAGAGGACGATCCAGACACTGGAAGATATGTTGAGGATGTGTGTCTTGGATTTGGGAGGTAGCTGGGATGATTATTTGTCGCTTGTTGAGTTTGCATATAATAATAGCTACCATAGCAGTATTGGTATGGCACCATATGAGGCGTTATATGGAAGGAAGTGTAGATCCCCATTGAGTTGGGATGAGATTGGAGAGAGAGCTTTGACTGGACCAGAGATGGTTCAAGATGCTGCAGAGAAAGTCATCGTGATCAAGCGCAGATTAGAGATCGCAGTAAGCAGACAGAAGAGTTATACGGATCCTAGGCGCAGAGATGTGGAGTTTCAGGTTGGAGATTTTGTTTTTCTGAAAGTATCTCCGATGAAGGGTGTGATGAGATTTGGCAGGAAGGGTAAGTTAGCACCGAGATACATTGGACCGTTTGAGATTCTGGAGAGAATTGGCACTGTTGCATATCGGTTGGATTTGCCTCCGAGTATGTCACAGGTGCATCCAGTATTTCATATCTCGATGTTGAGGAAGTATATCTCAGACCCTTCACACGTGTTGTAGCCCGACAGTGTGGAAGTGAGTGAAGATTTGACATTTGTGGAAGAACCTGTGGCGATCGTTGATTATCAAGTTCGACAGTTGCGATCGAAGCAGATTCCGATGGTCAAGGTTCTGTGGCGTAGCGACAGAGTTGAAGAGCATACGTGGGAGACTGAAGCTGAGATACGAGCTTCTTACCCGTATCTCTTTCCTTCTTGATCTTGTTTTCTGGAATTCGGGGACGAATTCTTGTAAGGGGGGGAGACTGTAATATCCCGTGTTTTTAAAATATTTTTACACTGTACCGGGATATGCAGAGTTAATGATTTCTGTATTTTATATGATATTTTTACGAGTTAATATGTATTTTAGACCTATTTTAATTACGGTGTATTATTTTCAGTGTTTTACGTAAAATTTTCCCGGGACTTGCATTTTCGGGGAAATTTTCACGTAAACAATGTATTATTAATTATTTTAAATGTATTTACGGACTTGCATGAACTCATGCTTATTTTTAAATTATTAAATAAAGCCTGTGTGTATAATTATTTAATTAGGGTTTATTATTATTACCCTAATATTTTATTAAGTATTTATTTGTTTTATTGTTATCTAATTAATTTTATTTAGTATAAATTATTAAAATATTAATATTTTTATGTGTGTGGTGTATATTTGATGTGTGTAATTTAATATTATTTTAATATATAGTATAAAGTATATATATATACATATATTTGTCAAAAATCAAAAAGAATTGGAAAATTACACATTTGCCCCCTCCCTCTCCTTCTTCTCTCCCGATCGTTCACCCTCACTGCGCCTCCCATTCCAGCACGCCGGACCGCCCCTCGCCGCCACCAGCTGCCGCCAACCTCCTTCCCCTTCCTTCCTCTTCCTCTCCGACGTGACCAGGCCGCCGGAAGCCCGCTGGAACGCCCGGAATCCGCCATGGCAGCAAGTTGAGCTTTTTGCCGTCGATGACGATTCCGGCCACCATTTCGTGCACCGCCGGTCTTCATCGACTCCTTGAGCTCCGGTGATTCCAATTCTAAGCTCCTTTCGGCCTGAAATCAAGTGGATTTTGAGGTTTGAGCTAAAACTCAATTCGGTCACATTAGGGTTTTCGATTTTTTTGAGCTTCGAATTGATTGATTCATGGAAACTTCCTTCACAAATGTTGTTCCTAGTAGTTCAATCTACATGTATGAATTTTTGTAGAATTTTTGGAGATTATTTGGATTTTTGGGTATTTTTGAATATTTTAATATTATTTTCTAATTTTCGGAAATTAATTATTTAAATTATGAAATTGGAGTTTATGGTTAAATTGGGTGTTGAAATGAATTATAGGAATTTATTTAGAATTTTTATGAATTTCTAAGTATTTAT
Organism: Mallotus nudiflorus; assembly: GCA_947683625.1. Taxonomy (NCBI): domain Eukaryota; kingdom Viridiplantae; phylum Streptophyta; class Magnoliopsida; order Malpighiales; family Euphorbiaceae; genus Mallotus; species Mallotus nudiflorus. Next base: position 472,923 of record CANTUR010001249.1, read on the forward strand.
TTTTAATTATTTGAGTTTATGTGAATTTGAGAAAATTAGGTTAAATGTGTTTTTATTTGAAATTAATTGGTTAATTGAGTTTAATTATTAATATTATTGATAAATATGTTGAGAAAATTAATTTTGGATAATTGTATGATTTTTGGTGAATTTTTGAAGTAATTTAAGTATATTTATATATATAGGGGTATTTTGGTAATTTTACCCTAAATTGGCTAAAAATGTAATTTAATTGGTTTTAATAGTTATTTAAGGTATAAAAATGATTTCTATGAATTATTTGGTATTTTTAACTAATTAAAACTATTTTTCGTGAATTATTTTCAATTATAAATAAAATATACGGTTTTTCAAATAAAATGAATTTTTATCGGTTTTTACTATGTTTTAAGGCTAATTATGTAATTTCTACATATAAAATATATTTCTGTGATTTAAGGATATTTTTGTTATATCTGGAATTATTTTGTGTTTGTGGACCCCGATCGGTAGACTGTAGTCTGGAGTCCGACCGAGGGGTTGTGGATTTCTGTTGAGCTTGTATTTCGAAGTGTATTTCTTTGCAGGGTCGGCTCTACTCTTTTGAGTAGAGAGATGTCCGTTTTACAGGGGAGGTTCTGTTGGATTTTTGGTAGAATTCTCGTAAAACGTGATATCCAGTCAAACCCTAAATTCCGATTCTGTGTTTAATACTCTAGATTGAATTCTAGGACTTCTGTTAGGGTTATTCTGATGTCGATTACTTATTTCTTGTTTAGTTGCGCCGAGACCGAGGGCTAGTGGACCAGGCCCGTCAGACCTGTCTCGTGGAGCGCACTAGGTGAGTTACTGTACTATGTATACATGCTTAGGATGCATGATTTAGAAATATATGTTTTATTTTGATTAAAAATGCATAAACATTATGATTTGTATTTAAGTATATTTTTGGTTTATTTTTGGTATATAATAGATTATATACATGTTTTATTAATAAAATATATTTAAGATGTTTTTAAATATATTTCCAACTTAATTTATGATTTGATTGAATTCATTTGACGTATATATACTCGAAATATACCTGGTTTGCGTTTGGTATATTTTCGGTATATATATGGTTTATATTGTTATTTCATTTATATTCATGCATCATTTATTTTTGTGAATGAATGTTTTACATTTAATGATGAAGGATATCGATAGAACGTGCTACCTAGTGGGCAACACTAGGACCGAGTACGTACCGGTACGCCTATAGCTCTAGGCTATAATACTAAATTATTTGTGGATATTGATTTGATTATGATTATTGATATGTGAGATGTGGTTTGTGGGTGTGATTGCTGGAGCTTGGTTGACCAAGTGTCTCGGGGCCAATCACACTGGCAGTTAGACTGCTGGAGCTCGGTTGACTTAGTGTCTCGGGGCCAGTCTACTGTCCAAATGGATTAAGTGGATATATTTGGACTAAGTGAGCCTGTATGGCTAGAGTGTTGTTTAAAATTACTTTCTGAGGTTGCGATATTCTAGGGTTCTATGTGATCCTTCATAAACTGTGATTTTCAATAAAATATATAAAATGATTTTATTGCATCTTTGTGCAATTGCCTGTATATATACATATTATATATATACTGTTGATTGTATGCATTATCACTTAGTGTGTATGTATATATATTATAGTAATTCACTCAGTGAGGTCTGACTCCCCTCCGTTGACTATTTTTCAGGAGAGTCAACTTCTTCAGACCTCAGTAGCAGGTCGATACGCCGGATTTCTTCCGCCCCGGCTTCTTTATGTAAACTGTCTACTTGAGTCTTATTTATTTTATCTAGACACTGCAGTAGTTGTGAATTAAAGTATTGAATTTCGTGTATTTTATTTTAAAGGAGATGTATTATATTGAAACTGGATTTGTATTAAGAGATTTTATATATGTGATGAGATGAGTTTTGATTTAAATCCAGTTGATATGGGTAATATCATTATATTTATGATTTTTATTTTCCGCTGCATATTATATGGTTATTGTTATTGCATGATTTATTTTATTTTTAGGCTTGCTACGGGTTCCGGATTCGAAAGAATTCCCGTTCCCTAGCGCCGGTCATGACTCCTGTTTTGGGTCGTGACATAGATGCGGGCAGACAGGACATTTTGCTAGATCGTGTCCTTATTCTGGGTATCAGCAGCAGCAGATTCCACGATTCCCACAGCAATCGATTGCTAGTGCTGCACCCGTGCCATTTCAGTTACCACCAGCCGAGCATCAGAGTTCCACTCAGTTTGTCCCACAGCAGAGTCGTGGTAGAGGTACTAGAGGAGGTGCTAGAGGTGTTGGCCAGGCTTCTACCAGTCAGCAAGGAGGTCGAGGTCAGGCCAGAGTTTTTCATCTCACTCAGCAGGATGCTCAGGCATCTAATGCAGTCGTGGCAGGTATTGTTTCTGTTTGTTACCTGGATGCTTGGGTTTTTTTTGATCCGGGTGCCACGTATTCGTTTGTTTCTCCCATTTTTGCTTTTAAATCTTATTGGCAAGCTTCGAGGATGGCTTTTCCTTTGTCTGTTGCCACTCCTCTGAGCGATTCTTTGGACACCGATATTATTCTTTCTGGTTGTCCAGTTCTCGTGGGAGATAGAGAATTACCCGCTGAATTGATTTTGTTGGATGTGATGGAGTTTGATGTTATTCTGGGAATGGATTGGTTATCTCAGCGCTATGTCGCGGTAGATTGCAGGAATAAAGAGGTGACTTTCAGAATTCCTGATGAAGTAGAATTTAAGTTTGTTGGTGATAGGAGTTCAGCACCTCAGAATCTTATTTCTGTTATTACGGTTAGGAAGTTATTAAAGAAAGGTTGTCAGGGATATTTGGCATTGGTCAGGGATACGTCAGTGGAGAAGTTGTCACTCACAGATGTTCCTGTTGCTTGTGAGTTTCCTGATGTTTTTCCTAAGGAGTTGCCAGGTTTACCACCTCACAGAGAGATTGAGTTCTGTATAGATGTGGTTCCAGGTATTACTCCTATATCTATGCCACCCTATCGTATGGCTCCTGCAGAGTTGAGAGAGTTGAAGGAGGAGTTGCAAGAGTTGTTGGATAAAGGTTTTATTAGACCTAGTGTTTCTCCTTGGGGTGCACCAGTCCTGTTTGTGAAGAAGAAGGATGGTACCCTGAGACTGTGCATTGACTACAGAGAGCTTAATAAGGTAACAGTGAAGAACAAGTATCCTCTCTCGAGGATAGATGATTTGTTTGATCAGCTACAGGGTGCACAATTCTTTTCTAAGGTTGACTTGAGGTCGGGTTATCATCAGTTGCGGATTAGTGAATCTGATATTCCTAAGACAGCGTTCCACACTAGATATGGCCATTATGAGTTTCTGGTGATGTCTTTTGGTTTGACTAATGCACCAGCAGCTTTTATGGATCTGATGAACAGGGTATTCAGACCGTATGTGGATCATTTGTAGTAGTCTTCATTGATGATATACTGGTTTATTCGAGGAGTATGGAAGAGCATGTATATCACTTGAGGATTGTACTACAGACACTGAGAGATCATCAACTTTATGCTAAATTCTCAAAGTGTGATTTCTGGATGGAGAGTGTTTCTTTTCTTGGACACGTAGTGTCTAAAGAAGGTATTCAGGTTGATCCACAGAAGGTTGAGGCAGTATCTGAATGGCCTAGACCTACTTTCGTTACTGAGATTCGAAGTTTTCTGGGTTTAGCCGGGTATTATAGGCGGTTTGTGCAAGATTTTTCCAGAATTGCAGCCCCTATGACTCTCTTGACTCAGAAGAATGTTAGATTTGAGTGGTCAGAGGCTTGTGAGAATAGTTTTCAGTTGTTGAAGGAGAAGTTGACTACAGCGCCAGTGTTAGCTTTGCCTAATAGTATGGATAAGTTCACAGTTTACTGTGATGCCTCTAGAATTGGTCTTGGTTGTGTGTTAATGTAGAATGGAAGGGTGATAGCCTATGCTTCGAGGTAGTTGAAGAAGCATGAGCAGAACTATCCCACACATGATCTTGAGATGGCTGCAGTGATCTTTGCTTTGAAGATCTGGAGACATTATTTGTACGGGGTGACTTATGAGATAGTTACTGATCACAAGAGCCTTAAGTACATTTTTCAGCAGCGAGATCTGAATTTGAGGCAGAGAAGATGGTTAGAACTATTAAAGGATTATGACTGTGAGATTCTATATCATCCAGGTAAAGCTAATGTGGTAGCAGATGCCTTGAGTAGGAAGTCCTCAGGTAGTCTTGCTCACATCGATGTAGAGAGGAGACCATTGATCCAGGAATTGCATCTGATGGTGGATCAAGGTCTGATGATGAAGATTAGCAAATCAGGAGGACTGCTAGCTCAGTTTAAAGTATGATCTGTACTGAGGGATAGGATTAAAGCAGCTCAGAGCCGAGATCCCATTCTGGAAGAGCTTGCAGAGAATGTCAGAGCAGGGAAGTTCACTGATTTCACACTCGATGATGATGCTGTGTTGTGGATCAGTGGTAGACTATGTGTTCCTGATGTGGATGATTTAAGAGAGGAGATTTTAGAGGAAGCACATTCTACAGCTTATAGCGTACATCCAGGTGTTACTAAGATGTACCACAGTATCAGAGATTTATATTGGTGGGACGGATTGAAGAAGGATGTCGTTGATTATGTTGCTAAGTGTTTGATGTGTCAGCAAGTGAAAGCTGAACATCAGAAGCCTTCTGGGAAGCTTCAGCCTCTTCCTATTCCCGAGTGGAAGTGGGAAAGGATAGCTATGGATTTTGTGGTCGGTTTACCTCATTCGAAGGATGGATACGACTCCATCTGGGTGATTGTAGACAGATTGACGAAGTCTGCACATTTCCTACCTGTGAAAGCCACATATTCAGTTGCTAGATTAGCGAAGTTGTATGTGAAGCATATTGTGTGCCTTCATGGAGTACCTGTGTCCATTGTGTCAGATAGAGGTTCAGTGTTTACTTCTCATTTTTGGCAGAAGTTGCAGGAAGCGATGGGCACTAGGTTGGACTTCAGTACTGCTTTTCATCCTCAGACAGATGGTCAGTCTGAGAGGACGATCCAAACATTGGAAGATATGTTGAGGATGTGTGTCTTGGATTTGGGAGGTAGCTGGGATGATCATTTGCCACTTGTTGAGTTTGCATATAATAACAACTACCATAGCAGTATTGGTATGACACCGTACGAGGCGCTGTATGGAAGGAAGTGTAGATCCCCGTTGAGTTGGGATGAGATTGGTGATAGAGCTTTGACTGGACTTGAGATGGTTCAGGATGCTACAGAGAAAGTCACCGTGATTAAGCACAGATTAGAGACCGCAGAGCAGACAGAAGAGTTATGCGGATCCTAGGCGCAGAGGTGTAGAGTTTCAGGTTGGAGATTTTGTTTTTCTGAAAGTATCTCCGATGAAGGGTGTGATGAGATTTGGCAGGAAGGGTAAGTTAGCACCGAGATACATTGGACCATTTGAGATTCTAGAGAGAGTTGGCATTGTTGCATATCGGTTGGATTTGCCTCCGAGTATGTCACAGGTGCATCCAGTATTTCATATCTCGATGTTGAGGAAGTATATCTCAGACCCTTCACACGTGTTGCAACCCGATAGTGTAGAAGTAAGTGAAGATTTGACGTTTGTGGAAGAACTTGTGGTGATCGTTGATTATCAAGTTCGACAGTTGCATTCGAAACAGATTCCGATGGTCAAGGTTTTGTGGCGTAGCGACAGAGTCAAGGAGCATACGTGGGAGACTGAAGCTGAGATGCGAGCTTCTTACCCGTATCTCTTTCCTTCTTGATCTTTTCTTTTCTGGAATTCGGGGACGAATTCTTGTAAGGGGGGAAGACTGTAATATCCCGTGTTTTTAAATATTTTTACACTGTACCGGGATATGCAGTGTTAATAATTTTTGTATATATATTACGATATTTTCACGAGTTGATGTGTATTTAAAACCTATTTTAATTACTGTGTATTATTTACAGTATTTTACGTAAAATTTTCCCGGGACTTGAATTTTCGTGGAAATTTTCACGTAAATAATTTATTATTAATTATTTCAAATATATTTTCGGACTTGCATGAACTCATGCGTATTTTTAAAATACTAAATAAAGCCTATGTGTGTGTATATTTATTTAATTAGTGTTTAATATATTACCCTAATATTTTATTATTTATTTATTAATTTATTATTATTTAATTATTTTATTTATTATTAAATTATTAAAATTATTTATTTTTTTTTCTTTTTTCTTTTTTTTTCTTCTTTTTCTTTTCTTTTTTTTTCTTTTTTTTTTCTTTTCTTTCTTTTTCTTTTTTCTTGTTCTTCTTCTTCTTTCTTTCCCTCCCGTGCGTCCAACCACCACCCATCCCCCACAACCTGCAACTTCTAATTTTCGACCATCGGTGTGCCGCCAGGAGCTCCACCTTCCTCAGCCAGCTGCTCCGCCGCCCCCACCTCCCTTCCCCGGCGTCGGCAACCCCTGTTTTCCCTTTTTGGCCGAAAATCTTCCCTTTGCCGTTTCTTCCTCCTCCGACCACCGTTTTTGACACCGCCGATCTCTTTCTTCTCCTTGAGCTCCGGTGAGTGTGATTCTAGCTTTGGTTTGAGCTAAAATGGTCTAGATTTGCTTAGGTTTTAAATTTTCAATTTTGGTCACATTAGGGTTTTTGATTTTTTTGAGCTTAGAATTGATTGATTCATGAAAACTCCCTTCACAAATGTTGATCCTAGTAGCTTAATCTACATGTATGAATTTTTGTGGAATTTTTGGAGATTTTTTGGATTTTTGGGTATTTTTGAATATTTTAATATTATTTTCTAATTTTCGGAAATTAATTATTTAAATTATGAAATTGTGTTTTATGGTTAAATTAGGTGTTGAAATGAATTATAGGAATTTATTTGGAATTTTTATGAATTTCTAAGTATTTATTTTGAATTATTGAAGTTTATGGAATTTTGGGGAAATTAGGTTAAATGTGTTTTTATTTGAATTTAATTGGTTAATTGAGTTTAATTATTAATATTATTGATAAATATGTTGAGAAAATTAATTTTGGATAATTGTATAACTTTTGGTGAATTTTTGAAGTAATTTTAGTATATTTATATATATAGGGGTATTTTGGTAATTTTACCCTAAATTGGCTAAAAATGTAATTTAATTGGTTTTAATAGTTATTTAAAGTATAAAAAGTGTTTTTCTTTGCAGGGTCGGCTCTACTCTTTTGAGTAGAGAGATGTCCGTTTTACAGGGAGGTTCTGTCGGATTTTCGATAGAATTCTCGTAAAACATGATATCCAATCGAACCCTAATTTCTGATTCTGTGTTTAATACTCTAGATTGAATTCTAGGATTTCTATTAGGTTTATTCTGATGTCGATTAATTATTGCTTGTTTAGTTGCATTGAGATCGAGGGCTAGTGGACCAGGCCCGTCGGACCCGTCTCGTGGAGCGCACTAGGTGAGTTACTATACTATATATATATGCTTTAGGATGCATGATTTAGAAATATATGTTTTATTTTGATTAAAATGCATAAATAATATGATTTGTATTTAAGTATATTTTTGGTATATATTAAATTATATGCATATTTTGTAACTAAAATATATTTAAAATGTTTTTAAATATATTTCTAGCTTAATTTATAATTTGATGGGATTTATTTGACGTATATATACTCAAAATATACCTGGTTTACTTTTGGTATATTTCCGGTATATATATGGTTTATATTGTTATTTTATTGAAATTCATGCATCATTTATTTTTGTGAATGAATGATTTATATTTATTAATGAAGGATATCGATAGAACGTGCTACCTAGTGGGCAGCATTAGGACCGAGTACGTACCGGTACGCCTATAGTATTTAGGCTAAATTACTAACCATTTGCGGATATTGATTGATTATGATTATTTGATATGTGAGATATGGTTTGGATGTGATTGCTAGAGCTCGGTTGACTAAGTGTCTCGGGGCCAATCACACTGGCAGTCAGACTACTGGAGCTCGGTTGACTTAGTGTCTCGGGGCCAGTCTACTGTCTAAATGGATTAAGTGGAGATATCTTGGAATAAGTGAGCCTGTATGGCTAGAGTGTTGTCTAACATTATTTTCGAGGTTACGATATTCTAAGGTTCTATGTGATCCTTCATAAATGATGATTTTCATTAAAACATATAAAATGATTTTTCTGCATCTGTGTGAATTTGCCTGTATATATATTAGATATATATAGACTGTTGATTGTATGCATTATCATTTAGTGTGTATGTATATATATTATAGTAATTCACTTAGTGAGGTCTGACTCCCCTCCGTTGACTATTTTTCAGGAGAGTCAACATCTTCAGACCTCAGTAGCAGGTCGATACGCCGGATTTCTTCCGCCCCAGCTTCTTTGTATAAATTATTTACTTGAGTCTTATTTTTATAATCTAGACACTGCAGTAGTTGTGAATTAAAGTGTGGAATTTCATGTATTTTATTTAAAGAGATGTATTATGTTGAAACTGGATTGTATTAAAGAGATTTTATATATGTGATGAGATTTGATTCAAATCCAGTGATGAAAATGTTATTATGATATTTAAGATTTTTATTTCCACTGCATATATATATTACTATTATTGTTACTATTGCATGTTTTATTTTATTTTTAGGCTTGCTACGGGTTCCGGATTCGACAGAATTCCCGTTCCCTAGCGCCGGTCATGGCCCCTGTTTTGGGTCGTGACATTAAAAATGTAATTTAATTGGTTTTAATAGTTATTTAAGGTATAAAATGATTTCTACAAATTATTTAGTATTTTTAACTAATTAAAACTATTTTTCGTGAATTATTTTCAATTATATATATAATATACGATTTTACTAATAAAATGAGTTTTTATCGGTTTTTACTGTGTTTAAAGGTTAATTATGTAATTTCTATCTATAAAATGTATTTTTAGGTCTTAAGGGTATTTTTGGTATTATCAGAATTGTTCTGTGTTTGTGGAACCCGGTCGGTAGATTGTAGTCTGGAGTCCGACCGAGGGGTTATGAATGAAATGTGGTGTTTGTTTTTCGAAGTGTGTTTCTTTGCAGGGTCGGCTCTACTCTTTTGGGTAGAGAGATGTACATTTTACAGGGGAGGTTCTACCGGATTTTCGGTAGAATTCTCGTAAAACATGATATATGGTCGAACCCTAATTTTGTTTCTGTGTTTAATACTCTAGATCGAATTCTAGGATTTATGTTAGGTTTATTCTAATGTCGGTTATTTATTGCTTGTTTAGTTGCACCAAGACCGAGGGCTAGTGGACCAGGCCCATCGGACCCGTCTCGTGGAGCGCACTAGGGTGAGTTACTATTTTATATATATGTGCCTTAGGATGCATGATTTTAGAAATATATGTTTTATTTTGATTAAAATGCATAAATAATGTGATTTGTATTTAAGTATATTTTTGGTATATATTAAATTATATGCATGTTTTATTAATGAACTGTATTTAAAATGTTTTCAAATATATCTCTAGTTTATTTTGTAATTTAACTGGATTTATTTGACGTATATATACTCGAAATATACCTGGTTTACTTTTGGTATATTTCTAGTATATATATGGTTTATGTTGATATTTGATTGAACTTCATGCATCATTTATTTTTGTGAATGAATGTTTTATATTATTAATGATGAAGGATATCAATAGAACGTGCTACCCAGTGGGCAGCACTAGGACCGAGTACGTACCGGTACGCCTATAGTATTTAGGCTATATTACTAACTTATTTGTGGATATTGATTGAATGTGATTATTGATATGTGTGAGATATGGTTTGGAGGTGTGATTGCTGGAGCTCGGTTGACCAAGTGTCCTGGGGCCAATCACACTGGCAGTCAGACTGCTGGAGCTCGGTTGACTTAGTGTCTCGGGGCCAGTCTACTTTCTAAATGGATTAAGTGGATATATTTGGATTAAGTGAGCGTGTATGGCTAGAGTGTTGTCTAACACTGTTTTTGAGGTTGCGATATTCTAGGGTTCTATGTGATCCTTCATAAACGATGATTTTCAATAAAACATATAAAATGATTTTTCTGCATCTGTGTGAATTTGCCTATATATACATTAGATATATATATATATATATATATATATATATATATATATATATATATATATATATATATATATATATATATATATATATATATATATATATATATATATATATATATATATATATATATATATATATATATATATATATATATATATATATATATATATATATATATATATATATATATATATATATATATATATATATATACTGTTGATTGTATGCATTGTCATTTAGTGTGTATGTATATATATTATAGTAATTCACTCAGTAAGGTCTGACTCCCCTCCGTTGACTATTTTTCAGGAGAGTCAACATCTTCAGACCTCAGTAGCAGGCCTGTACGCCGAATTTCTTCCGCCCCGGCTTCCTTGTGTAAATTGCTTACTTGAGTCTTATTTTTATAATCTAGACACTATAGTAGTTGTAAATTAATTATGAGATTTTATGTATATTATTTATGTGAAATATTGTATTATATTTGAAACTGGATTTGTATTCAAAGATTTATATATATGAGATGAGATTTGACTTAAATCCAGTTGGTGAAATTAATATTGTGATATTTATGATTTTCATTTATGCTGCATTATATATTGCTACTATTATTGCATGTTTTATTTTATTTTTAGGCTTGCTACGGGTTCCGGATTCGAAAGAATTCCCGTTCCCTAGCACTGGTCATGGCCCCTGTTTTGGGTCGTGACAAATATACACCACACACATAATTTAATATATTAAAAATTTATACACTAAAAAAAATAATTAAATAATATTAAAAATAATAATAAATAATAAAAATTAGGGCAATTAATTAAATCCTAGTTTAGTTTAAATATATACACATATATACACTCTATTTAGCACTTTAAAAAATATATATGAGTTCATGCAAGTCCGTAAAATTGTTTAAAATAATTAATATTAAATTATTTACGTATTAATTTTCCTGAAAATAATATTCCCGGGAAAATTTTACGTAAAGTACTTAAAATAATATAAACAATTAAAATAAGCTTTAATTAAATAACAAACTCATAAAATATCAATATTATATACAAAAATTATTAACATTGCATATCCCGATGCAGTATTAAAATATTTAAAAACACGGGATATTACAATTAATAAGGTGTATTTGTTGATTTTATTGAATTATATGTTGAGAAAATAATTTTAGAGTATCTATATAATTTTTTATTGAATTTTTGTATATTATTAGTATTTTATGTGTATTTTTGTATATTAGGCGCATTTTGGTAATTTGGTGATATTTTTAGTTAAATATTAAATTCAATTGGTTTTAATGATTATTTGAGGTATAAAAATGATTTTTATAAATTATATACTATTTTTAACTAATTAATACTATTTTTCGAAAATTATTTTCAAATTATAAATAATATACTATTTTTGTAAATAAATGGGCTTTTTGTTATTTTTAATATGTTTTTGGATTATTTGAGGAATTTGGATTTATAAAATGAATTTTTATTAATATTGGTGTATTTATCGAGGAATATCAATTTTTATTAATATTATATTATTATTATTAGGGTTTTTAAGTAATTATAGGTAAAACAATTACTTTTAATGTTGAAATATTTAAATTGCTATGTTTTGATATTAAAAAGGGCATTTTTGGTATTTGTTGAATCTTAATATATTTTGTGTATTTTATTGTGAATTGTGGACCTCGATTAATGGAAATTGCAGTTTGAGGTCCGACTGAGGAGTTTTGTGAATTCTATTTGAAGTGTATTTTCTTGTAGGATCGGCTCTACTTTTTAAGTAGAGAGATGTCCATTTTACAAAGAAGGTTATGTCAAATTTTTGGTAGAATTCTCGTAAAATGTGACATTCGATCAAATTCCTATTCTCTGTTTGTGTCTAGAATTCTAGATTGAGTTTTTAGAAGTTAAGTTAGATATTTGTTCTGAGTTGTGTTATTATTTTATTGTTAGTTGCGCTGAGACCAAGGCCTAGTGGACCAGGCCCGTCGGACTTGTCTCGAGGAGCGTACAACTATGAGTTATTATGATATATATGCATTGTTTAGATTGTATGTTTTAGAATTCTATGTTTTAAATATAAATTTTGCATAATTGCCTATTTGAATGTTTAAGTATATTTTAAGTATACTTTTAGTATGTTTTCGGTATATTGTAAAATAAATGCATGTTTTCCTTTTCAATTAAATCTAGCTTAATTTCAAATATATTATTGGTTTAATTTAATATATTTCATAATTTATATGAGTTGATTATATGTATATACACTTGAAATATACTTAGTTTGTTTTAGGTATATTTCTGGTATATATATGGTTTATTTATTTATTTTAAATGTCATTATGCATTATTTACTTTTCTAAATGTATGTTTTAATATAAATGAAGGATATCGATAGAACGTGCTTCCTAGTGGGCAGCACCAGGACCGTGTACGTACCAGTGCGATAGATTAGAGTTAAGCGAAAATTAATTGTGGTAATTATGATTGATTGATATAATTGATTTGATTGAGGTTGATGTCAATGAGAGTGTGATTGCTAGAGCTCGGTTGACCAAGTGTCTCGGGGCCAATCACACTGACAGTCAAACTGCTGGAGCTCGATCGACTTAGTTTCTCGGGGCTAGTCTACTATCCATATGGATTAAGTGAATTTACTTGGATTTAAGTGAGCCTATATTGCTAGAGTACTTTCTATTGGTATTGAGGTTGCAATCATTTAGGGTTCTATTTGATCCTTCATAAACTGATGATTTTCAGTAGTATTAAAAATGATTTTCCTTGCATCTCTATGTATTTGCCTGTATATATATTTATTATATATACTTTTGAGTGTATGCATTTGACAATTAGCTATGCGTGTATATATATTATAATAATTCACTTAGTAACGTCTGACTCCGCTTCGTTGATGTTTTTATAGGAGAGTCCTCATCTTCAGACCTCAGCAGTAGACCTGTTTGCTAGATTTCTTCTGCTCTGGCTTGATTATGCAAATTGCTTACTTGAGTTTTACTTTGTACTCTAAACACTGCAGTAGTAGTTGTATTTGACTTTGTCGAGATTTTTTTTTTGTATTTATGCATGTATGAGGATTTTACTTCAGAGTGTTTCTCTAAATATTGTATTAAAAGATTTTATTTATGATATGAGATGTGATTTATGTTATTAAAGAAAGTTGAGAATTTTATTTTATTATTTGAGATTTAATTTCCACTGAATAATATTTTATTTATTTTATTTTATTGCATGCTTTTCTTTTAAGGCTTGCTACGGGTTCTGGATTCGAAAGAATTCTCGTTCCCTAGTGCCGGTCATGGCCCACTATTTTGGGTCGTGATAAAAATTTTAAATTTTATTTATATATTATCATTATTAGTGTATATTATTCATTTATTTTATTTTAAATATTTTATTTACACAAAATAATTATTTTGTGAGTTATTATTTTGTATATATACATTACATGTAGATACATGATTATGAGTTTTCATCTTTTAATATGAGTTTAAACATGAATTATTTCATTAAATGAATAATTATATTTTTGGTATATTTGATATATATGTGACATATATATGTTAGCATGTTTTAGTATACATTCAGTATATTTGACAAATACTCAACATATACATTTAGTATATTTTTGGTATATTTATAGTATATGTGCGGTATATATATCAAGTATACCTTTGGTATATTTTTGGTATATTCTTTTATATTGTATGCCATTTTATTCTAATTGTGCATTTTATTATTTTCCATAAATATGCGATTTTATTGAAGGATATTAATAGAACGTACTCCCTAGTGGGCTGCACTAGGACTATGTATGTATCGGTGCGATAGATCTTAGGATTTAATTTATGCAATCATTGGAGGTGAAATTTGATTGATCAATTTATTGAGAATTTTCAGTGATTGAGTAGTGTGATTGCGGGAGCTCGGTTGACATAGTGTCTCTAGGTCAATCACACTGACAGTGAGACTGTGGGAGCTTAGTTGACTTAGTTTCTCTAGGCTAATCTACTATCCAAAAATGAAATAAGAGAATTTCTTTGGAATTAAGTAAGCCTGCATGGCTAGTGAGATATTTATTTAAGGTTGCGAATTCTTTTAGGGTTCTATTTTATCCTTTATTTATGTCACAACCCAAAACAGGGGGGCCATGATTGGCGCTAGAGAATGGGAATTCTTTCGAATCCGGAACCCATAGAAAGCCTTAAAATAAAAGCATGCAATAAAGTAAAATAATAAAATATTTATTTAGCAAAAATTAAATGTCAAATAATAAAATAAATTCTCAACTTCCTTTAAAAACATAAAATCACATCTCATATCATAAATAAAATCTTTAAGTACAAATCTTTAGAGTAACACTCTGAATTAAAATCCTCGTACATACATAATACAAATACAACTCATGACATATTTAAATACAACCACTAATGCAATATCTAGAGTACAAAATAAACTCAAGTAAGTGATTTACATAGTAGAGCCGGAGTGGAAGAAATCTGGCGTACAGGTCTACTGCTAAGGTCTAAAGATGAGGACTCTCCTGTAAAAACATCAATGGAGGGGAGTCATACCTCACTGAGTGAATTATTATAATTATATACACGCATAGCTAAATGTTAAATGTTGACACTCAAACATATAAATAATAAATATATATACAGGCAAATACACACAGATGCAAAGGAAAGTCCTTTTTATAATAATACTGGAAATCATCTTATTTATGAAGGATCAAATAGAACCTTATATTTTCGCAACCTCAAATATCAAGAGAACTCACTTTAGCCACACAGGCCTACTTAGTGCCAAATAATTCACTTAATTCAATTGGACAGTAGACTGGCCTCGAGACACTAAGTCAACCGAGCTCCAGCAGTCTGATTGTCTGTAATAACCTGATGTTTTAAATATTTTTATACTATATCGGGATATGCAGTATTAATAATTTTAATATATGTATTTGACTATTTAATTATTTTGTTAAGAATTAATGTTATTTTAAATTATTCTAAGTTTTCTATGTAAAATTTTTCTGAAACCTATATTTTTAGGAAAATAATACCTAAATAATAATTTATTTATTTATGTTAGTTCATTTTATTAAATTGCATGGGTTCATGCATAATTAAAAATTTGAGTTATATATATATATATATATATATATATTAGTTTATATTATAATAGTATAAAGTTTTATTTTATATATATAAAAACCTAAGGAAAATTATGTTTATTGCCCTCATCCCCTACCTCACGATCCTGACGCCCTTACCCCCTCCCTTCACTCTGCAATTCCATTCCCCTCCGTTTAGAGTGCCTCCCGGAGTGCCACCGCCTTCCCCAGCTGCTTCGCCACCCTCTTCCACCCATTTTTAATGTTGTTTGACTGTGTTCTTGCTGGAAACCCAAAAAACATCATCACCGTTGTTCTCCTTCGTCCGGTCACCATTTTCGATGATTTCGGTGCCGTTGAGCTCCTAGAACTCCATAGAAGCCGATTCCAAGCTTCCTTTAGCTTGAAAACTTGATTTGGTAAGGATTTAAGCTTGATTTCATTTTCGGCCATTTGAGTTTCTTGATTTTTTTGAACTTCCATCTTAGTGATTCAAGCTAAATTACTTCATAAAAGTTGCTTCAACTAGCTCAATCTACATCCTAGAATTTTTGTGGAATTTTTTGAATTTATTTTGATTTTTGTGAATTTTTTATTATTTTATTAATATTTTCTAATTTTCTTAAATTAATTAAATAAATTGTAAAATTGTGATTTTTGGTGTTTATAGAGGTTGAAATTAATTTTAGAATTTAATTTATAATTTTGGTGATTTTTGTGTAATAAATTATATTTTATTTAGTTTAGGTGAATTTTGGAAATTTAGGTTAAATGTGTATTTTGTTAAAATTAATTGGTTAATTGAGTATAATTATTGATTTTATTGAATTATATGTTGAGAAAATAATTTTTAAGTAATTATATAATTTTTAGTGAATTTTTGAGTAATTATTGTATATTATGTGAATTTTTATATATTAGGGGTATGTTGGTAATTTGATAATAATTTGGTTGAATATTAATTTTAATTGGTTTTAATAATTATTTGAGGTATAAAAATAATTTTTACAAATTATTTACTATTTTTAACTAATTAAAACTATTTTTTGAAATTTATTTTCAAATTATATATAATATACTATTTTAGTAAATAAATGAGTTTTTAGTAATTTTTAATATGTTTTTGGGCTAATTAAGTAATTTGGATTTATAAAATGAATTTTCATTAATATTTGTGAATTTATTGAGAATTATTGATTTTTAATAATATGTTATTAATTTTAGGGTTTTTAACTAATTATCGGTGAAATAATTATTTTTAATGTTTAAATATCTAAATTGCTATATTTTAGTCAATAAAGGGTATTTTTGGAAATTTTACGTATTTTGTGTATATCTCGTGAATTGTGAACCTTAGTCGGTAGAATCGTAGTTTGGGAATCCGACTAAGGAGTGATGTGGATATTTGTATTCGAAGTGTGTTTTCTTGTAGGATCGGCTCTACTTTCTGAATAAAGAGATGTCCATTTTACAGAGGAGGTTCTACCGAATTTTTGATATAATTCTCGTAAAATGTGACATTCGGTCAAATTCTTATTCTTTGTTTGTGTCTAGAATTCTAGATCGAGTCTCTAGAAATTACGTTAGATTTATTCTAATTTTGTGTTAATATTTTATTTGTTAGTTGCGCCGAGATCGAGGCCTAGTGGACTAGGCCCGTCAGACCCATCTCGTGGAGCGCACAACTGTGAGTTGTTATTTTATATATACGTGTATTTAGGTTGCATGATTTTAGAAATGTATGTTTTAATTGTATGAAATATGCATAAATAATTTAATAAATGCTTAAGTATATTTTAGGTATATTTTAGTATATTTTTGGTATATTTTAAATTAAAATGCATGTATTATTCTTGATTTATACCTAAAATGTTTTTTAAGTATATATATGGTTTATTTTATAATTGAACTGAATTTGTTTAACATATATATACTCGAAATATACTTGGTTTATTTTTGGTATATTTCTAGTATATATATGGATTATATTGCCATTTAAATTAATGTCATGCATCATTTATTTTACGAATGTATGAGTTTATTTTAAATGAAGGATATCAATAAAATGTGCTACCTAGTGGGCGACGCTAGGACTGAGTACGTACCGGTACGATGATAGATTGTAGGTTAAATTACTAACATATTTGTGGATATTGATTGGATTGATTTGATTGATGTGAGATGTGAATTGAAAGTGTGATTGCTGGAGCTCGGTTGACCAAGTGTCTCGGGGCTAATCACACTGACAATCAGACTGCTGGAGCTTGGTTGACTTAGTGTCTCGAGGCCAGTCTATTGTCCAAATGGAACAAGTGAATTTATTTGGAATAACTGAGCCTGTATGGCTAGAGTGTTGTCTAACACTATTTGAGGTTACAATCATTTAGGGTTCTATTTGATCTTTCATAAATGGATATTTTTTTCAGTATTATATAAAATGATTTTTGCTACATCTATGTGTATTTGCATGTATATATACTTATTATATATATTTTGTTGAGTGCCTGCATTTGAAATTTAGTTATGCATGTATATATATTATAACAATTCACTTAGTGAGGTCTGACTCCCCTCTGCTGATATTTTTTAGGAGAGTCTTCATCCTCAGACCATTGTAGCAGGCCTGTATGCCAAATTTCTTCCGCCCTGGCCTTATTATGTAAACTGCTTACTTGAGTTTTATTTTGTATTATAGACACTGCAGTAGTTATTTCAGTGAGCTGTATGTATTATATATGTATGAGATTTAAATTTCAAAAGTTTGAACCAAAAATTTGTATCGAATGATTTTATGTTATATGAGATGGATTTATATTATTAAATGAGTTAATGGATTATTATTTTACTTATGAGATTTAATTCCACAGTATAATATTTTATTTTATTTTATATATATTGCATGCTTTTATTTTTAAAGGCTTGCTACAGGTTCTGGATTCGAAAGAATTCCCGTTCCCTAGCGCCGATTATGGCCCCCTGTTTTGGGTCATGACGAAGTTGGTATCAGAGCGGAGTTCTGTGTCAGGGCCTTAGTTGTGAGTTGTGGCCCTAGTTTTTAGTGTTGTGTTTTCTTTTAAAACTACTGTAGTTGATTAGGTTCGAGTATGTCTTTATAAGTATTCCTTGATTTAGTTTTTTGTGTTATCCTCCATTGTCTGTTTTGTCTAAATCCTTCTATTTTCCTTTTTAGAATGAGCAGGCGAGTGCGTGTCGCTCAACCAGTCATTGAGGCTAAGGATGATGAGTCCTTCCAAGATGAGGTTTTACCTCTTGAGCCACCAATTAGGCGCAGAGGTCGTGGTAGAGGTAGAACTCGAGGAGCGGCAAGTCACCATAGGTAGAGAGAGATATAGGATGAGGAGCCTGTAAAGCTTGAGTACGAGGATGTTCCTATACCTCTAGTAGTTTTGCTTGTTCAGCCTGCCTATCAGCAGGGTATGTCTGACCCTGAGGCAACTCTATTCTATGCCAGAGTTGGTAGGATTGCTTTTAATGGGACTTCTAACCCTCTAGACTTTCTGCATGCGATCGAGACTAAGACTCGAATTGCTCACACCGAGTACCAGCGGATTATGATAGTCAGGCTTTCTATTGAGGGACCATCCCTGGATTGGCTTATTCAGATGATCCAGCCGTATATATTGATGATGACCTGGGCTTAGTTCCGAGAGTGATTTATGAGGAGATTCTGCCCAGAGCCACTTCGCATGAGTTATGGACTCCGGTTGACTAGTATTTCTCACGGTGATAGATCTGTTGAGGATTACACTCGAGAGTTCCTCTGACTTGGCAGATATGCAGAGGATCTTATGCGAGACTAGTACTTCGTAGTCACCACATACGTCACTAGATTAGGTTCTACATTTGCTGGTATGCCTACAGCGGACCTTAATTTAGTGTCAATGATAGAATTGGCCAAGGAGATTGAGCTAAGGCTAGTCAAGCAAGGAGCTATGCCTGATTATTATCAGCTAGGTGTTTAGTCAGGTGGATTCTAGACTACTCCATAGTTAATTTTCCAGATTGGTTCGAGTCATCAACAGAGAGGTCCAGCCTAGCAGAGTCAAAGACAGTAGCAGCGGGTGCATCAGAGCAGTCGACATGGCCATGGAGGTCAGCATAGACCATTCAGACTTGGGTCAGGTGCTTCGAGTAACAGCAGTGGATGTAGTTCTGGGTTAGTTGCTAGTGAATGTCATACCTACAATAGAGTCCATCAGGGACCGTGTTATTTAACACCGCTGACGTGTTTTAAATGCGAGTAGATGAGACATTTTGCTAGATCATGTCCCTATTCTAGGTATCAGCGACCATAGATTCCACAATTTCCTCAGCAGTCGATTGCTAGTGTTGCACACGTTCCTTTTTAGTTGCCTTCAGCCCAGCATCAGAGTTCTACCCAGCTTGTTCCCCAGCAGGGTTGCAGTAGAGATACCAGAGGAGGTGCTAGAGGTGTTGGCCAGACTTCTACCAGCCAGTAGGGAGGTTAAGGACAGGCCAAAGTCTTTCATCTCACTCAGCAGGATGCTCAGGCATCCAATGCAGTCGTGGCAGGTATTGTTTCTATCTGTTACCTGGATGCATGGGTTTTATTTGATCTGGGTGCCACGCATTCATTCGTTTCTCCTATTTTTGCTTCCAAGTCTTGTTGGCAAGCTTCGAGGATGGCTTTTCCTTCATCTGTTGCCACTCCTCTAAGTGATTCTTTGGACACCGATGTTGTTCTTTCTGGTTGTCCAGTTCTTGTTGGAGGTAGAGAATTATTTGCTGATTTGATTCTGTTGAATGTGATGGAGTTTGATGTCATTCTAGTTATGGATTGGTTATCTCAGCACTATGTCATGGTGGTTTCGGAGTAAAGAGGCGACTTTCAGAATTCCTGGTGATGAAGAATTTAAGTTTATGGGTGATAGGAGTTCAGCACCTCATAATCTTATTTCTGCTATTATGGCTAGGAAGTTGCTGAGGAAAGGTTGTCAGGGATATTTGACATTGGTCAGGGATACTTTAGTGGAGAAGTTGTCACTCACATATGTTCCTGTTGCCTGTGAGTTTCCTGATGTTTTTCTTGAGGAGTTGCCAAGTTTACCACCTCATAGAGAGATTGAGTTTCGTATAGATGTGGTTCCAGGCACTACCCCTATATCTATGCCACCCTACAGAATGGCTCCTGTAGAGTTGAAAGAGTTAAAGGAGCAGTTGCAAGAGTTATTGGATAAGGGTTTCATTAGACCCAGTGTTTCTCCTTGCGGTGCACCAGTCCTGTTTGTGAAGAAGAAGGATGGTACCTTGAGACTGTGCATTGACTATAGAGAGCTGAACAATGTGACAGTGAAGAACAAGTATCCTCTCCCAAGGATCGATGACTTGTTTGATCAGCTACAAGGTGCACAGTTCTTTTTTAAGATTGATATGAGGTCAGGTTATCATCAGTTGAGGATCAGCGAAGCCGATGTCCCTAAAATGGCATTCCGCACTCGATATAGCCATTATGAGTTTTTGGTGATGTCTTTTGGCTTGACTAACGCACCAATAACTTTTATGGACCTGATGAACTGGTTATTCAGACCATATGTGGATCAGTTTGTGGTAGTCTTCATTGATGATATACTGGTGTATTTAAGAAGTATGGAGGAGCATGTATATCACTTGAGAACTATACTACAGACACTGAGAGAACATCAGCTTTATGCTAAATTCTCGAAGTGTGATTTCTGGATGGAGAGTGTTGCTTTTCTTGGACACGTGGTGTCAAAAGAAGGTATCTAGGTTGATCTACAGAAGATTAAGGCAGTGTCTGAGTGGCCTAGACCGACTTCAATTATAGAGTTTCTGGGTTTAACCAGGTACTATAGGAGGTTTGTACAAGATTTTTCTAAAATTGCAGCCCAAACTAGGAGTCATGACCGGCGCTAGGGAACGGGAATTCTTTCGAATCCGGAACCCGTAGCAAGCCTAAGAAAATAAAATCATGCAATAATTAAATAAAAGTACGACCAAATTAAAATTTTTTTGAATCAATATATAAAATAAATACTCCAAATCCTTTTATAAATGAATACATATTCGTACAATATTCAAATAAAAATTCTCAGAGTATATAATATCCAAACAAAATAATACACTTCCAATATAATAACACTACTACTGCAGTTTCTAGAATACAATTCAAAGTTCAGAATATACATTTGCATAAAATAGCCGGGACTGAAGAACACCGGCGAGGAACTCTACAACTAAGGTCTGACGATATGGAATCTCCTGAAAAAAATAATTGAGGGGGGTCAGACCTCACTGAGTGAATATTATACTATATATACGTGCAAACTAAACCATAACAATCAGGCATTCTTATATATATATGTATATACACACATTTCACACGAATGCCAAACTTTACTTTTATAAATATACTAAATGTAGAAAACGTTTGTTTTAATTTATGAAGGATCCATAGAACCCTAAATAATAACAACCTTAAATAATCCCATCATCACTCTAGCCATACAGGCTCACTTGATTCCAAATAGAACACTTATTCCAATCTGGACAGCAGACTGGTCCCGAGACACTAAGTTGACCGAGCTCCAGCAGTCTGGCTGTCAGTGTGATTGGCCCCGAGACACTTGGTCAACCGAGCTCCAACAATCACACTATCTATCACCTCACATCTCAATCAACCCAATAGATCATTCAATTCACTTATGGACAGTAGACTGGCCCCGAGACACTAAGTCAATCGAGCTCCAGCAGTCCGACTGTCAGTGTGATTGGCCCCGCAATCACACTATCTAACATACCATTAATCTTAGTCAAATCAATTAAATCAATTATAATCACCCAATTTTAACTCTCACTCAATCCTTATCTATCGTACCAGTACGTACACGGTCCTAGTGCTGCCCACTAGGAAGCACGTTCTATTGTTATCCTTCACTTTGAATAAATCATTCATTCGAAAAATAATTAATGTAGAACAATATTCATAATAGTAAAACCAACCATATATATATATACCAAAAATATACCTAAAATATACCCAGTATATTTCAGGTATATATATATATATATATATATATATATATATATATATATATGTCAAATAAAATATGAAATAAACTAAAGATAAATCATTAATATCGTTAAAAACAGTTTAAAGGAGTAACAATAATATAACATGCATTATCTTAAAAATATACTTAAATATGCAAAAGATATAACCTAAGTATTCAAATCATTTAATAAACCATTTATGTATAAATATTCATTTAAATACGTGTTTGTGTTTAACATATATTCACAAATATACTAAAAATAAACCTAATTATCTAGCATGCATATATCAAAAATAAACCCTAAATATACCACTAATGTGCTAGGTTTAATTTAATAATAAAACATTTATTTATTCGGAAATAATCAAAAATATACCAAAACTAAACTTAAAAATAATTTAAGTGTAGGTTTATAATTTAATATGCAATTATTTAAGAATAAACCTAAAATCTACTGAAACTATACCTAAAGTATACTAATCATTTAATAAAATAATTATGTCTAAGTGTACATTTTAAAACATGTGTATATTACTCAAATGTATTAAACCTAAACCTAATTGTTTAATGTGCATATATCAAACTAACATGCATAATTATTTAATATGCATATATATAAAAATGCAACCCTAGATATACCAAAAATATTATAATTTAAATCATTTCTAAAACATACAATGAAAATGAAAAATTCTAAATAATGCACCCTATATGCAGTGCATATATATACACTATAATAACTCACATGTTAGCGCTCCACGAGACAAACTCGGCGGGCCTGATCCGTTAGGCCTCGGTCTCGGCACAGCTAGACAAACAAATGACAACATGAATCAGAATAAACTTAACGGAAATTCTAAAGACTCAATCTAGAATTTTAGACACATAATTAGAATAGGAATTTGACCGGACATCACGTTTTACGAGAATTCTACCAAAAATCCGGCAGAACCTCCCCTGTAAAATGGACATCTCTCTACTCAAAGAGTAGAGCCGATCCTGCAAAGAAATACACTTCGGAATAAACACAGGATTACAACCAAAATCCCTCGGTCGGACTCCAAACTACAATTCACCGACCGAGGTTCACAATTCACAGAATATTTATAAAATACCAAAAATGCCCTTATATAATAAAAATACATTTTATAAATCCAAATTACGTAATTAACCCTAAAACATACTAAAAATCAATAAAAACCCATTTATTTAGAAAAATAGTATATTATATATAATTTGAAAATAATTTACGAAAAATAGTTTTAATTAGTTAAAAATACTAAAAATTTGCAGAAATCATTTTTATACCCTAAAAAACTATTAAAACCAATTTAATTACATTTTTAACCAATTTAGTGTAAAATTACCAAAATACCCCTATATATATATATTCACTATAAATGTTCAAAAATTCACCAAAAATTATATAATTAATCAAAAATTAATTTCTCAACATATAATTCAATAATATCAATAAATATACTCAATTTACCAATTTATTTCAATTAAACACATAATTAACCCTATTTTTCAAAATTACATAAACTTAATAAATTCCAAATAAATACATAAAAATTCACAAAAATTACAAATAAATTTCTATAATTCATTTCAACTCCTATAATCACCATAAAACACAATTTCATAATTTAATTAATTAATTTTCGAAAATTAGAAAATAATAATAAAATAATCAAAAATTCACAAAAATTAAAATAAATTCCAAAAATTCTAAAAAAATTACAACATGTAGATTAAGCTTCCAAGATAAACATTTGTTAAGGGAGTTTGCATGAATCCAACAAATTCAACTTCAAAAAAATTAAAAACCCTAAAATACATAAACTAAAACTTGAAGATATCTAAAAATCTAGAGGTTTTGAGCTCAAACGGAGCTCGGAAATGGACTCACCGGACGAAAAGCTTCCAAAAAAGTCTGGTCCGACGTCCTATGGTGGCTGGAATCTTCACCGGCGTGAGGAAGCTCCACCTTCGGTCTCCTTCGTTTTTCAGCATTTTAGGCGGCAACAGACAATGCTAGTGGTAGCTGGACGGAAGGGGAAGCAGTGGTGATGGCTGGTTGCAGGTGGGGCGGTCTGGTGGTGGTCCGGTTGGAAGGAACCGAGAGTGAGGGGAAGAAGAAGAAGAGAAAAGAAAAAAAAAGAAAGAAAGAAAGAAGGAAATGGTTTTACCCCGTTGACTTATACTTGTACCATATATATATATATATATATATATATATATACATAACTTTACTTTAATTTAAATATTCCCACACCACACACTATAATATATATATATATATAAACATACACACACATGCACTAACAATTAAAATAACAATTGATAATAATAATATAATTAATATTAATGAAATAATTTGACAATAATAAAAATAATGTCCAAAATAATATCAAAAAATAATAAAAAAAATATAATAATAATAATAATAATAATAATAATAATAATAATAATAATAATAATAATAATAATAATTTATTTATTTGTTTTCTTTTCCACTGTAAATCTTGAAATATATTTATTTAATTTAAAAATTCAGGGTCGTTACACTATGACTCACTTGACTCAGAAGAACATAAGATTTGAATGGTCTAAAGCTTACGAGAACAGTTTTAAGTTGTTGAAAGAGAAGTTGACCACAACCCTAGTGTTAGCTTTGCCTAAAGGTGTGGACAAGTTCACAGTTTATTGTGATGTCTCTAGAGTTGGCCTAGGTTGTATATTGATATATAATCGTAGGGTGATAGCCTATGCTTCAAGGCAGTTGAAGAAGCATGAGCAGAACTATCCTATACATGACCTTGAAATGGCTACAGTGATCTTTGCTCTCAAGATATGAAGACATTATCTGTACGGGGTGACTTGTGAGATTTTTACTGATCATAAAAGCCTTAAGTACGTTTTCCAATAGAGAGATCTGAATCTGAGGCAGAGGAGATGGTTGGAACTATTGAAAGATTATGACTGTGAGATTTTATATCATCCAAGTAAGGCTAATGTGGTAGCAGATGCCTTGAGTAGGAAGTCCTCAGGCAATGTCACTCATATCAGTGTGGAGAGGAGATCGTTGATTTAGGAGTTGCATCTGTTGGGGGATCAAGGTCTGATGATGAAGATTAGTAGATCAGGTGGATTGCTAGCTCAATTTAAAGTGCAATCTGTACTGAGAGATAGGATTAAGGCAGCTCAGAGCTGAGATCCTATTCTAGAAGAGCTTGCAGAGAATGTCCAAGCAAGGAGGTTCATTGATTTCACATTCAATGATGACGGTGTTTTGTGGATCAGTGGTAGATTATGTGTTCCTAATGTGGATAATTTGAGAGAAGAGATCCTAAAGGAAGCATATTCTATAGCCTATAGCGTACATATAGATGTCACTAAGATGTACCACAGTATCAGAGACTTGTACTGGTGGGACAGACTAAAGAAGGATGTCGCTGATTATGTTGCTAAGTGCTTGACGTGTCAGTAAGTGAAAGCTGAGCATCAGAAGCCTTCTGGGAAGCTTCAGCCTCTTCCTATTCCTGAGTGGAAGTGGGAAAGGATAGCTATGGATTTTGTGGTTGGTTTACCTCATTCTAAGGATGGATACGATTCCATCTGGGTGATTATAGACAGGTTGACTAAGTCTGCACATTTCTTACCTGTGAAAGCCACTTACTCTGTAGCTAGATTGGCTAAGCTGTATGTGAAGCATATGGTGTGCCTTCATAGAGTACCTGTGTCCATTGTCTTAGATAGAGCTTCAGTATTTACCTCACGTTTTTGGCAGAAGTTACAGGAAGCGATGGGCACTAGGTTGGACTTCAGTACTGCTTTTCATCCTCAGATAAATGGTCAGTCTGAGAGGACGATCCAGACACTGGAAGATATGTTAAGGATGTGTGTTTTGGATTTGGGAGGTAGCTGGGATGATCATTTTCCACTCATATAGTTTGCATATAATAACAGCTACCATAATAGTATTGGAATGGCACTATATAAGGCTTTGTATGAAAGGAAATGTAAATCCCCTCTAAGTTGGGATGAGATTGGAGAGAGAGCTTTGATTAGACCTGAGATGGTTTAGGATGTTGCAAAGAAGGTTACTATGATCAAGAGCAAATTAGAGATCGCAGTTAGCAAGTAAAAGAGCTATGTGGATCCTAGGCGCAGAGATGTGGATTTTCAAGTTGGAGACTTTGTTTTTATAAAGGTTTCTTCGATGAAGGGAGTAATGAGATTTGGAAGGAAGGGTAAGCTAGTACCAAGATATATCAGGCCGTTCAAGATTCTGGAGAGAGTTGGTACTGTTGCATATCGGTTGGCTTTGCCTCCGAGTATGTCTCACGTGCATCCAGTATTTCATATCTCGATGCTAAGGAAGTATGTCTCAAACACCATTCACATGTGTTACAAACCTAACAGTGTGGAAGTGAATGAAGATTTGACATTTTGTGGAAGACCCTGTTGCGATCATTGATCATCAAGGTTCGTCAGTTGCATTCGAATCAGATTTTGATAGTCAAGGTTTTTATGGGTGCAACAACAGGGTAGAGGAGCATATGTGGGGGACCAAAAGCTAAGATGCGAGCTTCTTACCTGTATCTCTTTCCTCTTTGATTTGTATTTCTTCTTTTTCTGGAATTCGGGGATAAATTCTTGTAATGGGGGAAGACTGTAATAACCCGATGTTTTAAAATAGTTTTATACTGTATCAGGATATACAGTATTAATAATTTTAATATATATATTTGACTATTTAATTATTTTGTTAAGAATTAATGTTATTTTTAAATTATTCTAAGTTTTCTATGTAAAATTTTCCTAAAACCTATATTTTTGGGAAAATAATACCTAAATAATAATTTACTTCTTTATGTTAGTTCATTTCTATTAAATTGCGATGGTCATGCATAATTAAAAGTTTGAATAATATATATACATATACATGTAAATATATATAATATAAACCTAAGGAAAATTACGTTTATTGCCCTCATCCCTTACCTCACGATCCTTATGCCCTCACCCCCCTCCCTTCACTCTGCAATTTCGTTCCCCCTCTGTTTAGAGTGCCTCCCAAAGTGCCGTCGCCTTCCCCAGTTGCTCTGCCACCCTCTTCTACCCATTTCTGATGCGTTTAACTGTGTTCCTATCGGAAACCCAAAAACCATCATCACCGTCATTCTCCTTCGTCTGGTCACCATTTTTTATGATTCTGGTGTCGTTGAGCTCCTAGAACTCCATAGAAGCCGATTCCAAGCTTCATTTAGCTTGAAAGGTTCTTTAGGAAAAAATACTTATTTGACTATGAAATCATGTCTCTAATCTTTGGTTTTCCTCAAGGAAGTGTTTTTCAACCTCCTATGGATTATAATATGAGTAGTTTTTGGCATGAAATCATTGAAGGTGATAAAGTTTATGAGGGTCAAATAATGACTAGTGGTTTGATCAAAGATCACTTATATTTAATCATGCATAAATTCATGGCACATACAATCTTTGGAAGAAAAGATAGTACTAGGGTTTCTCCTGATGAACTATTCATGTTGTGGTGCTTGAAGACTAACACAAAAGTATATAGTACATACTTTGTTTTGTGTTCTATTTGGCATGTTGTTCAGGCTAGAAAGGCATTGATCTTAGGGGCAGATGGTTACTGGATTAGCATTATATTTTTCTCCATTCGAATTTGCCAAACATAAATTGGAGCTTTTAGAAGCCGAGTCCCTTGATGAAGATTACCTAGTGCGAGCTAAAATCATCACTGAATTCAATGAGTTTCATGATGTAATGGGTAGAAGATGCTTCATAATCCACCAAAAGCATTGCAACATGGTGAAATACCTTTACCCCCTAATGCAACTGAAAAAGGAGATAATGGGAGTGAAGCTCAATCAAGAAAGCGAGGGAACACCAAAAAATGGAGTGATGGTATCATGGAAAAAATCAAAGAGCGGATGGATATCTCTGATAATAGGATTGGGAATATGGTTATGGATTTGTCTAACCAGATAGAGAAGTTTGAGAGGCAATGTGAATCCAGAGCTGAAAGGTTGCAACTTCAAATTGATGAAATCTTTCGCATCCTTCCTCAAAGTAAAAGATCTAAAGCTATAAATGAAGCTGCAAAGTGCATCATGGTCACACCATATATTCCTCCTCCAATTTCACTAGAATAAAGGGAGTATAATGTTCTTTAGTTTTCGTATTTTTATTTTCTTTTCATGACTGTATGCTTGTGTATTTGTTTTACTTTAAGAGTCTACGTGCTTTATTTTTTTTTTTACCCTTTTGTGTGTTTGTGCCTTGCTCTTACACTTGAATTTTTACAATATATATACCTTTAGAGCCTTGTTCATTAATCTTAGTTTTCTTGAAGAAATGCCTTAATCTTCCCTTAATGGATTATTTTAAAATTTTAAATTAGAAGAGCCACTTGTGGTTAGGAATTTTTAAATTTTAATGAACATTAATGCTTAATGTTCTATTGAACAAGTGAATCTAGATGATTAATATTTGAGAAAATTATTTGTGAGTAAGAATTTAAGGCTGCTTTAAAGTGGTTATAAAATTAAAAAAAATCAAGAAGCGAGATGGAGCGTAAAATGCACTCGTTTCGAGCTTAAAATTGAAAAGAAAAATCTTTTAAATGATCCTTCTACTCCAATGCTCTTTAAGAGTAAGAGTATCCAAAGGACCCATTTTGGAGGTTTCTATACTGAGTAACACAAGAAAGGTAGGGGATGCTGAGATTGGGAAGACATTGATTGATTAACTTCTTAACCTCTTTATTATTGGCACGATTGCTACTTATTTCTATTTTTCTTGAGTGTCAATTGTTTGTTTTTATATATTCACTAGAAAAGTATGCTCTTCACACAGTAACAATATATTCTTAACCTCAATTGCTATTTTAAATTTTGAGTTTTTAAACTTTTTATTAAAGGAAGATTATGGTAGTTAGTCAAGTAAAAGCTAGTTAATGAGTATGATTCTTTAGGTAGATATGTGTTTTCAGGTTTTGCTTGAGGATAAGCAAATATTCAAGTGTGGGGGAATTTGATGATTGTGAAAAATGCATTTCATTAAGTAATCTTTGTGTTAGGAAAATTGCAATTTTAGTTAAGTTTGTGTTTTTTTTATTCAGTTTTTATTTAGTTGAGTACTTACTACATGTCATGTGTGTTTATTTATTTTTATGTATTACTTGGTTTATTTTTGGTTAATTTTTATGTATTTAGGGAAGTCAAAGAATAATAAAAGAAGGTTATATAAGAGCCGTAAGCACTTGAAGTGAGCCCGAAAAGCAATGGAGGTCGTTATGCAACAATACTAAAGAAGTGATGTGCACGGCCATGCGCAAAATGCACACCACCATGCGACTGATGATTGGAAAATTTGAAGTCGAATTTAATTGCTGACTCGCGAGGGACAAGATGGAGATTTCGCATGGTTGTAACCCTTGGGCTGATAATTAGGGTTTTATAAGGGGGTAAGCACCAGAAACAAGGGGGGAGAAGACTATTATTCATCACTTTTGATATGCATATTTTTTTTAGAGCAGTTTTGAAAAATAAGGATTTTTCTTGCTTATGCTAGATTGGAGATTTGAGAATAAGAATTGAAGAACACCAAGCTTCCTATTGAACAGTATTCAATTGTGTTTATTCATTCTTAATTTTAATTTAATGATGATGTCTATTTTATTTTATTATTTTTCTTTTTCTCTTACAATTAACATGATTAGCTAACTTCTTAGTTAGGGTTCTTGTTGCAATTCAACCATGGGGTAATCACAATTAAACCTAAGCTATTAATCTAGATCCTTTGGTTGTTATTGAACTTAATGTATTCTTAGGATTGATCACACCTTTGATTGAATATACATAATAAAACTTGATCAAGAGATAGGTTGTATTGGATTTAAACAATAACCTATTAGATGCTTTCTTAGTTGAGAAACACTTAAGCAACTAATATTTATTAAGGGTTGGTGTTTAAATTGGGTTAACCGAACACTTAGTAGGCGAGAGCTTTAAATCTAAGAATGTCAATTTACTTGGTTAATCATAGGGTTTTCTTAGGAGGAAAGCCTATGATTATTAAGAAACCCTCAAATTGGATTAAGGTTAAGTATGGCTTAGCAGTTAATCGATTTTAAATAAAGGTTGAATTGGTAATAGGAACCCTAGCTCTCTAAAGTGATTTGTTATTTCATTATGATTTTTTGTGTTTTGTTTTAGTTTAATTCAAAATACCATTTTTTCATTGTTTAAACAAACAAACACAACTAGTATCACTGTAGTCAATCTGCAATCTTTGTAGGATCGATATTTAACTACTACTTGTATGAATCCATATACTTGAGGAAATCCAACGACCTTCATTTGTTTCTCCTATTTTTGCTTCCAAGTCTTGTTGTTAAGCTTCGAGGATGACTTTTCCTTTGTCTATTGCCACTCCTCTAAGTGATTCTTTGGACACCGATGTTGTTCTTTCTAGTTGTCCAGTTCTTGTCCGAGGTAGAGAGTTGCATGTTGATTTGATTTTGTTGAATGTGATGGAATTCGATGTTATTCTGGGTATGGATTGGTTATCTCAGCACTATATCGTGGTAGATTGTAGAAGTAAAGAGGTCACTTTCAGAATTCCTGGTGAAGACGAGTTTAAGTTTATGGGTGATAAGAGTTCTGCACCTCAGAATCCCATTTTTGCTATTATAGCTAGGAAGTTACTGAGGAAGGGTTATCAGGGTTATTTAGCATTAGTCAGGGATACTTCAGTGGAGAAGTTGTCACTCACAGATGTTCCTGTTGCCTGTGAGTTTCCTAATGTTTTTCCTGAGGAGTTGCTAGGTTTACCACCTCACAGAGAGATTGAGTTTTGTATAGATGTGGTTCCAGGCACTACCCCTATTTTTATGCCACCCTACAAAATGGCTCCGACAGAGTTGAAAGATTTAAAGGAGCAGTTGCAAGAATTACTAGATAAGGGTTTTATTAGACCTAGTGTTTCTCCTTGGGGTGCACCAGTCCTATTTGTAAGGAAAAATGATAGTACCCTGTGACTATGCATTGACTACAGAGAGCTAAACAAGGTGATAGTGAACAATAACTATCCTCTCCTGAGGATAGATGACTTTTTTGTTCAGCTACAGGGTGCACAGTTCTTTTCCAAGATTGATTTGAGGTCGGGTTATCATCAATTGTGGATCAATGAAGCCGATGTTCCTAAAACGGCATTCTGTACTCAATATGGCCATTATGAGTTTCTGGTGATGTCTTTTGGCTTGACTAACGCACCAATAGTTGTTATGGATCTAATTAATAAGGTATTCAAACCATTTATGGATCAGTTTGTGGTAGTCTTCATTGATGTTATATTGGTGTATTCGAGGAGTATGGAGGAACATGTATATCACTTGAGGACTGTACTGCAGACAGTGAGAGAACATCAGCTTTATGCTAAATTCTCAAAGTGTGATTTCTGGATGGAGAGTGTTGCATTTCTTGGACATGTGGTGTCTAAAGAGGGTATCTAGGTCAATCCACAGAAGATTGAGACAGTGTCTGAGTGGCCTAGACGGACTTCAATTACTGAGATTCATAATTTTCTAGGTTTAGCAGGGTATTATAGGAGGTTTGTACAGGATTTTTCTAGAATTGCAACTCCTATGACTCGCTTGACTCAGAAGAATATGAGATTTGAGTGGTCAAAAGCTTGTGAGAACAACTTTCAGTTATTGAAGGAGAATTTAACCACAGCTCCAGTTTTGGCTTTGCCTAATGGAGTAGACAAGTTCACAGTGTATTGTGATGCCTTTAGAGTTGGCCTAGGTTGTGTGTTGATACAGAATGGTAGGGTGATAGCCTATGCTTCGAGGCAGTTGAAGAAATATGAACAAAATTATCCTACCCACAACCTATAGATGGCTGCAGTGATCTTTGCTCTTAAGATCTTAAGACATTATATGTACTGGGTGACTTGTGAGATTTTTAGTGATCACAAGAGGCTTAAGTACATTTTCCAGTAGAGAGATTTGAATTTGAGGTACGGGATATGGTTGGAATTGTTGAAATATTATGACTGTGAGATCCTTTATCATCCAGGCAAGGCTAATATGGTAGCAGATGCCTTGAGTAGGAAGTCCTCAGGCAATCTTGCTCATATTAGTGTGGAGAGGAGACCGTTGATCCAAGAGTTACATCAGTTAGTGGACCAAGGTCTGATGATGAAGATGAGTAGATCAGGTGGACTGCTAGCTCAGTTTAAGGTGCAATATGTGCTGAGAGATAGAATTAAGGTATCTTAGAGCTGAGATCCTATTTTAGAAGAGCTTGTAGAGAATGTTCGAGCAGGGAAGTTCACTGATTTCACACTTGATGGTGATGGTGTTTTATGGATCAGTGGTAGATTATGTGCTCCTGATGTGGATAGTTTGAGAGAAGAGATCCTTGAGGAAGCACATTCTACAGCCTACAACGTACATCTAGGTGTCACTAAGATGTACCACAATATTAGAGATTTATACTGGTTCGATGTACTGAAGAAGGATGTCACTAATTATATTGCTAAATGTTTGACATGTTAGCAAGTGAAAGCTGAACATCATAAGCCTTTTAGGAAGCTTCAACCTCTTCCTATTCTTAAGTGGAAATGGGAAAGGATTGCTATGGATTTTGTTGTTAGTTTACCTTGTTTCAAGGATGGATATGATTCCATCTGGGTGATTATGGACAGGTTGACCAAGTCTACACATTTCTTACCTATGAAAGCCACTTATTCTGTAACCAGATTGGCAAAGCTGTATGTGAAGCATATTGTGTGCCTTCATGGAGTACCTGTGTCTATTATGTTAGATAGAGGTTCAGTGTTTACCTCTCATTTTTTACAGAAGTTATAGGAAGCGATGGGCACTAGGTTGGATTTCAGTACTGCTTTTCATCCTCAAATAGATGGTCAGTATGAGAGGAAGATCTAGACACTGGAAGATATGTGTTTTGGATCTAGGAGGTAGTTGGGATGATCATTTGCCACTCATCGAGTTTGCATATAATAACAGCTACCATAGCAGTATTGGAATGGCACCATATGAGGCTTTGTACAGAAGGAAGTGTAGATCCCCTCTGAGTTAGGATGAGACTGGGGAGAGAGCTTTGACTGGACTTGAGATGGTTTAGGATACTGCAGAGAAGGTTACTATAATCAAGAGGAGATTAAAGATCGCAGTTAGCAGATAGAAGAGCTATACAGATTCGAGACGCAGAGATATGGAGTTCCAGGTAGGAGACTATGTTTTTTTGAAAGTGTCTCCGATGAAGGGTGTTATGAGATTTGGTAGAAAGGCTAAGCTAGCACCGAGATATATTGGACCGTTCGAGATTCTGGAGAGAGTTGGCACTATTGCATATCGATTGGCTTTGCCTCCGAGTTTGTCTCAAGTGCATCCAGTGTTTCATATCTCGATGCTGAGGAAGTATATTTTAGACCCTTCACACATGTTATAGCCCAATAGTGTCGAAGTGAGTGAAGACTTGACATTCGAGGAAGAACCTGTTACGATCGTAGATTATCAAGTTTGACAATTGTGTTCGAAACAGATCTCGATGGTCAAGGTGTTATGGTGAAGCAACAGACTAGAAGAGCACACTTGGGAGACTGAAGCCGAGATGCGAGCTTCTTATTCTTATCTCTTTCCTCCTTGACTCTTGTAATTATTCTTTTCTTGAATTCGGGGCCGAATTCTTGTAAGGAAGGGAGACTGTAACGACTTATATTTTTTAATTTTAAAATGGAATATGCAGTGTTAATAAAATTTAAAATTAAATTTGATTATTTTATTCTTATTTTACTATTTTATGATTAATTATTATTATTCTACGTTTAAATAAATTTTCTACGTAAAAATAGTATTTTTGGTAGTTTGACTTGCATGATTATTTTAGTATTCTTATTCTATTATTGTTTTATTATTTTCCCTAATCATTTTATTAATAGATTATTGTATTAATTGTATTATTATTTTATGTGTTATATATTATAATAATTTAGATTTATTATTATGTGTGTGTGTATATATATATATATATGTATATACTTGTGGTGGAGAATTTTTATGTATAAAGTTAAAATAATAATATAATATAATATTATAATGTTTATTAACTATGATATATACATATATCTATACATATACACATTTAACCAAAAAACATAAAACACAGAACTTACCTCCCTCTTCCCGCAGTCTCGATCCTTGCCCGTTGGTGTGCCTCTCACCGTTCTGACGTCGAATAGCCAACCTCCTCCCTTTAGCCTTCATCGCCGTCACTTCCTGTACCCTCTCCGGTCACTAGTTTCGCAGAAACGGCAACAGCAGCAACGGTGGATAGCTTCCTCGCCGTCAACCGTTTTTTCGACCACCTCTTTAAGTGATTCTGGTGTCGTTCAACTCCTAGAGCTACAGGGAGGTTCAATCCTATCTTGGTTCAACTTCAATCCTCCTCATTTGTGAGTTTTTTTTTTATTTTTAGTTTTTGAACATTAGAGTTTTCCAAATTTTTTTAGGTTGATTTAGCTTGGTTTAGTCAATCCTCCTTAACAAATGTTGTTCCTGGAAGCTCAATCTACATCTATATTTTTTTTTTGATTTTTAGAATTTATTTGATTTTTGGTGAATTTTTGAATATTTTATTATTATTTTATTAATTTTCGTAAATTAATTATATAAATAATGAAATTATGATTTTTAGTGTTATTATTAATTATTATTAATTTTAGAGTTAAGTTTATAATTTTTGTGATTTTTATATAATTTTTATAATTATTTTTAGTTTATGTCAATTTTGGAAATTTAGGTTAAATATATATTTTGTTAGAAATAATTAGTAAATTATATGTTTTTGTTGATATTATTGAGATATATGTTGATAAAATAATTTTTGTGTATTTATATACATTTTATTGAATTTTTAGTATTATTAGTATATGATGTGTATTTTTGAATATTAGGGTTAATTTTGTAATTTGGTGATAATTTTAGTTAAATATTATGTTTAATTGGTTTTAATATTATTTGAGGTATAAAAATAATTTTTATAAATTATTTACTAATTTTAACTAATTAATACTTATTTTCAAAAATTATTTTCAAATAATATATTATATACTATTTTTGTAATAAAATGGATTTTTAGTAATTTTTAAAATGTATTTGGACTAATTAAGCTATTTGGATTAGTAAAGTTAGTGTAATATCCCGTGTTTTTAAAAATATTTTTACACTGTACCGGGATATGCAGTGTTAATAATTTCTGTATTTTATATGATATTTTTACGAGTTGATATGTATTTTAAAACCTATTTTAACTACTGTGTATTATTTTCAGTGTTTTACGTAAAATTTTCCCGGGACTTGCATTTTCGGGGAAATTTTCACGTAAACAATGTATTATTAATTGTTTTAAATGTATTTACGGACTTGCATGAACTCATACATATTTTTTAAATTATTAAATAAAGCCTATGTGTGTATAATTATTTAATTAGGATTTATTATTACCCTAATATTTTATTAAGTATTTATTTGTTTTATTGTTATTTAATTAATTTTATTTAGTATAAAGTATTAAAATATTAATATTTTATGTGTGTGGTGTATATTTGATGTGTGTAATTTAATATTATTTTAATATATAGTATAAAGTATATATATATACATATATTTGTCAAAAATCAAAAAGTTTGGAAAATTACCATTTTGCCCCCGATCATCCCTTTCTTCCCCGATTCTTCCCTTCTCCATTTCCGGTCGCTGCCGTGCCGTTTCTTCACCGTGGGTGTGCCGTCCGGTGTGCCACCGTCTTCCCCGACCAATTTCGCCGCCTGAGGAGGCCGTTTCCGGCGTCTGGAGATCGATTTTGGCCGGAGAAGCCGAAAATCGATCCACCGTCGATCACGCCGATTCCGGCCACCATTTTCGACACCGCTGGTCTCTTTCTTCTCCTTGAGCTTCGGTGAGTGTGATTCTAGCTTTGGTTTGAGCTAAAATGGTCTAGAATTACTTAGGTTTCGATTTTGTCAATTTCGGCCTATTAGGGTTTTTGATTTTTTTGAGCTTCGAATTGGATGATTCATGAAAACTTCCTTCACAAATGTTGTTCCTAGTAGCTTAATTTACATGTATGAATTTTTGTAGAATTTTTGGAGATTTTTTGGATTTTTGGGTATTTTTGAATATTTTAATATTATTTTCTAATTTTCGGAAATTAATTATTTAAATTATGAAATTTGAGTTTATGGTTGAATTAGGTGTTGAAATGAATTATAGGAATTTATTTGGAATTTTTATGAATTTCTAAGTATTTATTTTGAATTATTGAAGTTTATGGAATTTTGGAAAAATTAGGTTAAATGTGTTTTTATTTGAATTTAATTGGTTAATTGAGTTTAAATATTGATATTATGGATAAATATGTTGAGAAAATTAATTTTGGGTAATTGTATGATTTTTGGTGAATTTTTGAAGTAATTTAAGTATATTTATATATATAGGGGTATTTTGGTAATTTTACCCTAAATTGTCTAAAAATGTAATTTAATTGGTTTTAATAGTTATTTAAGGTATAAAAATGATTTCTACAAAATATTTAGTATTTTTAACTAATTAAAAATATTTTTCGTGAATTATTTTCAATTATATATAATATACGGTTTTTCTAATAAAATGAGTTTTAATCGGTTTTTATAGTGTTTCAAGGTTAATTATATAATTTTTACCTATGAGATGTATTACTATGTTGTGAGGATATTTTTATTATATCTGGAATTATTCTGTGTTTGTGGACCCCGGTCGACAGATTGTAGTCTGGAGTCCGACCGAGGAGTTGTGGATTTTTGTTGAGCTTGTATTTCGAAGTGTGTTTCTTTGCAGGGTCGGCTCTACTCTTTTGAGTAGAGAGATGTCCATTTTACAGGGGAGGTTCTGCCGGATTTTCTGTAGAATTCTCGTAAAACATGATATCCAGTCGAACCCTAATTCTGTTTCTGTATTTTAATACTCTAGATTGAATTCTAGGATTTCTGTTAGGTTTATTCTGATGTCAATTATTTATTGCTTGTTTAGTTGTGCCGAGACCGAGGGCTAGTGGACCAGGCCGGTCGGACCTGTCTCGTGGAGCGCATTAGGTGAGTTACTATACTATATATATATGCTTAGGATGCATGATTTAGAAATGCATGTTTTATGTTGATTAAATATGCATAAATAATTTGATTATTTCTTAAGTTTACATTAAGTATATTTTTGGTTTATTTTTGGTATATAATAAATTATATGCATATTTTGTGAATAAAATATATTTAAAATGTTTTTAATATATTTCCAGCTGAAGTTATAATTTGATTGAATTCATTTGACATATATATACTTGAAATATACCTGGTTTACTTTTGGTATATTTTCGGTATATATATGGTTTATATTGTTATTTCATTTATATTCATGCATCATTTATTTTTGTGAATGAATGTTTTATATTTAAGAATGAAGGATATCAATAGAACGTGCTACCTAGTAGGCAGCACTAGGACCGAGTACGTACCGGTACGCCTATAGCTTTAGGCTATATTACTAGCTATTTGTGGATATTGATTTGATATGATTATTGATATATGTGAGATGTGGTTTGGGTGTGATTGCTGGAGCTCGGTTGACCAAGTGTCTCGGGGCCAATCACACTGGCAGTCAGACTGCTGGAGCTCGGTTGACTTAGTGTCTCGGGGCCAGTCTACTGTCCAAATGGATTAAGTGGATATATTTGGAATAAGTGAGCCTGTATGGCTTGAGTGTTGTTTAACACTATTTTCTGAGGTTGCGATATTCTAGGGTTCTATGTGATCCTTCATAAACTGGGATTTTTCAGTAAAATATATAAAAATGATTTTTCTGCATCTGTATGAATTTGGCCTATATATATACATATTATATATATACTGTTGACTGTATGCATTATCACTTAGTGTGTATGTATATATATTATAGTAATTCACTCAGTGAGGTCTGACTCCCCTCCATTGACTATTTTTCAGGAGAGTCAACTTCTTCAGACCTCAGTAGCAGGTCGATACGCCGGATTTCTTCCGCCCCCGGCTTCTTTATGTAAATTGTCTACTTGAGTCTTATTTATTTTATCTAGACACTGCAGTAGTTGTGAATTAAAGTATTGGATTTCATGTTCTTTATTTTAAAGAGATGTACTACATTGAAACTGGATTTGTATTAAAGATTATATATGTGATGAGATGAGTTTTGAATTAAATCCAGTTGATATGGATGATATTATGATATTATGATTTTTATTTTCCGCTGCATATTATATTGTTACTGTTATTATGGCATGATTTATTTTATTTTTTTAGGCTTGCTACGGGTTTCGGATTCGAAAGAATTCTCGTTCCCTAGCGCCAGTCATGGCCCCTGTTTTGGGTCGTGACAGTTAGTTTTTATTAAATTATATTGAATTATTGAGAAATTTTTATTTTTATAATATTATATTATTATTTAGGGTTTTTAAGTAATTATTGGGAAAAATAATTATTTTTGGTGTTTTAATGTTAAATATGTAATATTTTGATATTTGAGGGTATTTATGGTAATTATTGATTTTTAATATGTTTTATTATATTATGTGAATTTTGGTGAATTGTGGACCTCAATTAGGGAATTTTTGTAGTTCGGGATTTCGACTGAAGGTTGTGTGGATTTCTATATTCGAAGTGTATTTTTCTTATAAGACTGGCTCTACTTTTTAGTAGAGATGTTTGTTTTATAGAGGAGGTTCTACTGAATTTTCAATAGAATTCTCGTAAAATGTGACATCGGGTCTACTTTCAATTCTATATTTGTCTGTGTTTAGTAATTCTAGATCAAGTCTTTGGAAGTCTAAGTTAGATTTATTCTGATTTTCGTGATTCTTTTTATTGTTTAGTTGCACCAAGACTGAAGCCTAGCGGACCAGGCCCGTTGAACCAGTCTCGAGG
The DNA here is from genome assembly GCA_947683625.1 of Mallotus nudiflorus. Classification (NCBI taxonomy): domain Eukaryota; kingdom Viridiplantae; phylum Streptophyta; class Magnoliopsida; order Malpighiales; family Euphorbiaceae; genus Mallotus; species Mallotus nudiflorus. The sequence continues at coordinate 512,306 of CANTUR010001249.1, forward strand.
AGTGCATCCATGTGAGTTGTTATCTATATATACATTGCACTTAGGTTGCATGTTTTAGAAATATATGTTTTAAATGTATAACTATGCATAATTGTTTTTATTAAATGCTGAGTATATTTTAGGTATATTTTTAGTATATTCTTGGTATATTTAAAAATAATGCATGTTTTACTTTTTGATTTATATTTAAATTATTTTTAAGTATATTATTGGTTTATTATGAGTATGTTTCATTGATTTATTTGAATTTATTTTACATATATATACTTGAAATTACTTAGTTTATTTTAGGTGTATTTTTTGTATATATATGGTTTATTTGATTATTATGAATGACATTATGCATTATTTGTTTACTTGAATGTATGTTTTATTTTTAAATGAAGGATATCGATAGAACATGCTTCCTAGTGGGCAGCACTAGAACCGAGTACGTACCGATGCGATAGATCATAGGGTTAAAATTACTAACTTATTTGAGGAAATATAACATGATTGATATGATTGAGATTGATGTGATTGAGGGTGTGATTGTTGGAGCTCAATTGACCAAGTGTCCTTGGGCCCAATCACACTAACAGTCAGATTACTGGAGCTCAGTTGACTTAGTGTCTTGGGGCCAGTCTACTGTCCAAATGGATTAAGTGAATTTATTTGGAATTAAGTGTGCTAGTATGGCTAGAGTGATTTCTATTGTTAATTGAGGTTGCGATCATTTAGGGTTCTATTTGATCCTTCAACACTTATATTTTTCAGTATTATGAAATAAAGTGATTTTTAGCATCTATGTGTACATGTCCTATATATATATTTATTATATACATATGATTGTTTGCAATTGACATTTAGTAATGCGTGTATATATTATAACAATTCACTCAATGAGGTCTGACTCCCCTCGGTTGATATTTTTATAGGAGAGTCTTCTTCTTCAGACCTCAACAGTAGAGCTATTCGTTGGATTTTTTTTACCCCGGACCCTATTATATAAATTATCTATTTAATTATTTATTATTGTACTCTAGACAACTGCATTAGTTATAATATGTATCATTAGTGAGTTTTATTTTATTTTTGTCGTATGAGATTTTAAATTCAGATATTTATTCTGAATATTATATTAATACATTTCATGATATGAAGAAGTTTTATTTTATCATATTAAATTGAAATTTTAATTATGGGTATATTTATTTTATTATATTTATTGTATGTTTTTACTCTGTTAAGGCTTGCTACGGGTTCCAGATTCAAAGAATTCCCATTCCCTAGCATCAGTCATGACCTTGGTTTGGGTCGTGACAAAGTTGGTATCAGAGCGGAGGTTTTGTATTCGGGCCTAAGTTGTTAGAGTTGTAGCCCTAATTTTTTTGATTTGTGTTTTCTTTTGAAACTACTGTAGTTAATTAGGTTTAAGTATATCTTGATAAGTATTCCTTGATTTAGTTTTCTGCATTATCGTTAGTTGTCTATTTTGTCTAAATCCTTCTGTTTGTCTTTTCAGAATGAGGAGGCGAGCGTGTGTCGCTCCACCAATCGTTGAGGCCTGAGGATGATGAGTATTTTTAGGATAAGGTTTTACCTCCTAAGCTGCTAGCTAGGCATAGAGGTCGTGGCAGAGGTAGACCTGAGGAGCGGCAGGTTACTATAGACAAAAAGAGCTACAGGATGAGGAACCTGTAGAGCCAGAGTATGAGGATATTCTAATACCTTTGGTTGCACTGGCCTATTCAGCTTGCCTATCAGCAGGGTATGTCTAACCCTGAGGCAGCACTGTTCTATGCCAGAGTCAGCAGGATCACATTTGATGGGACTTCTGATCATCTAGAATTTCTGTATACGATAGAGATGAGGACTTGGACTGCTCACACCGAGTACCAGCGGATTATGATAGCTGAGCTGTCAGTAGAGGGACCAGCCCTGGATTGGTTTATTTAGATGATTCAACCATACATGATGACGATGACCTGGCTCAATTCAGAGAGCGATTTATGAAGAGATTCTGCCGAGAGCTACTCCGTATGAGCTTCAGACTTCGACTGACTAGTATTACCAGAGGTGACAAATCTCTTGAGGACTACACCAGAGAGTTTCTTTAACTCAGTAGATATGCAGAGGACCTGATGAGGATCAGTATTTTGTAGTCACTACTTATGTAACTGGTTTGGGTTCTGCATTTGCTGGTATGCCTATAGCGGGCCTTACTTTAGAGTCAGTGATAGAGTTGGCCAAGGAGATTGAGCTGAGGCTAGTCAGGCAAGGAGCTATGCTGATTATTACCATGTTGGGCATTCAGTCAGGTGGATTTCAAACTATTCCATACTTGAATTTTCATATTGGTTTGAGCAGTCAGCTGAGAGGCCCAGCCTAGTAGAGCCAGGGACAGTAGTAGAGAGTGCACAGGAGCAATAGATATGGCTATAGAGGTTAGCGCAGACCGTTCAAATTTAGGTCAAGTGCTTCGAACAGCAACAGTGGTCGTAGTTCTAGGTTAGTTGCCAGTGCTTGTCAGACATGTGGTAGAGTCCATCAAGGATTGTGTTACATGACATTGCTAACATGTTTTTGATGCGGGACATATAGGACACTTCACTAGATCATCTCCCTATTCTGGTTATCAGCAGTTTTAGATTATGTGATTTCCACATTAGTCGATTTGCTAGTGTCGCTCCAGTACCTTTTCAGTTGCCTCCAGCTCAACACTAGAGTTCTACCCAGATGTTCCTCAGCAGGGTCATAGTAGAGGTACTAGAGGAGGTGCTAGAGGTTTTGGCTAGGCTTCTACCAGTCAGTAGGGAGGTTGAGGTCAGGCCAGAGTTTTCCATCTTACTCAGCAGGATGCTCAGGCATCTAATGTAGTTGTGGCAGGTATTATTTCTGTCTGTTACCTGGGATGCATGGGTTTCTATTTGATCCGGGTGCCACGCATTCATTTATTTCTCCTATTTTTGCTTCAAGTCTTGTTGGCAAGCTTCAAAGATGGCTTTTCCTTTATCTGTCGCCACTCCTCTAAGCGATTCTTTAGACACCGATGTTGTTCTTTCTAGTTGTCCAGTTCTTGTCAAGAGGTAGAGAGTTCCCCTGCTGATTTAGTTTTGTTAAATGTGATGGAATTCGATGTTATTCTGGGTATGGATTGGTTATCTTAGCACTATGCCGTGGTAGATTGTCTGAGTAAAGAGGTGACTTTCAGAATTCTTAGTGAAGAAGAGTTTAAGTTTGTGGGTGATAAGAGTTTCGCACCTTAAAATCTCATTTCCGCTATTACAACTAGGAAGTTACTAAGGAAGGGTTGTTAGGGTTATTTGGCATTAGCCAGGGATACTTCAATAGAGAAGTTGTCACTCACAGATGTTCCTATTGCCTATGAGTTTCCTGATGTTTTTCCTGAGGAGTTGCTAGGTTTACTACCTCACAGAGAGATTGAGTTATGTATAGATGTGGTTCCAAGCACTACCCCTATTTCTATGCCACCCTATAGAATGGCTCCTGCAGAGTTAAAAGATTTAAAGGAGAAGTTATAAGAATTACTAGATAAGGGTTTTATTAGACCCAGTGTTTCTCCTTGGGGTGTACCAGTCCTATTTGTGAGGAAGAAGGATGGTACCTTGAGACTATAGATTGACTACAAAGAGCTGAATAAGGTGACAGTAAAGAACAAGTATCCTCTCTCGAGGATAGATGACTTATTTGATCAGCTACAGGGTGCATAGTTCTTTTCCAAGATTGATTTGAGGTCGGGTTATCATTAGTTGTGGATCAGTGAAGCTGATGTTCCTAAAACGGCATTCTGCACTAGATATGGCAATTATGAGTTTTTGGTGATGTCTTTTGGCTTGACTAACTCACCAACAGCTTTTATGCATCTAATGAATAGGGTATTTAGACCATTTATGGATCAGTTTGTGGTAGTCTTCATTGATGATATATTGGTGTATTCAATGAGTATGGAGGAACTTGTATATCACTTGAGGACTGTACTATAGACACTAAGAGAACATAAGCTTTATGCTAAATTCTCGAAGTGTGATTTCTGGATGGAGAGTGTTGCATTTATTGGACACGTGGTGTCTAAAGAGGGTATGCAAGTTAATCCATAAAAGATTGAGGCAGTGTCTGAGTGGCCTAGACTGACTTTAGTCATTAAGATTCATAGTTTTCTGGGTTTAGCGGGGTATTATAGGAGGTTTGTACAGGATTTTTCCAGAATTGCAGCTCCTATGACTCGCTTGACTTAGAAGAATGTGAGATTTGAGTGGTCAGAAGCTTGTGAGAACAGCTTTCAGTTATTGAAGGAGAAGTTGACCACAGCTCCAATTTTGGCTTTGCCTAATGGAGTAGACAAGTTCACAGTGTCTCGAGGCCAATCACACTGATAGTCAGACTATTGGAGCTCGATCGACTTAGTGTCTCGGTGCCAGTCTACTGTCTAGATGGATTAAGTGTAACAACCCTAGTTTTTCTAAATTATTTTAATATTTAACGAGATATGCAGTGTTAATAAATTTTGAAACTATATTGATTATTTTATCATTTTGTGAATAATTATCATGATTTTTACGTTTAACTATAGTTTTCTATGTAAACATTATCTCGAAACTTATTATTTTGGATAATTAATTTATGCTATTTAACATACTACTTTAAATGATGTTATTTTCATAATATTATATTTAATGCATTATTTTTTTAATGTTATTATTATTCTTAATAAATTATATTATTTTATGTGTTAGGTACAACAATAATTAAGGTTAATATTATTTTATGGTGTGTGATATATGTGTGTATATATATATATATTAATAAATATGTGTGGTGGAGATATATATATATATATATATATATATATTATATATATATAATATATATATATATATATATATATATATATATATATATATATATATATATTTTACCATGAAACACACACATATATATATATATATACTATCCTCACTGCGTAGCTCGAACCACTGCGCCAACCTCCACCCATCGCCTTCTGTTTCCTTTACTGTCAGAGTGTTGTCCGGTCCTCCTACTACTGCCACCTCCTGCTGATAATGTCGCCTCCTCCTTCTTCTTCGACAACGTTGACGTGCAAAAGTAGCAACATGGTTGACCAAGGCTTTCGGCATCGTTCCACCCACGTCCAGCCACTATTTCATGCACCACTGGTCTCTATTGACTCCCTGAGCTCCGGTGGTCCTTATTCCAAGCTCTGTTTGAGCTTAAACCCGATCGTTTGTGAGTTTTCTCGATTTTTCGGTTTTAAGCTTTTATGATTTTTTTAATTTTTTGAGTTAATTTTTGGTTGATTTAGGCAAACTCCCTTCATAAAAGTTATTTCTAGTAGCGTGATCTTCATGGAAAATTTTTTTTTTGAATTTTTGGGATTTATTTTGATTTTTGTGAATTTTTTATTATTTTATTATTTTCATAAATTAATTAAATAAATTGTGAAATTGTGATTTTTGGTGTTATTGGTGGTTGATATTAATTTTAGAATTTAATTTATAATTTTTATGATTTTTTATATAATTTTTATAATTATTTTAAGTTTATGTCAATTTTGAAAATTTGGGTTAAATATATGTTTTGATGGAAATTATGGGTTAATTATATGATTTTGGTGATAATAATGAGATATATGTTGAGGTAATAATGAGATATAATTTTTTGAATTTATATAATTTTTATTGAATTTTTGAATATTATTAGTATTTTGTGTATTTTTATATATTTGGGGTAATTTGGTAGTAATTTTAGTTAAATATTAAGTTTAATTGGCTTTAATAATTATTTGAGGTATAAAAATGATTTTTACAAATTATTTACTAATTTTAACTAATTAATACTATTTTTCAAAAATTGTTTTCAAATTTTATTTAATATACTATTTTTGTAAATAAATGGATTTTTAGTAATTTTTAATATGTTTCTTAACTAATTAAGTAATTTGGTTTTGTAAAATGAATTTTTATTAAGTTATATTGAATTACCGAGAAATATCAATTTTTAATAATATTATATTATTACTTCGGGTTTTTAAGTAATTATCCGTAAAATAATTACTTTTGGTGTTTTAATGTTTAAATTGTCATATTTTGATACTTAAAGGGCATTTTTAGTATTTATTGAATTTATGTATATTTTATTGTATCTTATGGTGAATTGTGAACCTCAGTCGAGGGAAATTGTAGTTTAGGATCCCAACCGAGGAGTTGGGAGAATTTTGTATTCGAAGTGTGTTTTTCTTACAGGGCCAGCTCTACTTTTTAAGTAGAGAGATGTTCGTTTTACAGAAGAGGTTCTATTAAATTTTCGATAGAATTCTCGTAAAACGTGACATCAGGTCTAATTCCTATTCTCTGTCTGTATTAGTAATTCTAGATCGGGTCTCTAGAAGCTTAAGTTAGATATATTCTAATGTCATGACAGTTTTTATTATTTAGTTATGCCAAGACCGAGGCCTAGTGGACCAGGCCCGTCGGACCCGTCTTGAGGAGCGCACACTTATGAGCATGACTTAGGATTTTTCATTTTCATTATATGTTTTAAAAGTAATTTAATTTATAATATGATTAGGGTTATGTTTAGTATATTTTAGTATATATACATGTTTGAAATGTATATTCATTCATAATTGTTTATTTAAATTATTTGTATACTTCAGGTATATTTTTAGTATATTTTAGGTTTATTCCTAAATAACTGCATGTCATATTATTGATTTATACTTAAATTGTTTTTAAGTATATTTTTGATATATTTCCAAATAAATGCATGTTTTATTATTGATTTAAACCTAACATGTTATTGGTATATTTAGGGTTTATTTTTTATATATGCATGCTAGATAATTAGGTTATTTTTTGTATATATTTTTTTGGATATATGTCAAACCTAAATGCATGTTTTAGTACATATACATGTTTAAATGAATATTTATTCATAATTGTTTTATTAAATGATTTGTGTACTTAGGACATATCTTTAGTATATTTAGGTATTTTTTTTAAGTAAATGCATGTTATATTATTGAAACACACTTAAATTGTTTTAAATTATATCAATGGTTTATCTTTAGTAGATTTCATGTTTTATTTGACATATATATACCCGAAATATACTTGGTTTATTTTAGGTATATTTCTGGTATACATATGGTTTATTTTACTATTATGAATGTTATTCTACATTATTTATTTTCCATATGAATGATTTATTATAAATGAATGATATTAATAGAATGTGCTACCTAGTGGGCAACACTAGGACCGTGTACGTACTAGAGCGATAGATCAGGGTTGAGTGAGAATTAATTGTGGTGATTATAATTGATTTGATTGATTTGATTAAGATTGATGGTAATGTGATTGAGAGTGTGATTATTAGAGCTCGGTTAACCAAGTGTCTCGGGGTCAATCACACTGACAATTAGACGACGGGAGCTTAGTTGACTTAGTGTCTCGGGGCCAGTTTATTGTCCAAATTAGAATAAGTGATCTATTTGGATTTAACTGAGCCTGCATGGCTAGAGCGATGATATGGTTGATTGAGGTTACGATTAATAGGGTTCTATTTGATCCTTCATGAATTAAAATAAATGTTTTCTACATTTAGTATATTTAAAAAAACAGAGTTTGACATTTGTGTGAAATGCGTGAACATACATATATATATGAATGCATGATTGGATATGGTTTAGATTGCATGTATATATAGTATAATAATTCACTTAGTGAGGTCTGACCCCCCTCAATTATTTTTTTTCAGGAGATCCTATGTAGTAGAGTTCCTCGCCGGTGTTCTTCCGTCCCGACTATTTTATGTAAATGTATATTTTAAACTCTGATTTGTATTCTAAGAACTGCAGTAGTAGTGTTATTGTATCAGAAGAGTATTGCTCTATTTGATACCTTATACTCTGAGAGTATATTTGAACACTTTATGAATGCATATTTATTTATGAAAGGATACTGAGTATCCCTTTTTATATATATTGATACAAAAAATTTTAATTCGGGTCGTAATTTTTATTTATTTATTGTATGATTTTATTTTCTAGGGCTTACTATGGGTTTCGGATTTGAAAGAATTCATGTTCCCTAGCGCTGATCGTGACTCCTAGTTTTGGGTCATGACATTAAGTGAGCCAGTATGGCTAGAGTGATTTTTATTGTTAATTGAGGTTACGATCATTTAGGGTTCTATTTGATCCTTCAAAACTTATATTTTTCAGAATTATGAAATAAAGTGATTTTCAACATCTGTGTGTACATGTCTGTATATATATTTTATTATATACATATGATTATTTGCATTTGAAATTTAGTAATGCGTGTATATTATATTATAACAACTCAATGAGGTCTGACTCCCCTCAGTTGATATTTTTACAAGAGAGTCTTCTTCTTCAGACCTCAGTAGTAGACCCTATCCGCCAAATTTTTTTCGCCCTAACCCTATTATGTAAATTATCTATTTATATTATTTATTATTGTACTATAGAAAACTACAGTAGTTATAATATGTATCAGTAGTGAGTTTTATTTTATTTTTGCTGTATGAGATTTCAAATTCCGATATTTATTCTGAATATTGTATTAATACATTTCATGATATGAAGAAGTTTTATTTTATCATATCAAATTGAAATTTTAATTGTGGTATATTTATTTTACTATATTTATTGTATATTTTTACTTTGTTAAGGCTTGTTACAGGTTCCGGATTCAAAAGAATTCTTGTTCCCTAGCGCTGGTCATGGACCCCCCGGTTTGGGTTGTGACAATATCCTCATTTAAAAATAATTCATCCATATGAGAAAATAAATAATGCATAATGTCATTCATAATAACCAAATAACCATATATATACCGAAAATATACCTAAAATAAACTAAGTATATTTCAAGTATAAATATATAAAATAAATGCAAATAAATCATGAAATATACTAAAAATAAACCAACAGTATACTATAAACATGCTAGTTTAAATCAATAATTAAACATGCATTTATTTAGAAGTATATCAAAAATATACTAAAAATATACCTAAATTATACTAATCATTTAATTAAAACAATTATGCAAATTATACATTTAAAACATGTATTTTTAAAACAAGCAACCTAAGTGCAATGTATATATAAAACAATAACTCACAGGTATGCGCTCCTCGAGACTGGTCTGACAGGCCCGGTCCACTAGGTCTCGGTCTTGGCACAACTAAACAAAAAAAATAAAACTAAACTATCTTCTTCTCCCTCACCCCATTGAAACCCACCCCCCCCCCCCCCCCACACCTCCTCATCGCTGCAAGTCCGGCCACCTACCGTTGGTGTGCCACCGCCTTCCCCAGTTGCTCCGCCACCCCTCCTCCACCCTCTTTAGGGCCAATGGTTGCTATGGAAGCCGAAAATTAACTCTCCACCGTTCAAGGCATTTTCGGTTACCAAATCTGGTGATTCTAGTGCCGTTAAGCTCCTAGAACTCCATAGAAGCTAATTCAAAGCTTCCCTAAGCTTGAAAACTCTATTTGGTAAGGATTTGAGCTTGATTTCAATTTCGGCCATTTTAGTTTCTTGATTTTTTTGAACTTTGATCTTAGAGATTCAAGCTAAATTCCTTCAATAAAAGTTGCTTCTCTTAGCTTAATCTACATCCTAGAATTTTTGTGGAATTTTTGGAATTTATTTTGATTTTTGTGAATTTTTTATTATTTTATTAATATTTTCTAATTTTCGTAAATTAATTAAATAAATTGTGATTTGTGATTTTTGGTGTTTATGGTGGTTGAAATTAATTTTAGAATTTAATTTAGAATTTTTTTGTAATCAATATAATTTTATTTAATTTATGTGAATTTTGGAAATTTAGGTTAAATGTGTATTTTGTTAAAATTAATTGGTTAATTGAGTATAATTAATGATTTTATTGAATTATATGTTGAGAAAATAATTTTTGAGTAATTATATAATTTTTTAGTGAATTTTTGAATAATTATTGTATATTATGTTAATTTTTATATATTAGGGGTATTTTGGTAATTTGGTTATAATTTGGTCAAATTTTAAATTTAATTGGTTTTAATAATTATTTGAGGTATAAAAATGATTTTTACAAATTATTTACTGTTTTTAATTAATTAAAACTATTTTTTGAAATTTATTTTCAATCTATATATAATATACTATTTTTATAAATAAATGAGTTTTTAGTGATTTTTAATATATTTTTGGGCTAATTAAGTAATTTGGATTTATAAAGTGAATTTCCTGTTAATATTTGTGAATTTATTGAGAATTATTGATTTTTAGTAATATTATATTAATATTAGGGTTTTAGATAATTATTATTGTGAAATATAATTATTTTAGTGTTTTAATATTTAAATTGCTATATTTTGGTATATAAAGGGTATTTTTGAAATTTTTATGTATTCTATGTATATCTTGCAAATTGTGAACCTCGGTCGGTGGAATTGTAGTTTGGGAATCCGACCGAGGAGTGATGTTGATATTTGTATTCGAAGTGTGTTTTCTTACAGGACTGACTCTACTTTTTAACTAGAGGGATGTCCATTTTATAAGGGAGGTTCTGCCAAATTTTTGATAGAATTCTCGTAAAACATGACATTCAGTCAAATTCCTATTCCTTATCTGTGTCTAAAAATTCTAGATCGAGTTTTCTAGAAAATTAAGTTAGATTTATTCTAATTTCGTGTTAATATTTTATTTATTAGTTGCGCCGAGACCAAGGCCTAGTGGACCAGGCTCGTCAGATCCATCTCATGGAGCGTGCAACTGTGAGTTGTTATTTTATATATACATATATTTAGGTTGCATGTTTTTAGAAATGTATGTTTTTTATTGCATGAATTATGCATAAATGATTTAATAAATGCTTAAGTATATTTTAGGTATACTTTTAGTATATTTTTGATATATCTTGAATTAAATGCATGTTTTACCTTTAATTTATACCTAAGTTATTTTTAAGTATATATATGGTTTATTTTTGGTTTATTTTATAATTGAACTGAATTTGTTTGACATATATATACTCGAAATATACTTGGTTTATTTTTGGTATATTTCTAGTATATATATGGATTATATTGCCATTTAAATTAATGTCATGCATCATTTATTTTACGAATGTATGAGTTTATTTTAAATAAAGGATATCAATAAAACGTGCTACATAGTGGGTAGCACTAGGACCAAGTACGTACCGGTATGACGCTAGAATTTAGGTTAACTTACTAACCTATTAGTGGAATTATGACTTATTGATTGACTTGATTGATATGATTAAAATTGATGTGTTTTGAGAGTGTGATTGCTGGAGCTCGGTTGACCAAGTGTCTTAAGGCCAATCACACTGACAGTCAGACTACTGGAGCTCGGTAGACTTAGTGTCTCAGGGCCAGTCTACTGTCCGAATGGAACAAGTTAATTTATTTGGAATAAGTGAGCCTGTATGGCTAGAGTGTTGTCTAACACTATTTGAGGTTACGATCATTTAGGGTTCTATTTGATCCTTCATAAATGGATATTTTTCAGTATTATATAAAGTGATTTCAGTATCTGTGTGTATTTGTCTGTATATATATTTATTATATATATTTGATTAAGTGTCTGCATTAGACATTTAGTTATGCATGTATATATTATAACAATTCACTCAGTGAGGTTTGACTCCCCCTCCGTTGATTTCTTTTTCAGGAGAGTCTTCGTCCTCAGACCTCAATAGCAGGCCTATATGCCAGATTTCTTTCGCCCCGGCCTTATTGTGTAAACTGCTTGCCTGAGTTTTATTTTGTATTCTAGACACTGCACTAGTTGTTGTATGTTAATCTGTTGTGAGTTGTATTTATAATTATGAACGTATCAGATTTTAAATTCAGAGTGCTACTCTGAAAAATTTGTACTTAAAAGATTTGTATTTATATATGAGATATGATTTATATTATTAAAGGAAGTGAGAAATTATTATTTTACTTTGAGATTTAATTTCTGCTGCATAATATTTTATTCATTTTATTTTATTGCATGCTTTTATTTTTAAGGCTTGCTATAGGTTTTGGATTCGAAAGAATTCCTGTTCCCTAGCGCCTGTCATGACCCCCTATTTTGGGTCGTGACATCTCTCAACTAAAAAGTAGAGCCAATCCTACAAGAAAACACACTTCTAATACTAGAATCCACATAACTCTCAGTTGGGACCCTAACCTATGAAATTCCCCCACCGAGGTCCACAATTCAACACAAATCCAAATAATTCAATAAAATATATTTAAAATCAATAATAATGTAATTACCCCTAAAATATCAAAAAATAACATATTTAACATTAAAACACCAAAAATGATTATTTTCTCAATAATTACGTATAAATCCGAAATAATAATATAATATTATTAAAATCCAATTTTCTTAATAATTCAATATAAAAAAAAATAAAAATCCACTTTACAAATCCAAATAACTTAATTAGTCTAAATACTTATTAAAAATTACTAAAAACCCATATAATTACCAAAATAATATATAATATATTATTTGAAAATAATTTTTGAAAATTAGTATTAATTAGTTAAAAATAGTAAATAATTTTTAAAAATCATTTTAGTACCTTAAATAATATTAAAACCAACTAAAATGTATTATTTAGCTATAATTAGCACAAAATTATGTATTTACCCCTATAATACAAAATACACATAATATACTAATATTACTCAAAAATTCCATAACAATTATTTTCTCAACATATATATTATTAATATTAACAAAAACACATATTTAAACCATAATTTCAACAAAAATCCAACTCTAACCTAATTATTCAATTTTGACATAAACTATAAAAATTATATAATATTCTCAAAAATTAATTTCTCAACACTAAAATTAATAAAAATATATAATATCACTAAATCAACCAATTTTATAATTTAATAAATTAATTTATGAAAATGAATAAAATAATAATAAAATATTCAAAAATTCACAAAAATCAAAATAAATTCAAAAAATCAAACAAAAATTCATAGAGGTAGATTAAGCTACTAGGACGTGGTAATAATAGTAATAAAATAATAATAATAATAATAATAATAATAATAATAATAATAATAATAATAATAATAATAACAAAAATAATAATAATAATACCAATAAAAATAATAACACTAATACTATTAAAAACAATAGTAATGATAATAACTTTAATGTTTTTAAATAATAAAACCTCCAAATAAATGATTTTACATAAGAAAAATATATTTTAATATAAAAAAATGAATATTAATAACAAATAATGAATATATATAAATAAAATTTAAAATTTTATTAACACTACAATGTTTCAAAATAATCTTATGTTATTTAAAATATTGGGTCATTACAAAGCGTTGACTCATTATATCAATCTCTTTTTTTTTAATTAGGTCATTATAACTTTGATTTCTGCTTGACTTTGTCCGGTTAGAGTAGCTAAAATAGCCTTCGGCATTAATAACTCATGATAATCATAATAAGCTTTAAATTCACATCTTACTTCCCATAAGCTACTCCATTCCTGAGCTACCCTTATAATCATGTTAAATGAATCTCCGATATCATCTAAATTATTTATGTGATATTGAGAAAAATATGATTAGCATTTCCTTTTTCAAGAGCAGAATAAGTTGAATGATTTTGGAATAGCCTTTTATTACCATAGCATATGACACCATTAGGGTCTTCATACTAATCAAAAATTTTATTGAATTGCTACCACGTCCTTCAAGTGAGGTAGATTCAACTTATTTTTGTTTTTTTCTTTTATTCATTTCTTGATTAAAAAAATAAAAATAAAAGTAATTAATATGCACTAATAAATTAAAAGCACAATAACAAACATTAATTGTCCTATAAATACATTAGTGCATCATAATAGATAAGTAGTTGGTCCATTTAATAAAAATAATTAATTCAATTCACTAGTCCTTGAATTATGGCCTGGTTAACCACATGTTCGGTAGAAATTCTTTTGATTGGCTTGAGAAGTGCATTGGTCCATTTCATTCCGGATGCGTTCTTATGACCCGATATTTTTATAAATTATTAAATTAATTTTTGGATATGTAGTGTTAATAAATATTTTTTTTATTAATGATTATTTTAATTTTTTTAATTTTATTATTATTCTAATTTTTATTTTAGTAAATCGTAGCATTTTGTTATTGATGAGATTAAATTTTATTTTGAAAGTTATTATTTATTTTATTACAAATTGGTAATTATTGTTAAATTAAAGATTTAAGTTATATTTTATTTTTATTTATTATTTAATATTAATTTGGGAATTAATTAGTGTTAATTAAGATTTGATTATTATTATTATTTGTGGTGTTAAATAAATACATATGTATATATATATAATAAGTTGATATATATATGTGTGTGTGTGTGTGTGTGTGTATAAATTCTACTTTACCAAAAGGAAATTTTGGTAAAAAACTTGTAGTACTCATTTGATCCCTGTCACCACCCAAAACAGGGGCCATGACCGGCGCTAGGGAACGGGAATTCTTTCGAATCCGGAACCCCGTAGCAAGCCTAAAAATAAAATAAATCATGCCATAATAACAGTAACAATATAATATATATGCAGCGGAAATAAAAATCTTAAATATCACAATGTCATAATATTAATCACATCACTGGATTAATTCAAAACTCATCTCATCACATATATATATAATCTTTAATACAAATCCAGTTTCAATATAGTACATCTCTTTAAAATAAAGTACATGAAATCCAACACTTTAATTCATAACTTCTGCAGTGTCTAGATAAAATAAATAAGACTCAAGTAAATAATTTACATAAAGAAGCCGGGGCGGAAGAAATCCAGCGTATCGACCTGCTACTTGAGGTCTGAAGAAGTTGACTCTCCTGAAAAATAGTCAACGGAGGGGAGTCAGACCTCACTGAGTGAATTACTATAATATATATATACATACACACTAAGTGATAATGCATACAGTCAACAGTATATATAATATGTATATATACAGGCAATTGCACACAGATGCAATAAAATCATTTTGTATATATTTTCATTAAAAATCATCTTTTATGAAGGATTACATAGAACCCTAGAATAACGCAACCTCAGAAAATAGTGTTAAACAACACTCTAGCCATATAGGCTCACTTATTCCAAATATATCCACTTAATCCATTTAGACAGTAGACTGGCCCCGAGACACTAAGTCAACCGAGCTCCAGCAGTCTGACTGCCAGTGTGATTGGCCCCGAGACACTTGGTCAATTGAGCTCCAATAATCACACCCACAAACCACATCTCACATATCGATAATCATAATCAAATCAATATCCACAAATAAGTTAGTATTATAGCCTAAAGCTATAGGCGTACCGGTACGTACTCGGTCCTAGTGCTGCCCACTAGGTAGCACGTTCTATCGATATCCTTCATTAATAAATAATATAAAACATTCATTCACAAAAATAAATGATGCATGAATGTAAATGAAATAACAATATAATCCATATATATACCAGAAATATACCAAAAGTAAACCAGGCATATTTCGAGTATATATACGTCAAATGCATTCAATCGAATTATAAATTAAGCTGGAAATATATTCAAAAACATTTTAAGTATATTTTATTTACAAAACATGTATATAATTTATTATATACCAAAAATAAACCAAAAATATACTTATATAAACTTAAGAAATAATCAAATTATTCATGCATATTTAATCAACATAAAACATGCATTTCTAAATCATGCATCCTAAGTATATATATATAGTATAGTAACTTACCTAATGCGTTCCACGAGACAGGTCCGACGGGCCTGGTCCACTAGCCCTCGGTCTCGGCGCAACTAAACAAGCAATAAATAATAGACATCAGAATAAACCCTAACAGAAATCCTAGCATTCAATCTAGAGTATTAAACACAGAATCGAAAATTAGGGTTCGATTGGACATCACGTTTTACGAGAATTCTATCGAAAATTCGGCAGAACCTCCCCTGTAAAACGGACATCTCTCTACTCAAAGAGTAGAGCCGACCCTGCAAAGAAATACACTTCGAGAAATAGGCTCAACACAATCAAAATCCCACGGTCGGACTCCAAACTACAGTCCACCGACCGGGGTCCATAAACACAGAACAATTCTAGATATACCAAAAATATCCTTAAATCACAGAAATATATTTTATACGTAGAAATTACATAATTAACCTTAAAACACTGTAAAAACCGAATAAAACTCATTTTATTAATAAAACCGTATATTATATATATAATTGAAAATAATTCCCGAAAAATAGTTTTAATTAGTTAAAAATACCAAATATTTTGTAGAAATCATTTTTATACCTTAAATACTTATTAAAATCAATTAAATTACATTTTTAGACAATTTAGGGTAAAATTACCAAAATACCCCTATATATAAATATACTTAAATTACTTCAAAAATTCACCAAAAATCATACAATTATCCAAAATTAATTTTCTCAACATATTTATCAATAATATCAATAATTAAACTCAATTAAACAATTAAATTCAAATAAAAACACATTTAACCCTAATTTCTCAAAATCACATAAACTTCAATAATTCAAAATAAATACTTAGAAATTCATAAAAATTCCAAATAAATTCCTATAATTCATTTCAACACCTATTCAACAATAAACTCCAATTTCATAATTTAAAATAATTAATTTCCGAAAATTAGAAAATAATATTAAAATATTCAAAAAATACCCAAAAATCCAAACAATCTCCAAAAATTCTAAAAAAATTCATACATGTAGATTAAGCTACTAGGATCAACATTTATGAAGGGAGTTTCCATGAATCATCCAATTCGAAGCTCAAAAAAATCAAAAACCCTAATAGGCCGAAATTGACAAAATCGAAACCTAAGCAATTCTAGACCATTTTAGCTCAAAACCAAAGCTAGAATCACACTCACCGGAGCTCAAGGAGAAGAAAGAGACCGGCGGTGTCAAAAACCGTGGCCGGAATCGGCGTGATCGACGGTGGATCGATTTTCGGCTTCTCCGGCCAAAATCGACTTCCAGGCGTCGGAAACGGCTACCTCAGGCGGTGGAAATGGTTGGGGAAGGCGGTGGCACACCGGACGGCACACCCACGGTGAAGAAATGGCGGTAGCAGCGACCGGACGGCGAGGAGAAGGATCGGGAGGAAGAAGAAGACTCGGGGGGGCAAAATGGTAATTTTCCAATTCTTTTGATTTTTGATGTATATATGTATATATATATACTTTATACTATATATTAAAATAATATTAAATTACACACATCAAATATACACCACACACATAAAATCTAATATTTTAATAATTTATACTAAATAAAATTAATTAAATAACAATAAAACAAATAAATAATTAATAAAATATTAGGGTAATAATAAACCCTAATTAATTAAATATACACCACACATAGGCTTTATTTAATAATTTAAAAATACGCATGAGTTCATGCAAGTCCGTAAATACATTTAAAATAATTAATAATACATTGTTTACGTGAAAATTTCCCCAAAAATGCAAGTCCCGGGAAAATTTTACGTAAAACACTGAAAATAATACACCGTAATTAAATAGATTTTAAATACATATTAACTCGTAAAAATATCATATAATGTACAGAAATTATTAACACTGCATATCCCGGTACAGTGTAAAAATATTTTAAAAAAAAACACGGGATATTACAGTCTTCCCCCCCTTACAAGAATTCGTCCCCGAATTCCAGAAAACAAGATCAAGAAGGAAAGAGATACGGATAAGAAGCTCGCATCTCAGCTTTAGTCTCCCACGTATGCTCTTCGACTCTGTCGCTACGCCACATAACCTTGACCATCGGAATCTGCTTCGATCTCAACTGTCGAACTTGATAGTCAACGATCGCCACAGGTTCTTCCACAAACGTCAAATCTTCACTCACTTCCACACTGTCAGGCTGCAACACGTGTGAAGGATCTGAGATATACTTCCTCAACATCGAGATATGAAATACTGGATGCACTTGTGACATACCCGGAGGCAAATCCAACCGATATGCAACAGTGCCAACTCTCTCCAGAATCTCAAACGGTCCAATGTATCTCGGTGCTAACTTACCCTTCTTGCCAAATCTCATCACACCCCTTCATCGGAGATACCTTCAGAAAAATGAAATCTCCAACCAGAAACTCCACATCTCTGCACCTAGGATTCGCATAACTCTTCTGTCTGCTAACTGCGGTCTCTAATCTTCGCTTAATCACTGTGACTTTCTCTACAGCATCCTGAACCATCTCTGGTCCAGTCAAAGCTCTCTCACCAATCTCATCCCAACTCAGAGGGGATCTACACTTCCTTCCATACAAAGCCTCATACGGTGCCATACCAATACTACTATGGTAGCTGTTATTATATGTAAACTCAACAAGCGGCAAATGATCATCCCAACTACCTCCCAAATCCAGGACACACATCCTCAACATATCTTCTAGTGTCTGGATCGTCCTCTCAGACTGGCCATCTGTCTGAGGATGAAAAGTAGTACTAAAATCCAACCTAGTGCCCATCGCTTCCTGCAACTTCTGCCAAAAATGAGAAGTAAACACCGAACCTCTATATGACACAATGGACACAGGTACTCCATGAAGGCACACAATATGCTTCACATACAACTTCGCCAATCTAGCAACTGAATATGTGGCCTTTCATAGCCAAGAAATGTGCAGACTTCATCAACCTGTCTACGATCACCCAGATGGAATCGTATCCATCCTTCGAACGAGGTAAACCGACCACAAAATCCATAGCTATCCTTTCCCACTTCCACTCGGGAATAGGAAGAGGCTGAAGCTTCCCAGAAGGCTTCTGATGTTCGGCTTTCACTTGCTGACACGTCAAGCACTTAGCAACATAATTGGCGACATCCTTCTTCAATCCATCCCACCAGTATAAATCTCTGATACTGTGGTACATCTTGGTAACACCCGGATGAACGCTGTAGGCTGTGGAATGTGCTTCCTCTAAAATCTCCTCTCTCAAATCATCCACATCAGGAACACACAATCTACCACTGATCCACAACACACCATCATCATCGAGTGTGAAATTAGTGAACTTCCCTGCTCTGACATTCTCTACAAGCTCTTCTAGAATAGGATCTCGGCTCTGAGCTGCTTTAATCCTATCCCTCAGTACAGATCGCACCTTAAATTGAGCTAACAGTCCACCTGATCTACTAATCTTCATCATCAGACCTTGATCCACCATCAGATGCAACTCTCAGATCAATGGTCTCCTCTCAACACCGATGTGAGCAAGACTACCTGAGGACTTCCTACTCAAGGCATCTGCTACTACATTAGCTTTACCCGGATGGTAAAGAATCTCGCAATCATAATCCTTCAATAATTCCAACCATCTCCTCTGCCTCAAATTCAGATCTCGCTACTGGAAAATGTACTTAAGGCTCTTGTGATCAGTAAATATCTCACAAGTCACCCCGTACAAATAATGTCTCCAAATCTTCAAAGCAAAGATCACTGCAGCCATCTCAAGATCATGTGTAGGATAGTTCTGCTCATGCTTCTTCAACTGCCTTGAAGCATAGGCTATCACCCTTCCATTCTGCATCAACACACAACCAAGACCAATTCTAGAGGCATCACAGTAAACTGTGAACTTATCCACACTATTAGGCAAAGCTAACACTGGCGCTGTGGTCAATTTCTCCTTCAACAACTGAAAACTGTTCTCACAGCTTCTGACCACTCGAATCTAACATTCTTCTGAGTCAAGCGAGTCATAGGGGCTGCAATCCTGGAAAAATCCTGCCAAACCGCCTATAATACCCGGCTAAACCCAGAAAACTCCGAATCTCTGTAACAGAAGTAGGTCTAGGCCACTCAGATACTGCCTCAATCTTCTGTGGATCAACCTGAATACCTTCTTTAGACACTACGTGTCCAAGAAAAGAAACACTTTCCATCCAAAAAATCACACTTCGAGAATTTAGCATAAAGCTGATGATCTCTTAATATTTGTAGTACAATCCTCAAGTGATATACGTGCTCTTCCATACTCCTTGAATATACTAGAATATCATCAATGAAGACTACCATAAACTGATCCACATATGGTCTGAATACTCTGTTCATCAGGTCCATAAAAGCTGCTGGTGCATTAGTCAAACCAAAAGACATCACCAGAAACTAATAATGGCCATATCGAGTGCGGAACGCTGTCTTAGGAATATCGGATTCACTGATCCGCAACTGATGATAACCCGACCTCAAGTCAACCTTAGAAAAGAACTGTGCACCCTGTAGCTGATCAAACAAATCATCTATCCTCGGGAGAGGATACTTGTTCTTCACTGTCACCTTATTCAACTCTCTGTAGTCAATGCACAGTCTCAGGGTACCATCCTTCTTCTTCACAAACAAGACTGGTGCACCCCAAGGAGAAACATTAGGTCTAATGAAACCTTTATCCAACAACTCTTGCAACTGCTCCTTCAACTCTCTCAACTCTGTAGGAGCCATACGATAGGGTGGCATAGATATAGGAGTAGTACCTGGTACCACATCTATACAGAACTCAATCTCTCTATGAGGTGGTAAACCTGGCAACTCCTCGGGAAAAACATCAGGAAACTCACAAGCAACAGGAACATCTGTGAGTGACAACTTCTCCACTGACGTATCCCTAACCAATGCCAAATACCCCTGACAACCTTTCCTCAACAACTTCCTAGCTGTAATAGCAGAAATAAGATTCTGAGGTGTTGAACTCCTATCACCAACAAACTTAAATTCTACTTTACCAGGAATTCTGAAAGTCACCTCCTTATTCCTGCAATCTACCACGGTAAAGTGCTGAGATAACCAATCCATTCCTAGAATAACATCAAACTCCATCACATCCAACAATATCAAATCAGCGGGTAATTCTCTATCTCCCACGAGAACTGGACAACCAGAAAGAACAATATCGGCGTCCAAGGAATCACTCAGAGGAGTGGCAACAGACAAAGGAAAAGCCATCCTCGAAGCTTGCCAACAAGATTTAGAAGCAAAAACAGGAGAAACAAATGAATGCGTGGCACCCGGATCAAACAAAACCCATGCATCCAGGTAACAAATAGAAATAATACCTGCCACGACTGCATTAGATGCCTGAGCATCCTGCTGAGTAAGATGGAAGACTCTGGCCTGACCTCGACCTCCCTGCTGACTGGTAGAAGCCTGGCCAACACCTCTGGCACCTCCTCTAGTACCTCTACCACGACTCTACTGTGGAACAAACTGAGTGGAACTCTGATGCTGGGCTGGTGGTAACTGAAATGGCACGGGTGCTGCACTAGCAATCGACTGCTGTGGGAATCACGGAATCTACTACTGCTGATACCCGGAATAAGGACACGATCTGGCAAAATGTCCTGTCTGCCCGCATCTGAAGCATGTCAGCGGTGTCAGATAACACGGTCCCTGATGGACTCTACCACAAGTCTGACAAACACTGGCCACTGATCCAGAACTACGACCACTGCTGCTGCTCGAAGCACCTGACCCAAATCTGAATGATCTACGCTGACCTCCACGGCCATGTCTACTGCTCCGATGCACTCGCTGCTGCTGTCTCTGACTCTGCTGAGTCGAACCTCGCTGCTGACTACTCGATCCAACATGAAAACTCGAATATGGAGTAGCCTGTAATCCACTAGACTGAACTCCTAGCTGGTAATAATCAGGCATCGCTCCCTGCCTAACTAACCTCAGCTCAATCTCCTTAGCTAGCTCAATCACAGACTCGAGAGTAAGGCCTGCTGTAGGTATACCAGCAAAAGCTGAACCCAAACCAGTAACGTAGGTAGTAACAGCGAAATACTGATCTCGCATCAGATCCTCAGCATATCTACCCAGACGAAGAAACTCTCGGGTATACTCCTCTACAGATCGATCTCCATGAGAAATACTAGTCAAACGAAGACGATAACTCAAACGAAGAGGCTCTGGACATAATCTCCTCATGAATCGCTCTCGAAACTGAGCCCATGTCATCGTCATCATATAGGGCTGGATCATCTGAATGAACCAATCTAAGGCTGGTCCCTCAACAGACAATTCAACGATCATGATCCGCTGGTACTCGGTATGAGCAGTCCGAGTCCTAGTCTCAATCGCATGCAGAAAATCTAATGGATCAGAAGTACCATCAAAAGCAATCCTGCCAACTCGGGCATAGAACAAAGCTGCCTCAGGGTCAGACATACCCTGCTAATAGGCAGGCTGAACAGGCTGAACAACTGGAGGAACAGGAACATCAAACTCAGGCTCAACAGGCTCCTCGTCCTGTAACTCTCTTTGCCTACGGCGACTTGCCGCTCCTCGAGGTCTACCTCTGCCACGACCTCTACGCCTAACTGGCTGCTCAGGAGGTAAAACCTTGTCCTGAAAAGACTCATCATCCTCGGCCTCAACGACCGGTGGAGCGACACACGCTCGCCTCCTCATTCTGAAAAGACAAACGGAAAGATTCAGACAAAATAGACAACGGAGGAATAACGCTGAAAACTACAGCAAGGAATACTTATCAAGACATACTCGAACCTAATACACTGCAGTAGTCCAACCGAAAACACAACTTTAAAACTAGGACCACAACTCACAAAACTAAGCCCTGACACAGAACTCTGCTCTGATACCAACTTTGTCACGACCCAAAACAGGGGCCATGACCGGCACTAGGGAACGGGAATTCTTTCGAATCCGGAACCCGTAGCAAGCCTAAAAATAAAATAAATCATGCCACAATAACAGTAACAATATAATATATATGCAGCGGAAATAAAAATCTTAAATATCACAATGTCATAATATTAATCACATCAGCTGGATTTAATTCAAAACTCATCTCATCACATATATATATAATCTTTAATACAAATCCAGTTTCAATATAGTACATCTCTTTAAAATAAAGTACATGAAATCCAACACTTTAATTCATAACTACTGCAGTGTCTAGATAAAATAAATAAGACTTAAGTAAATAATTTACATAAAGAAGCCGGGGCGGAAGAAATCCGGCGTATCGACCTGCTACTGAGGTCTAAAGAAGTTGACTCTCCTGAAAAATAGTCAACGGAGGGGAGTCAGACCTCACTGAGTGAATTACTATAATATATATATACATACACACTAAGTGATAATGCATACAGTCAACAGTATATATAATATGTATATATATAGGCAATTGCACACAGATGCAATAAAATCATTTTGTATATATTTTCATTAAAAATCATCTTTTATGAAGGATTACATAGAACCCTAGAATAACGCAACCTCAGAAAATAGTGTTAAACAACACTCTAGCCATATAGGCTCACTTATTCCAAATATATCCACTTAATCCATTTAGACAGTAGACTGGCCCCGAGACACTAAGTCAACCGAGCTCCAGCAGTCTGACTGCCAGTGTGATTGGCCCCGAGACACTTGGTCAACCGAGCTCCAGCAATCACACCCACAAACCACATCTCACATATCGATAATCATAATCAAATCAATATCCATAAATAAGTTAGTATTATAGCCTAAAGCTATAGGCGTACTGGTACGTACTCGGTCCTAGTGCTGCCCACTAGGTAGCACGTTCTATCGATATCCTTCATTAATAAATAATATAAAACATTCATTCACAAAAATAAATGATGCATGAATGTAAATGAAATAACAATATAATCCATATATATACCAGAAATATACCAAAAGTAAACCAGGCATATTTCGAGTATATATACGTCAAATGCATTCAATCGAATTATAAATTAAGCTGGAAATATATTCAAAAACATTTTAAGTATATTTTATTTACAAAACATGTATATAATTTATTATATACCAAAAATAAACCAAAAATATACTTAATATAAACTTAAGAAATATTCAAATTATTCATGCATATTTAATCAACATAAAACATGCATTTCTAAATCATGCATCCTAAGTATATATATATAGTATAGTAACTCACCTAATGCGCTCCACGGGACAGGTCTGACGGGCCTGGTCCACTAGCCCTCGGTCTCAGCGCAACTAAACAAGCAATAAATAATAGACATCAGAATAAACCCTAACAGAAATCCTAGCATTCAATCTAGAGTATTAAACACAGAATCGAAAATTAGGGTTCGATTGGACATCACGTTTTACGAGAATTCTACCGAAAATTCGGCAGAACCTCCCCTGTAAAACGGACATCTCTCTACTCAAAAGAGTAGAGCCGACCCTGCAAAGAAATACACTTCGAGAAATAGGCTCAACACAATCAAAATCCCACGGTCGGACTCCAAACTACAGTCCACCGACCGGGGTCCACAAACACAGAACGATTCTAGATATACCAAAAATATCTTTAAATCACAGAAATACATTTTGTACATAGAAATTACATAATTAACCTTAAAACACTGTAAAAACCGAATAAAACTCATTTTATTAATAAAACCGTAATTTTAAAAAAATTTAAAATAAAATTATATTTTTAATTTTAAAAAATTTAATTATTTAAATTTAATTAAATTAATTTATATTTAAATTAAAATTTAAATTTAATTAATTTATTTAAAATTTTTATATTTAAATTATATTTAATTAAATTTTACTAAGTATACTTCAAAAATTCACCAAAAATCATACAATTATCCAAAATTAATTTTCTCAACATATTTATCAATAATATCAATAATTAAAACTCATTAACCAATAAATTCAAATAAAAACACATTTAACCCTAATTTCTCAAAATCACATAAACTTCAATAATTCAAAATAAATACTTAGAAATTCATAAAAATTCCAAATAAATTCCTATAATTCATTTCAACACCTAATTCAACCATAAACTCCAATTTCATAATTTAAATAATTAATTTCCGAAAATTAGAAAATAATATTAAAATATTCAAAAATACCCAAAAATCCAAAAAATCTCCAAAAATTCTAAAAAAATTCATACATGTAGATTAAGCTACTAGGATCAACATTTATGAAGGGAGTTTCCATGAATCATCCAATTCGAAGCTCAAAAAATCAAAAACCCTAATAGGCCGAAATTGACAAAATCGAAACCTAAGCAATTCTAGACCATTTTAGCTCAAACCAAAGCTAGAATCACACTCACCGGAGCTCAAGGAGAAGAAAGAGACTGGCGGTGTGTCAAAAACCATGGCCGGAATCGACGTGATCGACGGTGGATAGATTTTTGGCTTCTCCGGCCAAAAATCGACTTCCAGGCGTCGGAAATGGCTACCTCAGGCGGCGGAAATGTTGGGGAAGGCGGTGGCACACCGGACGGCACACCCACGGTGAAGAAACGGCGATAGCAGCGACCGGACGGCGAGGAGAAGGATCGGGAGGAAGAAGAAGACTCGGGGGGGCAAAATGGTAATTTTCCAATTCTTTTGATTTTTGATGTATATATGTATATATATATACTTTATACTATATATTAAAATAATATTAAATTACACACATCAAATATACACCACACACATAAAATCTATATTTTAATAATTTATACTAAATAAAATTAATTAAATAACAATAAAACAAATAAATAATTAATAAAATATTAGGGTAATTAATAAACCCTAATTAATTAAAATATACACACACATAAGCTTTATTTAATAATTTAAAAATACGCATGAGTTCATGCAAGTCCGTAAATACATTTAAAATAATTAATAATACATTGTTTACGAGAAAATTTCCCCGAAAATGCAAGTCCCGGGAAAATTTTACGTAAAACACTGAAAATAATACACCGTAATTAAAATAGATTTTAAATACATATTAACTCGTTAAAATATCATATAATGTACAGAAATTATTAACACTGCATATCCCGGTACAGTGTAAAAATATTTAAAAAAAACACGGGATATTACAATCCCCCTCTCCTTTCTTTCTTTCTTTTTTTTTTCTTCCTTATCTATAACCATCACCGCATGTGCCACCACCCAAACCACCACCTCAACTCAGTGGACCACCACTACCACTAGCACCGGCAAGCAGCAGTAGCACAATGGAGGACAACACTGTATGAACGGTGTAGTTCGGTCGCTGGTGAGGAAATCGATCGAGCTTGGGCTCATTTTGAAGCTCACACTACGAGCTTCAATAATACATAGTTATCTTCGAATGAATTGACCGGTAAGGGCTCCGAAAACTCGATTTTATATTTATGACAATATGTTTAATTTGATTTTTCTTATTGAATTTAATTTTACTTGGAGATGTGATAGTTAGATAAATTGATTTTTGAGCTAATATCTACCTAAATATTATTTTTATTTATATTTTTTAAATTATTAAGAAAATATGTATTTTTCGGGTTTGGTTACTGTTCACAATTTCGGGTCTAAAAATTTTCTTATTTTTGTTAAATTTTATATATTATTTAGAGCAAGTTTCATAAAGGAAGTTTATTTAAATCACATACCAAATGTTTATTATGAATTTTTGAATATTTATGTAAAAAAATAGAATTTTTACAGAAATTAATATAAAGGAGTAAATTTTATATTTAATTGGAAATTAATAGTAATTGTTCTATTTAGATAAATTTTGAATAATAGTCGGTATTAAAATAATTTTTATAAAATAATTATTATTTTTAGCTAATTAATATTAATTTCCGGAATTACATCCGAATAATAATTTTAATTATTAATTTTGAACTTAAATGAGTTTTAATTGTTTAAATTAGATAATTTAATTGATTATCGGTAATTAAATGCTATTTAATTTAGAATATTTAAAGAATGGGTTTAATTAATATTATTTATTTATATTTGAAATTTTATTATTTAATTTGGAAAATAAATATTTTTTATGCTTTTATTATATAAATAAGTTGATTTTGATATTTAAATGAGATTTTCATAATTTTGGTTGAATTAATGGTATTTATTATTAGTTTATTTATTGTGAAATTTGATTGAATTTTGATAGTTTATGTCTACATATGTATTTTTGGAAGTTAGTAAATTATTTGACTTTAATTGAAATTGTTGTTAATTATTTTGTTTTAAACTATTTATGGATTAATAAAACTATTAAAAGTAACTTTTAATATTATTTCCCATTTATTAGTTAATTTGTGATAATTTTGGAATAATATGCGAATAATAAATTTATTTGTTATTTTTTAGCTTAAATGGGTATTTTATTATTTTTCTGTTGTTAAATAGTGATTTTAATAATTATTTGCAATCTATGCTAATTATACTATAAAATGGGAATTTTATTCCATTTATTAATTTTATTAGCAAATATTATGTAAAAGCTATAATTTTATTATTTAGTTGGAAAATAAAGGTTTTTAATATTTTTATAAGACATTTTGGCGATTTGAGAAGTTATTATATTTTTATATAGATTTTTATCACTTTTGGGTGAATTATCTGAAATTATATATATATTTGTGGATTGTTGAGGCTCGGTTGGACATTATGAATAGTTCAGGGGCTCAACCCGAGCAGTTGAACTTATGTGTTATAGAAGTATATTTTTTATGCAGGATCGGCCCTACTTTTGTAGGGAGACATCTATTTTACAGAGGAGATTCTGTCAAATTTTTGGTGGATTTTTCATAAAACGTGACAATCGGTTCGAGTCTAGTTTTGAAATTTTGCTCGAGTCGTGTCTAGATCAAGTCATTCTTAGAATTCTAGAATTATTAAATTAGGAATTTATTTCTAATAAGTATTATTTTTTTCTTTAATTGTACCGTGAGCTAAGCCGATCGGACTGAGCCAGTCGACTCAGAATAGTGGAGCGCAGTAGTACTATGAGTTATTATCATATATATGCTTTGCACGTAGAATAAATATTTGTGAGCATCCATATTTTAATAATTTAAATATAAGTATTATTTATTTTATTAAATTAATATATCTATGTTTTGATATATATTTGGTATATTACCTTGAGAATGGATGCTACTATGTTTAAATTATGCATTTCATTATTTTTAATAATTATAAGAAATATTTGAAGGATAGCAGTAGAATGTGCTAGATAGTAGGCTAAACTAGGACTATGTGCACATTATGAGATATTTGATGTGAGATTTAAATAATTGATTATTATGATTAAGGTGAAATAATGGTGTGATTACGGGAGCTCGGTTGACTTAGTGTCTCAGGGCCAGTTTATTATCCAAAAATGGAAAAGAGAAATATTTTGGAATTAAGTGAGCTTGTTGGTTAGTGAGGTTCAGTGATGAGGTTGCGGAATATTTAGGGTTCTGCTATGATCCTTCACCTAAAATAAATATTTTTGCATCTATTATTATATAAAAGTAGATTTTAGCATTTGTATGATATGTATGTATATATATATAGTATATACTGATGCTTGATTATATATGACTTTATGTTGCATATATATATATATATATATATATATATATATATATATATATATATATATAGTATATATATATATATATATATATATATATATATATATATATTATAATAATTCACTCAGTGAAGTCTGATTTCCCTCAATATTTTTTTCAGGATCTACTACTTCAGACTTTCCCTGTAGTACTCTTTGTCATACCCTTTTCTCCTCGGCTGATTTATGTAAATACTGAACTATCGTCTTCTTGTATTTTAGTAATCACTGCAGTATTAGTGTTATTGTGGTAGTATTATGGTGTACTAGTAGAGACCTTGTATTTGAATCTTGTATGAAGATATTTTTATTATGTTATGATATAAATTTTTTATTTTATAATAATAAAGTTTTAATTCTGGTGTATTTTGTAATATATTTGCATGCGTGATGATTTTGGTCTGCCTTTTTTCTCTTCCAATCTGGATTGGGTATAAAGGGCAATTCGTCTGACTTGGTCTAATATTCATGATGACACAAAGGTATAAAACAACTAGATTAACATCTCAAATTATGACTCACAAAGTGGAAACAAGTAATATATTCTTGATAGTCAATGCCATAAGCCAAACAACCAGCAACTGCATAAAAACATGGAATTTTAGTTTGTTGAAATTTACCACATGAACACCTTCTATTCAAAAGATTGATGACTTGTTTGTGTCCACTTTTCTAAGGGAATGATTGAAACCATTTTGTTATTTTAAAAACCAAATTCTGTTGATTATATCTTTTCACGATATGGCCATTCGCATTATCAATCCGATGTTCGATAATTTCCACACATTTAGTTGTCCACAAATATCCTTCATTCATCAATCATGTATATTTTGCTTGATATTTATCAAACATATCAACTAATTTTAGAAAAATTTATTGCATCATGGTTTTACAAGCATTAATCTTATGCTCTCCACATGGCATTTATAGATTATGTGTAGTTGTTATCATGACACCATGGTGATGACCATCATCATGTGATAAAGTCCATTTTTGCTTTGGGATTTTGTCAATCCATTATTTTACTCCTTATGCCTTGCCTCAACTCATGACATCCACTTGTTGAATTTATGTTTTTTATTCTCTCGACCTAAGTAAAATGAATTATTAGTTTTAACATTTAACAAGTGTCAACATTCAATAAATGGATAAGGATTTTCTTATTTTACGTACCAGCTTTCTTAATGATGTTCTTAATTGGTGCATTTTAAAATTTTTATTGTAATTGCTAACCACATGGAGTATACAATATTGATGTCGATTCGCAAGCCATGTTAATTGCTTCATCGTATACTTTATGCCAATGTGACGATAAGAAATTACACAAATATCATCTCTCCTATTACAAACACTAATTTATAACATTGACATAAAATATTCCCAATTATCTTTATTTTCTTTTCCACTAAAGTGAATGTAAAAGGTAATATAACATTGTTTCCATCAATTATTTTAGTGGTTAATAGAACACTTACATACATCCCATACAAAAATGTGTCATCCACATATAAGACAAGTTTGCATAATTTAAACCCATTAATATATGGCTTATATGTAATGAACATTCGCCTAAGTTGTATCACACGTTCAACAAGATGATGATTAATTAAATGTGCCTCCCCTTTATGGTGCCAGAAAGAACTAGGATTAACAGACACAGTGGCATGCATAAAGTGACATATAATTAATATGACTCGTCCCAATCGCCCCACAAATTTGCTATTGCCTTCTATTTTGCATGCCAAACTTTCTTATATGTAGGTGTAATACCAAATTGCTCCTTCAACCTTGCGAGTAATGTTTTGACCTTAATGTCAAGCTACTCCTGTAACATTGCTTGAATGTAACCAAAATAAATTCAGAGTTAAATTTTTAATTATCTTGACTCTAACCAGGAGCACTGCAAGTGTAGGGCCCATCATATCTAGTTATCTGCCATAAACCACTTACTTTCTTCTCAGTTGTTATGTCACGACCCAATTCGAGAGTCATGACCAGTGCTAGGGAATGGGAATTCATTCAAATCCAAAACTCATAGCAAGCCTTAAAAATAAAAATACATGGAATAAATAAATAAAAATACATCAGAATTAAATTTAAATTGATATAAAAATAAATACTTAAATGTCACATCATAATAAAATATTCATACAGTACTTTAATACAAATCCCAAAATCAAAATAACACATGTCACAACCCAAACTGGGGGCCATGACTAGCCCTAGGGAACGGGAATTCTTTCGAATCCATAACCCATAGCAAGCCTTAAAAAAATAAAGCATGCAATAATAATTAAAATAAAATAAATATATATGCATCATAATTAAATCTCAAATTAATATAATAAAAATAATCTCTTTCATATCATGATAACAAAATATTAATACATAATATTCAGAGAAAGACCTCTGAATTAAAATCACATACAGTAAATAAAAATACAACTCATTACTGATACATATGATGACTACTGCAGTTTTCTAGAGTACAATATAAAAATGTCACGACCTAAAACAGGGGCCATGACCGGCGCTAGGGAAAGGGAATTCTTTCGAATCCGGAACCCGTAGCAAGCCTAAAAATAAATAAAACATGCAATAGTAATAATAATATCACAATTAATTAAAATACTATACAGCGGAAATAACTCATAAATATCAAAATAATAATTCATCACTAGGGAATGAATCAAATCCTTGTCTCACATATAAATAAACTCTTTAATACAAGTTTCAGTTCAAATTCTCAAAAATACATAACTCATACAAATATAATACATATAATCCCATAATTTATTTATGACTACTGCAGTGTCTAGATTATAAAATAAAACTCAAGACTCAGATAAGCAGTTTATATAAAGAAGCCAGGGCAGAAGAAATCCGGTGTACAGGCCTGCTACTGAGGTCTGAAGATGATGACTCTCCTGAAAAATAGTCAACGGAGGGGAGTCAGACCTCACTAAGTGAATTACTATAATATATATATACATGCATACTAAATGACAATGCATACAGTCAACAGTATATATCTAATATGTATATATACAGGCAGATACACATAGATGTAGTAAAATCATTTGATATATTTTATTGAAAATCATTGTTCATGAAGGATCAAATAGAACCCTAGAATATCGCAACCTCAAACAGTGTTAGACAACACTCTAGCCATACAGGCTCACTTATTCCAATATATGATCACTTGATCCATTTAGACAGTAGACTGGCCCTGAGACACTAAGTCAATCGAGCTCCAGCAGTCTGACTGTCAGTGTGATTGGCCCCAAGACACTTAGTCAACCGAGCTCCAGCAATCACACACCCAAATCACATCACACATCAGATAAATCAATTCCAATCAATATCCTCAAACTGGTTAGTAATATAGCCTAAATGCTATAAGTGTACCGGTACGTACTCGGTCCTAGTGCTGCCCACTAGGTAGCACGTTCTATTAATATCCTTCATTTTAAATATAAATCATACATTCATAAAAATAAATGATGCATGAATTTAAATAAAATAGCAACATAAACCATATATATACTGGAAATATACCAAAAGTAAACCAGATATAATTCGAGTATATATACGTCAAAGAAATCCATATAGATTACGAAATAAACTAGACATATATTAAAAAACATTTTAAACTTAATTTATTAGCAAAACATGCATATAATTGAAAATATACCGAAAATAAACCAAAAATAAACTAAAAATAAACTTAAATACTAATCAAATTATTTATGCATATTTAATCAAAATAAAACATACATTTCTAAATCATGCACCCTAAACATATATATATATATATATATATATATATATATATATATATATATATATATATATATATATAAAATAGTAACTCACACTCAGTGCGCTCCTCCAGATGGGTCCGACGGGCCTGGTCCACTAGGCCTCGATCTCGACGCAACTAAACAAATAATAAATAATAGACATCAGAATAAACCTAACAGAAAATCCTAGAAACTCGATCTAGAATATTGGACACAGAATCAGAATTAGGGTTTGACCATACATCACGTTTTACGAGAATTCTACCAAAAATTCGATAAAACCTCCCCTGTAAAATGGACATCTCTCTACTCAAAGAGTAGAGCTGGCCCTGCAAAGAAACACACTTCAAAAAATAGGCTCAAAAACACATTTATAACCCCTCAGTCGGACTCCAAACTACAGTCTACCGACCGGGGTGCACAATCACAGAATATTTATAAAAATACCAAAAATACCATTATATCATAGAAATACATTTTATAAATAAAAATTACATAATTAACCTTAAACACAGTAAAAATCGATAAAACTCATTTTATTTAGAAAAATCGTATATTATATATATAATTGAAAATAATTCACGAAAAATAGTTTTAATTAATTAAAAATACTAAATAATTTGTAGAAACCATTTTGATACCTTAAATAGCTATTAAAACCAATTTAATTACGTTTTTAGTCAATTTATGGTAAAATTACCAAAATACCCCTATATATATAAATATACCAAAATTCATTCAAAAATTCACCAAAAATAGTATAATATCCAAAATTAATTTTCTCCACATAATTATCAATAATATCAATAATTAAACTCAATTAACTAATTAATTTCAATTAAAAACACAATTAACCCTATTTTTCAAAAATACATAAACCTAAATAAATTCAAAATAAATACATAGAAATTCATAAAAATTCCAAATAAATTTCTATAATTCATTTAAACACTTATATTTATCATAAAACACAATTTCATAATTTATATAATTAATTTTCGAAAATTAGAAAATAATATTAAAATATTCAAAAATACCCAAAAATCAAAATAATCTCCAAAAATTCTACAAAAATTCATAAATGTAGATTAAGCTAAGAGGAACAAAATTTGTGAAGGATTTTTTCATGAATCAATCAAATTGAAGTTCAAAAAAATCAAGAACCCTAAATGGCCGAAATTGCAAAATCGAAACCTAAGCAAATCAAGACTATTTTAAGTGAAACAAAGCTTGGAATCACACTCACTGGAGCTCAAGGAGAAGAAAGAGACTGGCGGTGTCAAAAACGGTGGCCGAAAACGTCGTGAACGACGTTAGCTCCCACTTTCGGCTTTCCGACCAAAAATGGCTTCCAGACGTCGAAAACAGCTGCAACAGGCGGCGGGGAAGGCTGAGGAAGGAGGTGGCACACCGGGAGGCACACCGATGGCAAGGAAATGGGATGGAAGGCGGCGGAACGGTGATGGGGAACGGTCAGGAGAGAGGAGGAAGAAGAAGGGCAAAGTTGTAAATAAACCAAACTTTAATTTTTGTTTTAATATTAAATGTATATATGTATATATATATACTTTATACTATATATTAAATATACATATATTAAATATATATGTATATATATGTATATATATATTAAATATAAAATTACACACATTAAATATACACCACACACTTATAATTTAATATTTTAATAATTTAATACACCTAAAAATAATTAAATAATATTAAAACAAATTAATAAATAATAAAATATTAGGGTAATTAATTAAACCCTAATTAAATAAATAAATACACGTATATACGGTGTTTAGTATTTTAAAAATATATATGAGTTCATGCAAGTCCGAAAATCTATTTAATATAATTAATAATAAATTATTTACGTGAAAATTTCCCCGAAAATAGAATTCTCGGGAAAATTTTACGTAAAGCACTTAAAATAATACACAATAATTAAAATAGGTTTTAAATACATATTAACTCGTAAAAATATCATAATTATATACAAAATTATTAACACTGCATATCCTGATGAAATATTAAAACATTTAAAAACACGGGATATTACAAAAATTAAGTAGATAATTTACATAATAGAGTCGGGGCGAAAGAAATCCGGCGGATAGGTCTACTGCTGAGGTTTAAAGAAGAGGACTCTCCTAAAAAAATGTCAACTGAGGGGAGTCAGACCTCACTGAGTGAATTGTTATAATATATGTACATGCATTTCCTAAATGTCAAATGCAATCAAACATTCGTATATAACAAATATATATAAAAGAATTTCACACAGATGCTATAAATCACTTATATAGTAATACTGAAAAATATAGATTTATGAAGGATCAAATAGAACCCTATTTAATCGTAACCTCAATCAACAATAACATCACTCTAGCCATATAGGCTCACTTAATTCCAAAAAAATTCACTTAATCCATATGGACAGTAGACTGACCCCGAGACACTAAATTAATCAAGCTCCAACAGTCTGACTGTTAGTGTGATTGGTCCCGAGACACTTAGTCAACTGAGCTCCAGCAATCACACTATCAATCATATCACATTTTAATCAATCAATCAGATCAATCTTAAATAATTCATAATACCACAAATGATTCTCACTCAACCCTAAATCTATCACATCAGTACATACACGGTCCTAGTGTTGCCCACTAGGTAGCACATTCTATTAATATCCTTCATTTAAAATAAATCATTCATGAAAGAAAATAAATAATGCATAATATCATTCAAAATGACAAAATAAACCATATATATACTTGAAATATACTTAAAATAAACTAAGTATATTTCAAGTATATATATGTCAAATAAATTCAAATCAATCATGAAATATACCGAAAGTAAACCAATAATATGCTAAAAACATATTAAGTTTAAATCAATAATAAAACATGCAGTTATTTAAAAGTATATCAAAATATGTTAAGAATATACCTAAAATATACCTAAAGTATACTAAACATTTTAATAAAAAAATTTATGAATATTTACAAATCAAAACATGCATTTCTAAAACATGCAACCTAAGTGCGATGTATATATAAAATAACAACTCACAGGTTTGTACTCCACGAGACTGGTCCAACAGGCCTCGGTCTCGATGTAACTAAACAATAAAATAATTATAGAAATTAGAATGAATCTAACTTTATCTTCTATAGAGACTCGATCAAAGATTATAAAACATAAAATTTCAAAGTTAACCCGATGTCACATTTTACGAGAATTCTATCAAAAATTCGACAGAACCTCCTCTGTAAAATGGACATCTCTCAACTAAAAAGTAGAGCGGTCCTACAAGAAAATCACACTTAGAATCACAAAATTCACATAACCCTCGGTTGGGATCCTGAATTACACAATTTCCCCAACCGAGGTCCACAATTCACCAAAAATCCATATAATATAATAAATATACTAAAAATCAATAAATGCCATAAATATCCTCAAAATAGAAAAATATTATATATTTAACATTAAAACACCAAAAATAATTATTTCCTCAATAATTACATAAAAATCCCGAAATAATAATATAATATTATTAACCTTGGAAACAAAGAATGTGCCATGAGCCTATAAAGGTACTTAAGTGCGGGCAATCGAATCCTTGATTCTTTTATTGACCGAGCCTCATAGAAAACTCCCCTTTCCCCAGTTAATTCTCTCTAAAACTCATTCCTATCATATGCAACATTAGCATCTTGATTTTTGGGAAAATGAAATACATCATTGAGTTCAAACAAACCTAGAGTATGCTCCTCATTCCCCAAATGAAAAATAAACATAAGGGTATGATCATTAAACTCAAAAGAAGAGAGAAATTCACAAGTGGGGATGCCATAAGAAGGATTCTGCATCAAAATAAAACATTCTACCCCATTCTATGAACATACAAATTAATCTCGTCTAACAACCCAATTTCAATCAAAGATATGGCACTTAAATATCTATTTGGCACAATCTTCCTACTCATTATTGCTTGAAACTTATTCCTATGCTCACCATACCTAAATTGAATTTGAGAGGGGAAAGGTTTTACCATTTGTTCCTCATTAGCACCACTCGGATTATTGGAAGTCCTACCATGTCTTGCCCTTTTAGAAGGATTAGTTTGCTTCCTTGCTATGTCCTTCCTCCTTTGATCTTTCTCAATGAGACTTCCTTAAAAAGAACTAAGAGAATATGTAGAGAGGAGAATGGTGTAAAGAATGATTTTGTAGAGAGGAGGTGAGTGTTTATATAGAGAGTAGGATGATGGGGAATTGGGTCAAATTTAATAAGAAATTGAAAAGGTGATCAAGGGTTAGGTTTTCTAGAGCTTGGGAAGTGGAAAAGTGGTCAAAATTAGAGTCCTTAGGGTTTTGGGGAATTGTGGAGTGTTGGAAAGTGGAAAAGTCCATTTAAAACAAAATTTTATGTCTTTTAAAAAAAAAATAGGTCTATCTCGTCACACGACCATGCATGAAATGCGCACAGTCGTGTGTCGAGCAGGCACATGGCCATGTGCCAAATACGCACGGCTGTGTGACTTGATTGGCAGAAAATGGTGATGCAAGTTGCACGGCCATATGCATTTTCAGCACGGTCGTACGACCTGCACATGCATACTTTAGAAAATTCGCTGAATTAAAAATTCAACACACATAGACAAGCAATGCATCATAAATTTAAATTACAAGTCACTTGAAACAATATTCCACTAAACATTTAACTCACAAGACCTCTTTTAGAGCTCCAACCTTTCTCTCATTCCCTGAAATGCATAAGAAACAATCATTAAAAATAGAATAAACTTGAAAAAACATAAAAGAAATAACCAAACAATAAAAACAAAACAAAAATAATAATACTAAAAATAAAAATAGAAACACAAATCAAAATAGTCTTGGTTGAGCCCCCAAGAAGCGCTTTTTTAATGGTCCATGAGCTAGACCATCAAATTAATTATCCAGTTGATTCCTTCAAGTATAAAACTTGATGGAACTCCTCAAATGTGCTTCCATGGTATAGCTTTAGCCTTTGCCCATTCACTTTGAATGTGTCTCCTCTTGTATTGCTCAATTCCACAGCTCCATATGGAAATGAATGAGTTACTATATATGGTCCTGTCCATCTACTTTTCAACTTTCTAAGAAACAATCTGAGCCATGAGTTGAACAACTAAACTTGATCACCTTCCTTAAACTCCTTAATTCTTACTCTTGCATCATGCCATCTCTTAGTACGTTCTTTATAAATCCTTGAATTTTCATAAGCAGCTTCTCTTATCTCTTTAAGTTTATTCAACTATAACATCCTTCTCTCAACTGCCTTCCTAAAGTCAAAATTCAAGGCTTTCACTACCCAGTAGGCCTTGTGTTCAAGCTTAATAAGAAGATGGCATGCCTTGCCATAAAACACCCTGAAGGGAGACATCCCAAGAGGTGTTTTGTACACTGTTCTATATGCCCATAAGGCATCATCAAGCTTCCTTGCCC
Organism: Mallotus nudiflorus; assembly: GCA_947683625.1. Lineage (NCBI taxonomy): Eukaryota > Viridiplantae > Streptophyta > Magnoliopsida > Malpighiales > Euphorbiaceae > Mallotus > Mallotus nudiflorus. The sequence continues at coordinate 550,184 of CANTUR010001249.1, forward strand.
ATTCTTTCCTTTACTTACTTACTATTCTCTCCAAAATCTTCTTTAACTCCCTATTACTCACCTCAACTTGACCACTGGTTTGTGGGTGATAAGGTGTAGCTACCCTGTGTTTCACACCATAGCGAGCTAATAAAGTTTCCATATTCTTGTTGCAGAAGTGTGTTCCCCTATCACTTATGATGACTCGAGGCATTCCGAATCAAGAGAATAACTTCTTTAAGAACCTGCAAACAACCCTTACATCATTGACTGTACATGCCTGAGCTTCCACCCACTTATAAACATAATCCACACAAGCAAGAATATACCTATTACCATCTAACACTGGAAATGGTCCCATCAAATCAATGCCACAAACATAAAAAATTTCCACCTCTAGAATTCTAGATTGGAGCATTTCATCCTTCTTTGAAATGTTTCCACTCCTTGGGCATGCGTCACAATGCATCACAAAATCTCTAGCATTTTGAAAGATTGACGGCCAATAAAACCTTGTTTTAAGAACCTTAGTAGCTAGTCTTTATGGTCCATAATGTCCATCATTGACCCTCCTATGATAGTGTTGTAAGATTTCTCCTACTTCCTCATTTATTACACATCTCTTCACCATGCCATCGTTGCACAGTTTCCACAAAAATGGCTCATCCCAAATGTAAAACTTAGCATCACGAATCAACTTTTTCTTTTGCTGAGGAGTGAACTCTTTTGGAATTTCACCCACTGACAAAAAATTTGCTATATCAACAAACCAAGGAGCACCCATAAATCCTATAGCAAAAAGCATTTCGTCAGGGAACATCTCCTTGATAGGCTCTTGCTTATCACTTTCCTCTTATTCTAACTCCAACCTTGAAAGATGATCAACTACTACATTTTCAGCTCCTTTCTTATCTCTGATCTCAATATCAAACTCTTACAACATAAGTACCCATCTCATGAGCCTTGGTTTTGAATCCTTTTTGTTCATTAAATACTTCAATGATACATGATCTATGTATACAATTGCCATAGATCCAAGGAGGTACGATCTGAACTTGTCAAAAGCAAATATAATAGCCAGCATCTCCTTTTCTGTAGTAGCATAATTCAATTGAGTATCTGTCAATGTTCGGCTCATATAATAGATCACATACAACCTATTCTCCTTTCTTTGGCCAAGAATGACTCCTATTGCATGATCATTGGCATCACACATCAGCTCGAATGGTAGGCTCCAATATGGTGCCATCACTATAGGAGCAGAAACAAGTGCTTGTTTCAACCTGTCAAAAGCCAATTTGTAATCATCAGTAAAATCAAAAGGTGAATCTTTTTCAAGTAACTTACAAAGGGGTTTTAAGATTTTTGAAAAATCCTTGATAAATCGCCTATAGAAGCCTGCTTGACCAAGAAAACTCCTAACTCCTTTAACATTTGTGGGGTATTGCAACTTCTTAATTGCCTCCACCTTTGCTTTATCAATCTGAATGCCATGAGTTGAAATCTTGTTTCCAAGTACAATACCTTCATCTACCATGAAATGGCACTTTTCCCAATTCAGCACCAAATTTGTTTCCTCACAACGTGCTAGAACTTGCTCCAAATTGCTCAGACATCGTTCAAATGAGTTTCCATAGACAGAAAAATCATCCATGAAAGCATCCATGATCTCCTCCACTAAATCTGCAAATATAGCCATCATACATCTCTGAAAAGTTATAAGAGCATTACATAATCCAAATGGCATCCTCCTATATGCAAATGTGCCATAAGGACATGTAAAGGTGGTCTTCTCTTGATCTTTTGGAGCTATTGCAATTTGATTATAGCTTGAGTAACCATCCAGGAAGCAGTAAAAAGCATGTCCTACTATCCTCTCCAATATTTGATTAATAAAGGGTAATGGGAAATGGTCTTTCCTTGTGGATGAATTTAGTTTCCTGTAATCAATGCACACTCTTCATCCATTCACAACTCTTGTAGGAACAAACTCTCCTTCTGTATTTTGCACAATTGTTATTCCCCCTTCTTTGGCACACACTGAATTAGGCTAACCCAAGCACTGTCAGAGATTGGATAAATAATTCCTGCATCAAGTAGTTTGACCACTTCTTTTTTCACCACCTCTTGCATATTCGGGTTGAGCCTCCTCTATCTTTCAATGGTTGGCTTGTGTCCATCCTCTATCAAAAACTTATAAATGCAATAAAAGGGACTTATTCCTCTTATATCCAAAATCTGCTAATCGATTGCCTTTATTTTTCTCTTCAGCATGTTCACCAACAAATCCTCTTGCTCTTTGCTAAGTTTAGAAGATATAATCACAAGTAAAGTTTGGTTATCACCAAGAAAAGTGTACCTTAAATATTGAGGTAACAACTTCAAGTCTAGTTTTAGTGGTTTTATGATTGAGGGTAGTGTGGGTTCAATGTTTGGTAATTGTATGTATGGTTGGTGCGAGTATTTGAGAGTCACTTCTTCTTGAGAAGATTGTACCTGTAAGCACTTCTTAATATTCTTAACTTCTAAAGACCATGCCAACCTCCGTCATTGGACTTCATTCACACATTCATCAATGACTTTAACTCATATGCAAAAATCTTCATCATAGGGATATTTCATAGTTTCATCATAGACGTCAATTATTGCTCTAGCAGTGTAAAGGAATGGCATACCAAGGATTAGTGGAACCTCCTCATCTTATTTAAAGTCAAGGACTATAAAATCCATTGGAAAAATAAATTTTCCAACCCTTACAAACACATCCTCCACTATCCCTTCTGGTTCCTTCATTGTCCTATCTGCAAGTTGTAATTGAATGCTTGTAGATTTTGCTTCTCCTAATCCTAATTTCCTATAAAAATACAAAGGCATAAGATTAATTGAAGCTCCATAATCACATAAAGCTCTTTGAAAATTTAAATTTCCTACAAAATAAGGAATAGTGAGACTCCCTGGATGCTTCCTTTTTAAAGGAAGTTTCTTCGAGATGATAGCGCTACACTCCTTTATGAGTGTGATGGTCTCACATTCTTGCAGTTTCTTTTTGTTGGAAATCAGTTCCTTGAGTAATTTAGCATACTTAGGTATTTGCGAAAGACATTCCACCAGAGGCATGTTGATGTGGAGTGCTTTAAACCTCTCTAAAAACTTAGCAAATTTCTAATCATGCTCCTGTTTCTTCAATCTTTAAGGGTATGGAGCTGGAGGTTTGTAAGGTTTCACTAGTGATGGTGTAGGTTTCTCTACTACTCATTCCTTATTGTTGTTATCACCTTACAGCTTCTCCTATATTTGCACTTCGACCCATTCATCCTGTTGCTCTTTCTCCTCTTCCTTCTTCTTTTCCTGCTCATATTCTATTGTTGCTTTTGGGATTTGGATCTCTATTCCACTTCTCAAGGTGATAGCCTTCAACTGTTCTTTTGGCTTCTTCTCAGTGTTGCTTGGCAAAAAAAACCTTGATTCCTCCTCCTTAATAAAGAATTTGCCAACTGCCCCATTTGCACCTCCAAATTATAAATAGAGGAAGAGTGGTTCTTAAACATCAGCTGAGTGTATTGATACATTTGCTCAAATCTGCCTTCCAACCTCTTTGTAGCTTCATCTTGTTAATTCATTTTTATGGACATCACATCCATGAACTTCTCTAACTTGCTCTCTAGAGAACTCCCAAAAGATGAATTTTTTTCTTGATGGTAATTTGGTTGTTTGTCACGACCCAAAACAGGGGCCATGACCGGCGCTAGGGAACGGGAATTAGCAAGCCTAAAAATAAAATAAATCATGCAATAATAATAATAACAATATTATATGCAGCGGAAATAAAAATCATAAATATCACAATAGTATATACACCAACTGGATTTAAGTTAAATCTCATCTCATAGATATATAAATCTTTTAATACAAATCCAGTTTCAATATAATACATCTCTTTAAATAAAATACATGAAATCCAATACTTTAATTCACAACTACTGCAGTGTCTAGATAAAATAAATAAGACTCAAGTAAATAATTTACATAAAGAAGCCGGGGCGGAAGAAATCCAGCGTATCGACCTGCTACTGAGGTCTGAAGAAGTTGACTCTCCTGAAAAATAGTCAACGGAGGGGAGTCAGACCTCACTGAGTGAATTAGTATAATATATATATACATACACACTAAGTGATAATGCATACAGTCAATAGTATATATGTAATATGTAAATATATACATGCAAATTCACACAGATGCAGAAAAATATTTTTTTTTATATATTTTATTGAAAATCCCAGTTTATTAAGGATCACATAGAACCCTAGAATATCGCAACCTCAAAAATAGTGTTAGACAACACTCTAGCCATATAGGCTCACTTAATCCAAATATATCCACTTAATCCATTTAGACAGTAGACTGGCCCCGAGACACTAAGTCAACCGAGCTCCAGCAGTCTGACTGCCAGTGTGATTGGCCCCGAGACACTTGGTCAACCGAGCTCCAGCAATCACACCTCCAAACCATATCTCACACATATCAATAATCACATCAAATCAATATCCATAAATAAGTTAGTATTATAGCCTAAATACTATAGGCGTACCGGTACGTACTCGGTCCTAGTGTTGCCCACTAGGTAGCACGTTCTATCGATATCCTTCATTAATAAATAATAAAACATACATTCATAAAAATAAATGATGCATGAATTTCAATAAAATAATAACATAAACCATATATATATCGGAAATATACCAAAAGTAAACCAGGTATATTTCGAGTATATATATGTCAAATGAATTCAATCAAATTATAAATTAAGTTGGAAATATATTTAAAAAAATTTTAAATATATTTTATTTACAAAACATGCATATAATTTAATATATACCAAAAATAAACCAAAAATATACTTAAATACAAATCATATTATTTATGCTTTTTAATCGAAATAGAATATATATTTCTAAATCATGCATCCTAAACATATATATATAGTATAGTAACTCACAAATTAGTGCGCTCCTCGAGATGGATCCGACGGGCCTGGTCCACTAGCCCTCGGTCTCGGCGTAACTAAACAAGCAATAAATAATCGACATCAGAATAAACCTAATAGAAATCCTAAAATTCAATCTAGAATATTTAAATACGAAAACAGAATTAGGGTTCGACTGGACATCACGTTTTATGAGAATTCTACCGAAAATCCGGCAGAACCTTCCCTATAAAACGGACATCTCTCTACTCAAAAGAGTACAGCCGACCCTGTAAGGAAATACACTTTGAAAATAAACACCACATCTCATTCACAACCCCTCGGTCGGACTCCAGACTACAATCTACCGACCGGGGTCCACAAACACAGAATAATTCTAGATATACCAAAAATACCCTTAAAAATAGAAATTCGTTTTATAAGTAGAAATTACATAATTAACCTTAAAACACAGTAAAAACCGATAAAAACTCATTTTATTAGTAAAACCGTATATTATATATATAATTGAAAATAATTCACGAAAAATAGTTTTAATTAGTTAAAAATACCAATTAATTTGTAGAAATCATTTTTATACCTTAAATAACTATTAAAACCAATTAAATTACATTTTTAGCCAATTTAGGGTAAAATTACCAAAATACCCCTATATATATAAATATACTATAATTACTTCAAAAATTCACCAAAAATTATACAACTATCCAAAATTAATTTTCTCAACATATTTATCAATAATATCAATAATTAAACTCAATTAACCAATTAAATTCAAATAAAAATACATTTAACCTAATTTTTCAAATTTACATAAACTTCAATAATTCAAAATAAATACTTAGAAATTCATAAAAATTCCAAATAAATTCCTATAATTCATTTCAACACCTAATTTAACCATAAACTCCAATTTCATAATTTAAATAATTAATTTCCAAAAATTAGAAAATAATATTAAAATATTCAAAAATACCCAAAAATCCAAAAAATCTCCAAAAATTCATACATGTAGATTAAGCTATTAGGATCAACATTTGTGAAGGGAGTTTTCATGAATCAATCAATTCGAAGCTCAAAAAAATCAAAAACCCTAATGTGACCGAAATTGAAAATTCGAAACCTAAGCAATTCTAGACCATTTAAGCTCAAACCAAAGCTAGAATCACACTCACCAGAGCTCAAGGAGAAGAAAGAGACCAGCGGTGTCGAAAATGGTGGCCAGAAACGAGAGAAACCGCAAAGGGACAATTTTCGGCCAAAAGAGGAAAATGGGGCTGCCGGCGTCGGGGAAGGGAGCTGCTGGCGGCGGGGGACGGCTGGGAACGGCGGTGGCAAGCCGAGAGGCACACCGACGGTAGGTGACCAGAGTTGCTGCGGTAAGGGGTGAGGTGGGTGGTGGTCGGGCGCGGGAGAGAAAGAAAGAAGAAGAAGAAGAAAAAGAAAAAGAAAAAGAAAAAGAAAAAAAAAAGAAAAAAAAAAGAAAAAAGAAAAAAGAAAAAGAAAAAAATAAAATAATTTTAATAATTTAATAATAAATAAAATAATTAAATAACAATAAATTAATAAATAAATAATAAAATATTAGGGTAATACATTAAACCCTAATTAAATAAATATACACACATAGGCTTTATTTAGTATTTTAAAAATACGTATGAGTTCATGCAAGTCCGAAAATACATTTAAAATAATTAATAATACATTGTTTACATGAAAATTTCCTCGAAAATGCAAGTGCCGGGAAAATTTTATGTAAAACACTAGAAATAATACACAGTAATTAAAATAGGTTTTAAATACATATTAACTCGTAAAAATATCGTATATATATTCAAAATTTATTAACACTGCATATCCCGGTACAGTGTAAAAATATTTTAAAAACACGAGATATTACAGTCTTCCCCCCTTACAAGAATTCATCCCCGAATTCCAGAAAACAAGATCAAGAAGGAAAGAGATACGGGTAAGAAGCTCGCATCTCAGCTTCAGTCTCCCACGTATGCTCTTCAACTCTGTCGCTACGCCACAGAACCTTGACTATCGGAATCTGTTTCGATCGCAACTGTCGAACTTGATAATCTACGATCGCCACAGGTTCTTCCACAAATGTCAAATCTTCACTCACTTCTACACTGTCAGGTTGCAACACGTGTGAAGGGTCTGAGATATACTTCCTCAACATCGAGATATGAAATACTGGATGCACTTGTGACATACTCGGAGGTAAATCCAACCGATATGCAACAGTGCCAACTCTCTCCAGAATCTCAAACGGTCCAATATATCTCGGTGCTAACTTACCCTTCCTTCCAAATCTCATCACACCCTTCATCGGAGATACTTTCAGAAAAATAAAATCTCCAACCTGAAACTCCACATCTCTGCGCCTCGGATCCGTATAACTCTTCTGTCTGCTAACTGCGGTCTCTAATCTTCGCTTAATCACGGTGACTTTCTCTGCAGCATCCTGAACCATCTCAGGTCCAGTCAAAGCTCTCTCACCAATCTCATCCCAACTCAGAGGGGATCTACACTTCCTTCCATACAATGCCTTGTATGGTGCTATACCAATACTGCTATGGTAGCTGTTATTATATGCAAACTCAACGAGTGGCAAATGATCATCCCAGCTACCTCCCAAATCCAAGACACACATCCTCAACATATCTTCCATTGTCTGGATCGTCCTCTCAGACTGACCATCTGTCTGAGGATGAAAAGCAGTACTAAAATCTAACCTAGTGCCCATCGTTTCCTGCAACTTCTGCCAAAAACGAGAAGTAAACACCGAAACTCTATCTGACACAATGGACATAGGTACTCCATGAAGGCACACAATATGCTTCACATACAACTTCGCCAATCTAGCAACTGAATATATGGCTTTCACAGGCAAGAAATGTGCAGACTTCGTCAACCTGTCTACAATCACCCAGATGGAGTCGTATCCATCCTTCGAACGAGGTAAACCGACCATAAAATCCATAGCTATCCTTTCCCATTTCCACTCGGGAATAAGAAAAGGCTGAAGCTTCCCAGAAGGCTTCTGATGTTTGGCTTTCACTTGCTGACACGTCAAGCACTTCGCAACATAATCAGCGACATCCTTCTTCAATCCATCCCACCAGTATAGATCTCTGATACTGTGGTACATCTTAGTAACACCTGGATGTACACTGTAGGCTGTAGAATGTGCTTCCTCTAAAATCTCCTTTCTCAAGTCATCCACATCGGGAACACACAATCTACTACTGATCCACAACACACCATCATCATCGAGTGTGAAATCAGTGAACTTCCCTGATCTGACATTCTCTGCAAGCTCTTCCAGAATAGGATCTCGACTCTGAGCTACTTTAATCCTATCCCTCAGTACAGATCGCACTTTAAATTGAGCTAGCAGTCTACCTGATCTACTTATCTTCATCATCATACCTTGATCCACCAACAGATGCAATTCCTGGATCAATGATCTTCTCTCAACACCGATGTGAGCAAGACTACCTGAGGACTTCCTACTCAAGGCATCTGCTACCACATTAGCTTTACCCGGATGATATAATATCTCACAATCGTAATCCTTCAACAATTCTAACCATCTTCTCTGCCTTAGATTCAAATCTCTCTGCTGAAAAATGTACTTAAGGCTCTTGTGATCAGTAAATATCTCACAAGTCACCCCGTACAGATAATGTCTCCAAATCTTCAAAGCAAATATCACTGCAGCCATCTCAAGATCATGTGTAGGATAGTTCTGCTCATGCTTCTTCAACTACCTCGAAGCATAGACTATCACCCTTCCATTCTGCATCAACACACAACCAAGACCAATTCTAGAGGCATCACAGTACACTGTGAACTTATCCACACTATTAGGCAAAGCTAATACTGGCGCTGTGGTCAACTTCTCTTTCAACAACTGAAAACTATTCTCACAAGCTTCTGACCACTCGAATCTAACATTCTTCTGAGTCAAGCGAGTTATAGGGGCTGCAATTCTGGAAAAATCCTGCACAAATCGCCTATAATACCCGACTAAACCTAGAAAACTCCGAATTTCAGTGACCGAAGTAGGTCTAGGCCACTCAGATACTGCCTCAATCTTCTGTGGATCAACTTGAATACCTTCTTTAGACACTACGTGTCCAAGAAAAGAAACACTCTCCATCCAAAAATCACACTTCGAGAATTTAGCATAAAGCTGATGATCTCTCAGTGTCTGTAGTACAATCCTCAAGTGATATACATGCTCTTCCATACTCCTAGAATATACCAGTATATCATCAATGAAGACTACCACAAACTGATCCACATACGGTCTGAATACCCTGTTCATCAGGTCCATAAAAGCTGCTGGTGCATTAGTCAAACCAAAAGACATCACCAGAAACTCATAATGGCCATATCTAGTGCGGAACGCTGTCTTAGGAATATCAGCTTCACTGATACGCAGCTGATGATAACCCGACCTCAAGTCAACCTTAGAAAAGAACTGTGCACCCTGAAGCTGATCAAACAAATCATCTATCCTCGGGAGAGGATACTTGTTCTTCACTGTTACCTTATTCAGCTCTCTGTAGTCAATGCACAGTCTCAGGGTACCATCCTTCTTCTTCACAAACAAGACTGGTGCACCCCAAGGAGAAACACTAGGTCTGATAAAACCTTTATCCAATAACTCTTGTAACTGCTCCTTCAGCTCTCTCAACTCTGCAGGAGCCATACGATAGGGTGGCATAGATATAGGAGTAGTACCTGGTACCACATCTATACAGAACTCAATCTCTCTATGAGGTGGTAAACCTAGCAACTCCTTGGGAAAAATATCAGGAAACTCACAAGCAACAGGAACATCTGTGAGTGACAACTTCTCCATTGAAGTATCCCTGACCAATGCCAAATATCCCTGACAACCTTTCCTCAACAACTTCCTAGCCGTAACAGCAGAAATAAGATTCTGAGGTGCTAAACTCCTATCACCAACAAACTTAAACTCTTCTTCATCGGGAATTCTAAAAGTCACCTCCTTATTCCTGCAATCCACCACGACATAGTGCTGAGATAACCAATCCATTCCCAAAATAACATCAAACTCCATCATATCCAACAAAATCAAATCAGCGGGTAATTCTCTACCTCCCACGAGAACTGGACAACCAGAAAGAACAATATCCGTGACCAAGGAATCACTCAGAGGAGTGGCAACAGACAAAGGAAAAGCCATCCTCGAAGCTTGCCAACAAGATTTAGAAGCAAAAACGGGAGAAACAAATGAATGCGTGGCACCCGGATCAAACAAAACCCAAGCATCCAGGTAACAAACAGAAATAATACCTGCCACGACTGCATTAGATACCTGAGCATCCTGCTGAGTAAGATGAAAGACTCTGGCCTGACCTCGACCTCCTTGCTGACTGGTAGAAGCCTGGCCAACACCTCTGGCACCTCCTCTAGTACCTCTATCACGACTCTGCTGTGGAACAAACTGAGTGGAACTCTGATGTTGGGCTGGAGGTAACTGAAATGGCATGGGTGTAGTACTAGCAATCGACTACTGTGGGAATCGCGGAATCTGCTGCTGCTGATACCCAGAGTAAGGACACGATCTGGCAAAATGTCCTGTCTGCCCACATTTGAAACATGTTAATGGTGTCAGATAACACGGTCCCTGATGGACTCTACCACAAGTCTGACAAACACTGGCCGCTGATCCGGAACTACGACCACTGCTGCTGCTCGAAGCACCTGACCCAAATCTGAACGATCTACGCTGACCTCCACGGCCATGTCTACTGCTTCGATGCACTCGCTGCTGCTGTCTCTGACTCTGCTGAGTCAGACCTCACTGCTGACTACTCGAACCAACATGAAAACTCGAATACGAAGTAGCCTGCGATCCACTCGACTGAACTCCCAATTGGTAGTAATCAGGCATCGCTCCCTGCCTAACTAGTCTCAGCTCAATCTCCTTAGCCAACTCAATCACAGACTCGAGAGTAAGGCCTATTGTAGGCATACCAGCAAAAGCTGAACCCAAACCAGTAACATATGTAGTGACCGTGAAATACTGATCTCACATCAGATCCTCAGCATATCTACCCAGACGAAGAAACTCTCGGGTATACTCCTCTACAAATCGATCTCCACGAGAAATACTGGTCAGACGGAGATGATAGCTCAAACGAAGAGGCTCTAGACAGAATCTCTTCATGAATCGCTCTCGAAACTGAGCCCATGTCATCGTCATCATATAGGGCTGGATCATCTGAATGAACCAATCTAGAGCTGGTCCCTCGACAGACAACTCAATGATCATGATCCGCTGGTATTCGGTATGAGCAGTCCGAGTCCTAGTCTCAATCGCATGCAGAAAATCTAACGGATCGAAAGTACCATCGAAAGTAATCCTGCCAACTCGGGCATAGAACAAAGCTGCCTTAGGGTCAGACATACCCTGCTGATAGGCAGGCTGAACAGGCTGAACAACCGGAGGAACAGGAACATCAAACTCGGGCTCTACAGGCTCCTCGTCATATAACTCTCTCTGCCTACGGTGACCTGCCGCTCCTCGAGGTCTACCTCTGCCATGACCTCTACGTCTAACTGGCTGCTCAGGAGGTAAAACCTCATCCTGAAAAGACTCATCATCCTCGGCCTCAACGATCGGTGGAGCGACACGCGCTCGCCTCCTCATACTGAAAAGACAAACGGAAAGATTCAGACAAAATAGACAATGGAGGAATAACACTGAAAACTAAAGCAAGGAATACTTATCAAGACATACTCAAACCTAATACACTGCAGTAGTTACCAAAAGAAAACACAACTTTAAAACTAGGGCTACAACTCACATAACTAAGCCCTGACACAGAACTCTGCTCTGATACCAACTTTGTCACGACCCAAAACAGGGGCCATGACCGGCGCTAGGGAACGGGAATTCTTTCGAATCCGAAACCCGTAGCAAGCCTAAAAATAAAATAAATCATGCAATAATAACAATAACAATATTATATGCAGCGGAAATAAAAATCATAAATATCACAATAGTATATACACCAACTGGATTTAAGTTAAATCTCATCTCATAGATATATAAATCTTTTAATACAAATCCAGTTTCAATATAATACATCTCTTTAAATAAAATACATGAAATCCAATACTTTAATTCACAACTACTGCAGTGTCTAGATAAAATAAATAAGACTCAAGTAAATAATTTACATAAAGAAGCCGGGGCGAAAGAAATCCAGCGTATCGACCTGTTACTGAGGTCTGAAGAAGTTGACTCTCCTGAAAAATAGTCAACGGAGGGGAGTCAGACCTCACTAAGTGAATTAGTATAATATATATATACATACACACTAAATGATAATGCATACAGTCAATAGTATATATGTAATATGTAAATATATACATGCAAATTCACACAGATGCAGAAAAATATTTTTTTTATATATTTTATTGAAAATCCCAGTTTATTAAGGATCACATAGAACCCTAGAATATCGCAACCTCAAAAATAGTGTTAGACAACACTCTAGCCATACAGGCTCACTTAATCCAAATATATCCACTTAATCCATTTAGACAGTAGACTGGCCCCGAGACACTAAGTCAACCGAGCTCCAGTAGTCTGACTGCCAGTGTGATTGGCCCCGAGACACTTGGTCAACCGAGCTCCAGCAATCACACCTCCAAACCATATCTCACACATATCAATAATCACATCAAATCAATATCCACAAATAAGTTAGTATTATAGCCTAAATACTATAGGCGTACCGGTACGTACTAGCACGTTCTATCGATATCCTTCATTAATAAATAATAAAACATACATTCATAAAAATAAATGATGCATGAATTTCAATAAAATAATAACATAAACCATATATATACCGGAAATATACCAAAAGTAAACCAGGTATATTTCGAGTATATATATGTCAAATGAATTCAATCAAATTATAAATTAAGTTGGAAATATATTTAAAAACATTTTAAATATATTTTATTTACAAAACATGCATATAATTTAATATATACCAAAAATATACTTAAATACAAATCATATTATTTATGCATTTTAATTGAAATAGAATATATATTTCTAAATCATGCATCCTAAGCATATATATATAGTATAGTAACTCACAAATTAGTGCGTTCCTCGAGATGGATCCGACGGGCCTGGTCCACTAGCCCTCGGTCTCGGTGCAACTAAACAAGCAATAAATAATCGACATCAGAATAAACCTAATAGAAATCCTAAAATTCAATCTAGAATATTTAAATACGAAAACAGAATTAGGGTTCGACTAGACATCACGTTTTACGAGAATTCTACCGAAAATCCGACAGAACCTCCCCTGTAAAATGGACATCTCTCTACTCAAAAGAGTAGAGCCGACCCTGCAAGGAAATACACTTTGAAAATAAACACCACATCTCATTCACAACCCCTCGGTCGGACTCCAGACTACAATCTACCGACCGGGGTCCACAAACACAAAATAATTCCAGATATACCAAAAATACCCTTAAAAATAGAAATTTGTTTTATAAGTAGAAATTACATAATTAACCTTAAAACACAGTAAAAACCGATAAAAACTCATTTTATTAGTAAAACCGTATATTATATATATAATTGAAAATAATTCATGAAAAATAGTTTTAATTGGTTAAAAATACCAATTAATTTGTAGAAATCATTTTTATACCTTAAATTACTATTAAAACCAATTAAATTACATTTTTAGCCAATTTAGGGTAAAATTACCAAAATACCCCTATATATATAAATATACTATAATTACTTCAAAAATTCACCAAAAATTATACAACTATCCAAAATTAATTTTCTCAACATATTTATCAATAATATCAATAATTAAACTCAATTAACCAATTAAATTCAAATAAAAACACATTTAACCTAATTTTTCAAATTTACATAAACTTCAATAATTCAAAATAAATACTTAGAAATTCATAAAAATTCCAAATAAATTCCTATAATTCATTTCAACACCTAATTTAACCATAAACTCCAATTTCATAATTTAAATAATTAATTTCCAAAAATTAGAAAATAATATTAAAATATTCAAAAATACCCAAAAATCCAAACAATATCCAAAAATTCTACAAAAATTCATAAATGTAGATTAAGCTACTAGGATCAACATTTGTGAAGGGAGTTTTCATGAATCAATCAATTCGATGCTCAAAAAAATCAAAAACCCTAATGTGACCAAAATTGAAAATTCAAAACCTAAGCAATTCTAGACCATTTAAGCTCAAACCAAAGCTAGAATCACACTCACCGGAGCTCAAGGAGAAGAAATAGACTGACGGTGTCGAAAATGGTGGCCAAAAATGAGAGAAACGGTAAAGGGACAATGTTCGACCAAAAGAGGAAAATGGGGCTGCCGGCGTCGGGGAAGGGAGCTACTGGCGGCGGGGGACGGCTGGGAACGGTGGTGGCAAGCCGGGAGGCACACCGACGGTAGGTGACCAGAGTTGCTGCGGTGAGGGGTGAGGTGGGTGGTGGTCGGGCGCGGGAGAGAAAGAAAGAAGAAGAAGAAGAAGAAAAAAAAGAAAAAGAAAAAAAAGAAAAAAGAAAAAAGAAAAAGAAAAAAATAAAATAATTTTAATAATTTAATAATAAATAAAATAATTAAATAACAATAAATTAATAAATAAATAATAAAATATTAGGGTAATACATTAAACCCTAATTAAATAAATATACACACACAGGCTTTATTTAGTATTTTAAAAATACGTATGAGTTCATGCAAGTCCGAAAATACATTTAAAATAATTAATAATACATTGTTTACGTGAAAATTTCCCCGAAAATGCAAGTCCCGGGAAAATTTTACGTAAAACACTGGAAATAATACACAGTAATTAAAATAGGTTTTAAATACATATTAACTTGTAAAAATATCGCATATATATTTAAAATTTATTAATACTGCATATCCCGGTACAGTGTAAAAATATTTTAAAAACACGGGATATTACATTGTTGGTGTTACACATTATGCCTTACAAAACTAGGTGGTGCTTGTGGCCTCCACTGGTTGTTCCCTTGATTTCTCCAAGAGAAATTAGGATGATTTCTCCAACTTGGACTATAGGTGTTGCCATGCACTTGGTTCTATTGTCCTTTAAAGTTGTTCACAAAGTTTACATTCTCTATGGATAAGCTTTGCATCATCTGACACTCTATAGTTGGATGACTACCCTGACATAATTCACAAGAGGAAGAAAAGTTAGATGTGGCATTGATATTCATTTTATCCATTCTTTTAGATAAAGCATCCATCTTTGCATTTAACATCATCAAACTGTCAACTTCCATTGCTCCCCCTCTCTTTGGAATAGCTCTCTCACTGGACCAGAGGCTTTGGGTATTAGCCACTTCTTTAAAAAGCTCTAAGGCATCTTCTGGTGCCTTAGACATGATATTTCCTCCTGCTGATGCATCTACGTTTGCTCTCACTGCAGGATTGACACCCTTGTAAAAAAGATTGTGCCAAATCCCATGAAGGAATCAGTTGTGGTGGACATTGTCGCTAAATATCCTTGAATCTATCCTAACACTCATAAAAACTTTCATCATCTCTTTGATAGAAAGAGTTGATTTCATTTCTAATTTTGGGTACTTTAGCTGGTGGAAAGTACTTATTGAAAAAGGTTGTATAAAGCTCTTGCCATGTGTTTATGGAGTTAGGTGCTAAGCTAGTGAACCATCTTTTTGCTCTATCCATTAATGAAAATGGAAAAAGGATGAGCCTAATTACTTCGAGCTAACTCTATTCATCTTGAAGGTCAAACAACACTCCAAAAATCTTGTCATGTGACCAATTGGATCCTCATGTGGTAAGCCACTAAATTGTGAGTTTTTAATCATTTGGATCATGGCGAGTTTGATTTCAAAGTTGTTTGCAGCAACCGCCGGCCTCACAATCAGAGTTTGGTCTCCTTGGACATTGGGACTCACAAAGTCCCTTATAGTTCTGTGGGCAACCTACCCATTTTGGCCATTTTGCCCATTGTGTGCTTCCCTACCCCCCAGAGGCGAGTTTCTTTCATCTTCCCCTCCGTTCATCCTATCTCTATTATGTCTTCTCTTTCTATGAATAGTTTTTTCAATCTCTAAATCAAGTGGTATTAACTGGACTCCTTGTCTGCTTGCACCATGCATTGTGTGCATGCAATAACAAGAGTTCCTGTAAAACCAAAAAAACAAAAATAAAAGTAAAAAATAACATCCAAATCAAACAACACAAAATTCTCAACAATATCAATTTGGTACTCCCTGGCAACAGTGCCAAAAACTTGGTTGGATTTTCACAAGTATACAGATTTGTACAAGTAGTAATTAAACATTGATCCCAAAGAGATTGCAGATTGACTACAGTGATACTAGTTGTGTTTGTTTGTTTAAACAATGAAAAAGGGTATTTTGAATTAAACTAAAAATTAAACTAAAACAAAACATTGAAAATCACAATGAAATAACAATCACTTTAGAGAGCTAGGGTTCTTATTACCAATTCAACCTTTATTTAAAATCAATTAACTACTAAGCCATACCTAACCTTAATCCAATTTGAGGATTTCTCAATAATCATAGGCTTTCCTCCTAAGACAACCCTATGATTAACCAAGTAAATTGATGTTCTTATATTTAAAGCTCTCGCCTACTAAGTGTTCAGTTAACCTAGTTTAAACACCAACCCTTAATCAATATTAGTTGCTTAAGTGTTTCTTAACTAAGAAAGCATCTAACAGGTTATTGTTTAAATCCAATACAACCCATCTCTTGATCAAGTTTTATTGTGTATATTCAATCAAAGGATGATCAATCCTAAAAAGACATTAAGTTCAACAATAACCAAAGGATCTAGATTAATGGCTTAGGTTTAATTATGATTAGCCCATGGTTGAATTGCAACAAGAACCCTAACTAAGAATTTAGCTACACATGTTAATTGTAAGAGACAAAGAAAAAGAATAAAAGAAAATAGACATCATCATTAAATTAAAATTAAGAATGAATAAACATAATTGAATAGAAGAAACCCCATGTTCAATAGGAAGCTTAATGTTCTTCAATTCTTATTCTCAAATCTCCAAACTAACATAAGCAAGAAAAGTCCTTGTTTTTCAAAACTGCTCTCAAAAAAATGTGTATATCAAAAGTGATGAATAATAGTCTTCTCCCCCTCTTGTTTCTGGTGGCTACCCCTTTATAAAACCCTAATTATCAGCCCTAGGGTTACAACCATGTGAAATCTCCATCTTGTCCCTCGCGAGTTAGCAATTAAATTTGACTTCAAATTTTCCAATCTTTAGGTCGCACAGCCGTGTGCATTTTATGTACGGCCGTGCACATCACTTTTTCAGCATTGTTGCATAATGACCTCCATTGCTTTTCGGGCTCACCTCAAGTGCTCACCGCTCCTATATAACCTTCCTCTACTGTTCTTTGACTTCCCTAAATACATAAAAATCAATCAAAAATAAACCAAGTAATACATAAAAATAAATAAACACACATGACATGTAGTAAGTACTCAACTAAATAAAAACTGAATAAAAGAAACATAAACTTAACTGAAATTGCATTTTTCCTAACATAAAGACTACTTAATAAAATGCATTTTTCACACTCATTAAAAGGCATGGCACCCGGATCAAATAGAACCTATGCATCCAGGTAACAGACAGAAATAATACCTGCCATGACTACATTAGATGCCTAAGCATCTTGCTGAGTGAGATGGAAAACTCTGGCCTGACCTCGACCTCCCTACTGACTGGTAGAAGCCTGGCTAACACCTTTGGCACCTCCTCTGGTACCTCTACCATGACCCTGCTGAGGAACAATCTTATTAGAACTCTAGTGCTGAGCTAGAGGCAACTGAAAAGGTACTAGAGCTGCACTAGCAATCGATTGCTATGGAAATCATAGAATCTATGGCTATTGATAACCAGAATAGGGATATGATCTAGCAAAGTATCTCATCTTTCCGCATTAAAAACATGTCAGCAGTGTCATGTAACACGATCCCTGATGGACTCTACCACATGTCTGACAAGCACTAGCAGCTGACCCAGACCTACGACCACTGCTATTGCTCGAAGCACCTGACCTAAATCTGAACGGTCTGTGCTGATCTCCATGGCCATGTCTACTGCTCCTATGCACTCTCTATTGTTGTCTCTAGCTCTATTTGGTTGGGCCTCTCTACTGACTACTCGAACTAATCTAAAACTCGAGTACGGAGTAGTTTGAAATCCACCTGACTGAATGCCCAACTAGTAATAATCATGTATAGCTCCTTGCCTGACTAGCCTCAGCTTAATCTCCTTAGCCAACTCTATCACTGACTCTAAAGTAAGGCCCGTTATAGGCATACCAGTAAATGCAGAACCTAAACCAATGACATAAGTAGTGATTGTGAAATACTGATCCCTCATTAGGTCCTCTCCATATCTGCTGAGTTGAAGAAACTCTCTAGTGTAGTCCTCAATAGATTTGTCACCTTGGGCAATACTAGTCAGTCGAAGTCTGAAGCTCATACGAAGTGGCTCTAGGCAGAATCTCTTCATAAATCACCCTCTGAACTGAGCCCAGGTCATCGTCATCATGTATGGTTGAATCATTTGAATAAACTAACCTAGGGTCGGTCCCTCTACTAACAGCTCAACTATCATGATTCGTTGGTGCTCAGTATGAGCAGTCCAAGTCCTCGTCTCTATCGCATGCAGAAAGTCTAGACGGTTAGAAGTCCCATCGAATATGATCCTACAGACTCTGGCATAGAACAGTGCTACCTCAGGGTCAGACATACCCTACTAATAGGCAAGCTAAACAGGCAGTGCAATCGGAGGTATTGGAATATCCTCATACTCTGGCTCTACAGGTTCCTCATCCTGTAGCTCTCTTCATCTACAGCAACCTGCCGCTCCTCGAGGTCTACCTTTATGCCTAGCTGGTGACTCAGGAGGTAAAACCTTGTCTTGAAAAGTCTCATCATCCTCAGCCTCAACGACCGATGGAGCAACACGCACTCACCTCCTCATTCGGAAAAGACAAACAAAGGGATTTAGACAAAACAAACAACTAACGATAACACAGAAAACTAAATCAAGGAATACTTATCAAGACATACTCAAACCTAATTAACTGTAGTAATTTCAAAAGAAAACACAATTCAGAAAAACTAGGGCCACAACTGTCACGACCCAAAACAGGGGCTATGACTAGCGCTAAGGAATGGGAATTATTTCAAATCCGGAACCCGTAGCAAGCCTTAAAATAAATAAAAACATACAATAATAATAATATAAATAAAATAACTCATAGCAAAAATAAATCTTATAAATAAAATAAGCATAATCCACCAACTTGTTTAAATAAACAAACTCATCCTCATATATTGTAATATCCCGTGTTTTTTAAATATTTTAATACTGCATCGGGATATGCAGTGTTAATAATTCTTAAATATAATATTGATATTTAATAAGCTTTTATTTAAGTTAAATTGATTTTTAATTGTTTATCATTATTTTAAGTGTTTTACGTAAAATTTTTTCGAGACTTTCATTTTTGGGGAAAATTTCACGTAAATAATTTATTATTAATTATTTTAAATATATTTACGGACTTGCATGAACTCATACATATTTTAAAATATTAAACACCGTGTATACATGTAATTATTTATTTAATTAGGGTTTAATATTACCCTAATATTTTATTAATTATTTATTAGTTTTATTGTTATTTAATTATTTTTATTTAGTATAAATTATTAAAATATTAAATTATATGTGTGTGGTGTATATCTAATGTGTATAATCTAATATTATTTTAATATATAGTATAAAGTATATATATATACATATTATAAGTTAAAAACCAAAAATTTTGGAAAATTACGTTTTTGCCCCCGATTCCTCTCTTCTTCCCCGCGCAAATCCGGTCATTGCCATCCTGATCCCTTGCCGTTGGTGTGCCGTCCGGTGTGCCACCACCTTCCTCAGCCTCTTTCGCTGCCTATAGCAACCGTTTCCGGCATTTGGAAGCCATTTTTGGCCGGAGAAGTCGAAAGTTGAACCATCGTCGATCACGATGATTCCGACCACCATTTTTGACACCGCCGGTCTCTTTCTTATCCTTGAGCTCCGGTGAGTGTGATTCTAGCTTTGGTTTGAGCTGAAATGGTCTTGATTTGCTCAGGTTTTGAATTTTTAATTTCGGCCATATTATGGTTTTTGATTTTTTTGAACTTTCAATTGATTGCTTCATGAAAAGTCCCTTAACAAATGTTGTTCCCCTTAGCTTAATCTACATGTATGAATTTTTTTGGAATTTTTGGAGATTATTTCAATTTTTGGGTATTTTTGAATATTTTAATATTATTTTCTAATTTTTGGAAATTAATTAATTAAATTATGAAATTATGTTTTATGATGAATATAGGTGTTGAAATGAATTATATAAATTTATTTGGAATTTTTATGAATTTTCAAGTATTTATTTTGAATTATTTGAGTTCATGTAATTTTGGGAAAATTAGGTTAATTATGTTTTTAATTAAAATTAATTGGTAAATTGAGTTTAATTATTGATATTATTGATAAATATGTTGAGAAAATTAATTTTGGATAATTATACTATTTTTGGTGAATTTTTGAAGTAATTATAGTATATTTATATATATAAGGGCATTTTGGTAATTTTACACAAATTGGCTAAAAATGTAATTTAATTGGTTTTAATAGTTATTTAAGGTATAAAAATGATTTCTACAAATTATTTAGTATTTTTAACTAATTAAAACTATTTTTCGTGAATTATTTTCAATTATATATATAATATACGATTTTACTAATAAAATGAGTTTTTATCGGTTTTTACTGTGTTTAAAGGTTAATTATGTAATTTCTATGTATAAAATGTATTTCTATGTTATAAGGGTATTTTTGGTATTTCTGAAATTGTTATGTGTTTGTGGACCCCGGTCGGTAGACTGTAGTTTGGAGTCCGACCGAGGGGTTGTGGATTTGTTTTGAGCTTATTTTTCGAAGTGTGTTTCTTTGCAGGGTCGGCTCTAATCTTTGAGTAGAGAGATGTCCATTTTACAGGGGAGGTTCTTCCGAATTTTCGATAGAATTCTCGTAAAACGTGATGTCCGATCGATCCCTAATCTTGATTCTGTGTTTAATATTCTAGATCGAGTTCTAGGATTTTCTGTTAGGTTTATTCTAATTTCTGTCATTATTGTTTGTTTAGTTACGTCGAGACTGAGGCCTAGTGGACCAGGCCTGTCGGATCCATCTCGTGGAGCGCACTAAGTGTGAGTTACTATTTTATATATATATGTGTTTAGGGTGCATGATTTAGAAATGCATGTTTTATTTTGATTAAATATGCATAAATAATGTGATTTGTATTTAAGTATATTTTTAGTTTATTTTTGGTATATATTAAATTATATGCATGTTTTATTAATAAATTATATTTAAAATGTTTTTAAATATATTTCTAACTTAATTTGTAATTTGATTGGATTTGTTTGACGTATATATACTCAAGATATACCTGGTTTACTTTTGGTATATTTTAAGTATATATATGGTTTATATTGTTATTTTATTTAAATTCATGCATCATTTATTTGTGAATGAATGTTTTATATTTATTAATGAAGGATATCAATAGAACGTGCTACCTAGTGGGCAGCACTAGGACCGAGTACGTACCAGTGCGCTTATAGCATTTAGGCTATATTACTAACCATTTATGGATATTGATTGGAACTGATTTATCTGATGTGTGATGTGATTTGGGAGTGTGATTGTTGGAGCTCGGTTGACCAAGTGTCTCGGGGCCAATCACACTAACAGTCAGACTGCTGGAGCTCGGTTGACTTAGTGTCTCGGGGCCAGTCTACTGTCTAAATGGAATAAGTGAGCCTGTATGGCTAGAGTGTTGTCTAACACTATTTTCGAGGTTGCGATATCATAGGGTTCTATTTGATCCTTCATAAATGATGATTTTCAATGAAATATATATAAAATGATTTTATTGCATCTGTGTGTATTTGCATGTATATATACATATTAGATATATATTGTTGACTGTATGCATTGTCATTTAGCATGCATGTATATATATTATAATAATTCACTCAGTGAGGTCTGACTCCCCTCCGTTGACTATTTTTCAGGAGAGTCATCTTCCTCATACCTCAGTAGCAGGCCTGTACGCCGGATTTCTTCCTCCCCGGCTTCTTTGTGTAAACTGCTTCTCTGAGTCTTGGGTTTATTTTATCTAGACACTGCAGTAGTCGTCAAATATTTAAAGAGATGTTGTATTATATTTGAACTGGATTTGTATTAAAAGATTTTATATATATGAAATGATGAGGATTTGATTTAAATCCAGTTAGTGTAGATGTTATTATGATATTTATGATTTTTATTTCCGCTGCATTATATACTGTTGTTATTATTATTGCATATTTTATTTTATTTTTAGGCTTGCTATGGGTTCCGGATTCGACAGAATTCCCGTTCCCTAGCGCCGGTCATGGCCCCTGTTTTGGGTCGTGACATATATAAATAATCTTTTAATACATATCTCAATTCAAATCTTTGAAATACATATCTCATATAAACATGATACATAAATCTCACAACCGACTACAACTACTGTAGTGTCTAGATTATAAAATAAAATTAAGTAAGCAGATTACATAGTAAAGCCAGGGCAGAAGAAATCTGGTGTAAGGGTCTGCTACTGAGGTATAAAGAAGTAGACTTTCCTGAAAAATAGTCAATGGAGGGGAGTCAGACCTCACTGAGTGAATTTTTATAATATATATACATGCATAGCTAAATGACAAATGCACACATTCAATAGTATATGTAATAAATATATATACAGGAAAAATCACATAGATGCAGCAAAATCATTTTATATAAATATTAAGAAATACATCTATATATGAAGGATCAAATAGAACCCTAGAAAATCACAACCTCAAACAGTGTTAGACAACACTCTAGCCATATGGGCTCACTGATTCCAAATAGTTTCACTTGTTCCATTTGGACAGTAGACTAGCCCTGAGACACTTGGTCAACCGAGCTCCAGTCGTCTGATTGTTAGTGCGATTGGCCCCGAGACCCCTGGTCAACCGAGCTCCAGCAATCACACTCTCAAATCACATCACACATCAAATCAAATCAATCGGATCAATATCCACAAATAGGTTAGTAATATAGCCTAAATGTTATCGTCGTACCGGTACGTACTCCGTCCTAGTGCTGCCCACTAGGTAGCACGTTCTATTGATATCCTTTATTATTATATAAAACATACATTCATAAAATAAATGATGTAAGATATTAAATAAAATAACAACATAAACCATATATATACTAGAAATATACCAAAAATAAACCAAGTATATTCTGAGTATATATACATAAAATAAATTCAATTTAGTTATAAAATAAACTATAAATATACTTAAGAACATTTTTAAGTATAAATTCATAATAAAACATGCATATAATTTAAAATGTACCAATAATATACCAATCAAATACCAAAAATAACCTAAGCAATAATTAAATCATTTATGCATAATTTACTAAAATAAATCATACATTTCTAAAACATGCAATCTTAATAGAAGTATATATAGAATAACAACTCACTATTATTGCACTCCTCGAGATAGGTCTGACGGGCCTGGTCCACTAGGCCTCGGTCTCAGCACAACTAAATAAACAAATGACAACATGAATCAGAATAAGTCTATCGACATTCTAGAGACTCAATCTAAGAATAGTGGACATAAAATCAGAATAAAAATTCTATCGGACATCAAGTTTTACGAGAATTCTACCAAAAATCCAGTAGAACCTCCCTTGTAAAATGGACATCTCTCTACTCAAAGAGTAGAGCCGATCCTGCAAAGAAACACACTTCGAATAGAGACAGGCGCACAACCCCTCGGTCGGACTCCCAAACTACAATTCTACCGACCGAGGTTCATAATTCACGAAATAATTACATAACACATGAAAAATACTAAAAATGCCCTTCAATACGCAAAATATAGCAATTTAGATATTTAAACACTAAAAATAATTATTTTACCGATAAATGCATAAAAACCCTAATTTTAATAAAATATTATTAAAAATCGGTACTTCTCAATAAATTCATAAATATTGACCAAAATACATTTTATAAATCTAAATTACATAATTAACCCTAAAACATATTAAAAATCGATAAAAATTCATTTATTTAGAAAAATAGTATATTATATATAATTTGAAAATAATTTACGAAAAATTCCACAAATTAGTTAAAATACTAAATAATTTGTAGAAATCATTTTTATACCTCAAATAACTAGTAAAACCAATTTAATTATATTTTTAGCCAATTTAGTGCCAAATTACCAAAATACCCCTAGTTATATAAATTCACTATAATTAATCAAAAATTCACCAAAAATAATATAATTACTCAAAAATTAATTTCTAAACATATAATTCAATAATATCAATATTTATACTCAATTAACCAATTATTTTCAATAAAACACATATTTAACCTAATTTTCTAAAAATTACATAAACTAAATAAATTCATAATAATCATATAAAAATCACAAAAATTACAAATAAATTTCTAAAATTCATTTTAACACCTATAAACACCATAAATCACAATTTCATAAATTAATTAATTAATTTTTGAAAATTAGAAAATATTAATAAAATAATCAAAAATTCACAAAAATCAAAATAATTCCCAAAAATTCCAAAAAAATTCACAAAAGTAGATTAAGCTACTAGGATCAATGTTTGTGAAGGAAGTTTGCATGAATAAACCAAATTGAAGCTCAAAAAATTCAAAAACCCTAATAGGCCAAAAATGAAAATTCGAAACCTAGGGAAATCTAGACCATTTCAAGTGAAACAAAACTTGGAAATGCACTCACCGAAGCTCAAGGAAGAGATAGAGACTAGTGGGGCTCAAAACGGTGGTCGAAAAGTCATCGATCGAAGTTGAGAGCAACTTTCGGCAACTTGAAGGAAATCCAGTCAAACCACACCGGAGAAGGAAGCTTTGGATGTCGAGAATGGATGGAAGGCAAGGTGGCACACCGATGGGAAGAAAATGGCATTGCAGCGGCCGGAATCATGAAGGAAACGATCAGGAGGGAGAAGAAGGTGATAATGGCAAAGTTGTAATTATTGTAAACTTTATATTAAGTGAAAATATTATATGTATATATGTGTATATATATATATATATATATATATATATATATATATATATCTTATCTTTATATTATTTTAATATATAATATAATATACACAATAAATATGCACCACACACTTATTTTAATAATATATATACATATATATATATATATATACACACTTAATTAATATTAAAACTATATAATATAATATAATATAATTAAATAAACCCTAATTTAATTTAAATGCATGTATACGTATATATTTTATTGAACACTTAAAAAAATCATGCATGGACTCATGCAAATTCATAAATCCACTTAAAATAATTAATATTTGTTTATTTACGTCTTAATTTTCCCAAAAATAGAATCCTCGAAAAAAATTTACGTAAAGGACTTAAAATAATTAAAAATAATTAAAAGTGTCTTTAATAAATAACAAACTCATTAAATAATCATAAATATATATTAAAAATTATTAACACTGCATATCCCGATGTAGTTTAAAATTATTTAGAAACTCAGGATATTACATTCTTCCCCCCTTATAAGAATTCGTCCCTGAATTCCAGAAAAAGAATAGATACAATCAAGAAGGGAAGAGATACGGGTAAGAACCTCGCATCTTAACTTCAGTCTCCCATGTATGCTCCTCAACTTTGTTGCTACGCCACAGAACCTTGACCATCGAAATCTGTTTCGATCGCAACTGTCGAACTTGATAATCAACGATCGCCATAAGTTCTTCCACAAATGTAAGATCTTCATTCACTTCCACGATGTCAGGCTGTAACATGTGTGAAGGGTCTGAGACATACTTCCTTAGCATCAAGATATGAAAAACTAGATGCACTTGAGACATACTCAGGGGCAAAGCCAACCGATATTCAACAATGCCAACTCTCTCCAGAATCTCGAACGGTTTGATATATCTTGATGCTAACTTACCCTTCCTACCAAATCTCATCACACCCTTCATTGGAGATACCTTCCGAAAAATAAAGTCTCCAACCTGAAATTCTACATCTCTGTGCCTAGGATCCGCATAGCTCTTCTGCCTACTAACTACGGTCTCTAATCTGTGTTTAATCACGACAACTTTCTTTGCAGCATCCTAAACCATCTCAGGTCTAGTTAAAGCTCTCTCACCAATCTCATCCCAACTCAAAGGGGATCTACATTTCCTTTCATACAATGCCTCATAAGTTGCCATTCCAATACTGTTATGGTAGTTGATATTATATGCAAACTCTATGAGTGGCAAATGGTCATCCCACCTACCTCCCAAATCCAGGACACACATCCTCAACATATCTTCTAGTGTCTGGATCATCCTCTTAGACTGACCATCTGTCTGAGGATGAAAAGCAGTACTGAAGTCCAACCTAGTGCCCATCGCTTCCTGCAACTTCTGCCAAAAATGTGAGGTAAATACTGAACCGCTATCTGACACAATGGACACAGGAACTCCATGAAGGCACATAATATGCTTCACATGTAGCTTCGCTAATCTAGCTATATAATAGGTGGCTTTCACAGGCAAGAAATGCACAGACTTCGTCAACCTGTCTACAATCACCCAGATGGAATCGTATCCATCCTTAGAATGAGGTAAACCAACCACAAAATCCATAGCTATCCTTTCCCACTTCCACTTGGGAATAGGAAGAGGTTGAAGCTTCCTATAAGGCTTCTGATGCTTAACTTTCACTTGCTGACACGTCAAGCACTTAGCAACATAATCAGCGACATCCTTCTTCAGTCTGTCCCACCAGTATAAGTCTCTGATACTGTGGTACATTTTAGTGACACCCGGATGTACGCTATAAGCTGTAGAATGTGCTTCCTCTAGGATCTCTTCTCTCAAATTATCCACATCAGGAATACATAATCTACCACTGATCCATAATACACCATCATCATCGAGTGTGAAATCAATGAACTTCCCTGCTCAAACATTCTCTACAAGCTCTTTTAGAATAGGATCTCAGCTCTGAGATGCCTTAATCCTATCCCTCAGTACAGATCGTACCTTAAATTGAGCTAGCAGTCCACCTGACCTACTAATCATCATCATCAGACCTTGATCCACCAACAGATGTAACTCTTGGATCAACGGTCTCCTCTCCACACTGATATGAGCAAGACTGCCTGAGGACTTCCTACTCAAGGCATCTGCTACTATATTAGCCTTGCCCAGATGATATAAAATCTCATAGTCATAATCTTTCAACAGTTCCAACCATCTCCTCTACTTTAGATTCAGATCTCTCTATTGGAAAATGTACTTAAGGCTCTTGTGATTAGTAAAAATCTCATAAGTCACCCTGTACAAATAATGTCTCCAGATCTTAAGAGCAAAGATCACTGTAGCCATCTCAAGGTCATGTGTAGGATAGTTCTACTCATGCTTCTTCAACTGCCTCGAAGCATAGGCTATCACTCTACCATTATGCATCAACACTCAACCAAGGCCAACTCTAGAGGCATCACAATAAACTGTGAACTTCTCCACACCATTAGGCAAAGCTAACACTGGGGCTGTGGTCAACATCTCTTTCAACAACTGAAAGCTATTCTCACAAGCTTCTGACCACTCAAATCTTACATTCTTCTGAGTCAAGCGAGTCATAGGGACTGCAATTCTAGAAAAATCATGTACAAACCTCCTATAGCACCCGGCTAAACCCAAAAAACTCTGAATCTCTATAATAGAAGTCGGTCTAGGCCACTTAGACACTGCCTCTATCTTCTGTGGATCAACCTGGATACCTTCTTTAGACACCATGTGTCCAAGAAAAGAAACACTCTCCATCTAAAAATCACACTTCAAGAATTTAGCATAAAGCTGATGTTCTCTTAGTGTTTGTAGTACAGTCCTCAAGTGATATACACGCTCCTCCATACTTCTCGAATACACCAGTATATCATCAATGAAGACTACCATAAATTGATCCATATACGGTCTGAATACCCTATTCATCAAGTCCATAAAAGTTATTGGTGCATTAGTCAAGCCAAAAGACATCACCAGAAACTCATAATGGCCATATCGAGTGCGGAATGCCATTTTAGGAACATCAGCTTCACTAATCCACAACTAATGATAAACCGACCTCAGATCAATCTTAGAAAAGAACTGTGCACCCTATAGCTAATCAAACAAGTCATCTATCCTCAGGAGAGGATACTTGTTCTTCACTGTCACCTTATTCAACTCTCTATAGTCAATGCACAGTCTCAGGGTACCATCCTTCGTCTTCACAAACAGAACTAGTGCATCCCAAGGTGAAACACTAGGTCTAATGAAACCCTTATCCAACAACTCTTGCAACTGCTCCTTCAACACTTTCAACTCTACAAGAGCCATTCTATAGGGTGGCATAGATATAGGAGTAGTACATGGAACCACATCTATATAGAACTCAATCTCTCTCTGAGGTGGTAAACCTAGCAACTCCTCAAGAAAAACATTAGGAAACTAACAGGCAACAGGAACATCTATTAGTGACAACTTCTCCACTAAAGTATCCTTGACTAATGCCAAATATCCCTGACAACCTTTCCTCAATAACTTCCTAGCCGTAATAGCAAAAATGAGATTCTGAGGTGCTGAACTCCTATCACCGACAAACTTAAATTCTTCTTCCCTAGGAATTCTAAAAGTCACCTCTTTACTTTGACAATCCACAACAGTATAGAGTTGAGATAACTAATTCATACCTAGAATAACATCAAACTCCATCACATCCAACAGAATCAAGTCAGCAGATAATTCTCTACCTCCCACAAGAACTGGACAACCAGAAAGAATAATATCGGTGTCCAAAGAATCACTTAGAGGAGTGACAATAGATAAAGGAAAAGCCATACATCCAGGTAACATATAGAAACAATACTTGCCACGACTGCATTGGATGCCTAAGCATCCTATTGAGTGAGATGGAAAACTCTGGCCTGTCCTCGACCTCCCTGCTGGCTGGTAGAAGCCTGGCCAACACCTCTGGCACCTCTACCATGACCCTGCTGGGGAACAAGCTGAGTGGAACTCTAATGCTGGGTTGGAGGCAACTGAAATGGAACGAGTGCATGTCATGACCCAAACTAGGAGTCATGACCGGCGCAGGGAACGGGAATTCTTTCGAATCCGGAACCCGTAGCAAGCCTTAGAAAATAAAATCATGCAATAATTATATAAAAGTACGACCAAATTAAAATTTTTCTGAATTACTATATAAAATAAATACTCCAAATCCTTTTATAAATAAATACATATTCGTACAATATTCAAATACAAATTCTCAGAGTATATAATATCCAAACAAAATAATACACTTCCAATATAATAACACTACTACTGCAGTTTCTAGAATACAATTCAAAGTTCAAAATATACATTTGCATAAAATAGCCGAGACTGAAGAACACCGGCGAGGAACTCTACAACTAAGGTCTGACGATATGGAATCTCCTGAAAAAAATAATTGAGGGGGGTCAAACCTCACTGAGTGAATTATTATACTATATATACATGCAAACTAAACCATAACAATCAGGCATTATTATATATGTATGTATATACACACATTTCACACGAATGCCAAACTTTGCTTTTATAAATATACTAAATGTAGAAAACGTTTGTTTTAATTCATGAAGGATCCATAGAACCCTAAATAATAACAATCTCAAATAATCCCATCATCACTCTAGCCATACAGGCTCACTTGATTCCAAATAGAACACTTAGTCCAATCTGGACAGCAGACTGGCCCCGAGACACTAAGTCGACTGAGCTCCAGCAATCTGGCTGTCAGTGTGATTGGCCCCGAGACACTTGGTCAACCGAGCTCCAGCAATCACACTATCTATCACCTCACATCTTAATCAACCCAATAGATCATTCAATTCACTTATGGACAGTAGACTGGCCCCGAGACACTAAGTCAACCGAGCTCCAGCAGTCTGACTGTCAGTGTGATTGGCCCCGCAATCACACTATCTAACATACCATTAATCTTAGTCAAATCAATTAAATCAATTATAATCACCCAATTTTAACTCTCACTCAATCCTTATCTATCGTACACGGTCCTAGTGCTGCCCACTAGGAAGCACGTTCTATTGTTATCCTTCACTTCGAATAAATCATTCATTTGAAAAATAATTAATGTAGAACAATATTCATTATAGTAAAACCAACCATATATATATATACCAAAAATATACCTAAAATATACCCAGTATATTTCAGGTATATATATATATATATAGTCAAATAAAATATGAAATAAACTAAAGATAAATCATTATTATAGTTAAAAATAATTTAAATGAGTAACAATAATATAACATGCATTATCTTAAAAATATACTTAAATATGCAAAAGATATACCCTAAGTACTCAAATCATTTAATAAACCATTTATGTATAAATATTCATTTAAATACGTGTTTGTGTTTAACATATATTCACAAATATACTAAAAATAAACCTAATTATCTAGCATGCATATATCAAAAATAAACCCTAAATATACCACTAATGTGTTAGGTTTAATTTAATAATAAAATATTTATTTATTCGGAAATAAATAAAAAATATACCAAAAATAAACTTAAAAATAATTTAAGTGTAGGTTTATAATTTAACATGCAATTATTTAAGAATAAACCTAAAATCTACTGAAACTATACCTAAAGTATACTAATCATTTAATAAAATAATTATGTCTAAGTGTACATTTTAAAACATGTGTATATTACTCAAATGTATTAAACCTAAACCTAATTGTTTAATATGCATATATCAAACTAACATGCATAATTATTTAATATGCATATATATAAAAATGCAACCCTAGATATACCAAAAATATTATAATTTAAATCATTTTTAAAACATACAATGAAAATGAAAAAGTCTAAATAATGCACCCTATATGCAGTGCATATATATACAGTATAATAACTCACATGTTAGCGCTCCACGAGACAAAATCGACGGACCTGATCCGTTAGGCCTCGGTCTCGGCGCAGCTAGACAAACAAATGATAACATGAAATCAGAATAAATTTAACGAAAATTCTACAGACTCGATCTAGAATTTTAGACACAGATTTAGAATAGGAATTTGACCGGAGATCACGTTTTACGAGAATTCTACAGAAAATCCGACAGAACCTCCCCTGTAAAACGGACATCTCTCTACTCAAAGAGTAGAGCCGGTCCTGTAAAGAAATACACTTCGGAATAAACACATGATTACAACCAAAATCCCTCGGTCGGACTCCAAACTACAATTCACCGATCGAAGTTCACAATTCACAGAATATTTATAAAATACCGAAAATGCCCTTATATAATAAAAATACATTTTATAAATCCAAATTACGTAATTAACCCTAAAACATACTAAAAATCAATAAAAACCCATTAATTTAGAAAAATAGTATATTATATATAATTTGAAAATAATTTATGAAAAATAGTTTTAATTAGTTAAAAATAACAAAAATTTGCAGAAATCATTTTTATACCCTAAATAACTATTAAAATCAATTTAATTACATTTTTAACCAATTTAGTGTAAAATTACCAAAATACCCCTATATATATAGATATATTCACTATAAATGTTCAAAAATTCACCAAAAATTATATAATTACTCAAAAATTAATTTCTCAACATATAATTCAATAATATCAATAAATATACTCAATTTACCAATTTATTTCAATTAAACACATAATTAACCTTATTTTTCAAAATTACATAAACTTAATAAATTCCAAATAAATACATAAAAATTCACAAAAATTACAAATAAATTTCTATAATTCATTTCAACTCCTATAATCACCATAAAACACAATTTCATAATTTAATTAATTAATTTTCGAAAATTAGAAAATAATAATAAAATAATCAAAAATTCACAAAAATTAAAATAAATTCCAAAAATTCTAAAAAAATTACAGCATGTAGATTAAGCTTCCAGGAACAAAGTTTGTGAACGAATTTTTCATGAATCAATCAAATTGAAGCTAAAAAAAATTCGAAACCCAAAATGGCTGATTTGAAGAAATTGAAACCTAAGCAATTATAGACCAAATCAAGTGAAACAAAGCTTGGAATCACACTCACCAGAGCTCAAGGAGAAGATAGAGACCGACGGCATCAAATTTGGTGACCGGAAAGTGCTTGGTCGGAGTTAAGTTGATTTTTGGCTCTTTGAAGAAAATTCGGCCAAAACTCACCGGAAAAGAGTGTTTTAGGTGGTGGAAATGGCTGGAGGTGGAGGAGGAAGGCTGAGGGGCATAGTAACAGCAAGAAAACCAGCTTGAAAGTGGCTGGAAATGGAAGAAAACGTTTTGGGAGGAAGAAGATGAAGGAGGGGCAAAACTGTAAATAAATGGAAGTTTTGGTTTTTTTGATAAAAAAATTATGTATATATGTATGTATATATATATATATATATATATACACACTATATATTATAATAATATAAAATTTCACACAAATTAAATATACACCACACACATATTTTAATATGTTTAATAATTTATAAGCTTAAAATTAATTAATACAAAAATTAAATAATAAAATTAAGGAAATTAATTAAGCTCTAATTAATTTAAATAAATACACATATATACATTTTATTTTAGCACTTTAAAATTATATATGAGTTCATGCAAATTCATAAAACTAGTCAAAATAAATAGTATTAATTTATTTACGTGTCAATTTCCCCGAAAATATAATTTCCGGGAAAATTTTACATAAAGTACTTAAAATAATATAAAATAATTAAAATTAACTTTAAACAAACAACTCTTAAAATATCATAAATATATATACAAAAATTATTAACACTGCATATCCCGATGCAGTATAAAAATATTTAAAAAACTCGGGATATTACAATGCAGCACTAGCAATTAATTGTTGGGGAAATTGCGGAATCTGTGACTGCTGATACCCGGAATAAGGACACAATCTGGCATGATGTCTTGTCTGCCCGCATCTAAAGCATGTCAACGGTGTCATGTAACACGGTCCCTGATGGACTCTGTTGCAGGTCTGACAAACATTGGTAGCTGACCCAGAACTACGTCCATTGTTGCTACTCAAAGCACCTGACCCGAGTCTGAATGGTCTAAGCTGACCTCCATAGCCATGTCTACTGCTGTCTTTGAGTCTGCTGGGCTAGACCTCTCTGCTGACTACTCGAACCAATCTAAAAACTTGAATACATAGTAGTCTGAAATCCACTCGATTGAACACCCAATTGGTAATAATCAGGCATAGCTCCCTGCCTGACTAGCCTCAGCTCAATCTCCTTGGCCAACTCAATAACCGACTCCAGAGTAAGGCCCGCAGTAGGCATACCAGCAAATGCAAAACCCAATCCGATGATGTAGGTGGTGATTATAAAATACTGGTCTCGCATCAAATCCTCTGCATATCTACCCAGCCGAAGGAACTCTCGGGTGTACTCCTCAACAGATCTATCACCACGCGAAATGCTGGTCAATCGGAGTCTGTAACTCATACGAAGTGGCTCTGGACAGAATCTCCTCATGAATCGCTCTCTGAACTGAGCCCAGGTCATCATCAACATATACGGCTGGATCATCTGAATAAACTAGTCCAAGGCTGGTCCCTCAATAGATAGCTTGACTATCATGATCCGCTGGTACTCGGTGTGAGCAATCCGAGTCCTAGTCTCGATCGTATGTAAAAAATCTAGAGGATCGAAAGTCCCATCAAAAGCAATCTTGCCAACTTTGGCATAAAATAGAGTTGCCTCAAGGTAAGACATACCCTGCTGGTAGGCAGGCTGAACAAGCAGAACAACTTGAGGTATAGGAATATCCTCGTACTCAGGCTCTACAGGCTCCTTATCATGTATCTCTCTCTGCCTATGGCGACCTACCGCTCCTCGAGGTCTACCTCTGCCACGACCTCTGTGTCTAACTGGCGGCTCAGGAGGTAAAACCTCATCCTAAAAGGAATCATCATCCTCAGCCTCAATGATCGGTGGAGCGACATGCACTCGCCTCCTCATTCTGAAAAGACAAACATAAGAGTTCAGACAAAACAGACAACGAAGGAATACGTAGAAAACTAAAGCAAGGAATACTCATCAAGACATACTCCAACCTAATTCACTACAGTAGTTTCAAAAGAAAACATAACATTGAAAACTAAGGCCACAACTCACACAACTAAGCCTTGACATATAAAACCTCGCTCTGATACCAACTTTGTCACGACCCAAAACAGGGGTCATGACCGGCACTAGGGAATGGGAATTCTTTCGAATCCAGAACCCATAACAAGCCTTAAAATAAATAAAAACATACAATAATAATAATATAAATAAAATAACTCGTAACGAAAATAAATCTTATAAACAAAATAAGCATAATCCACCAACTTGTTTAAATAAACAAACTCATCCTCATATATAAATAATCTTTTAATACATATCTCAATTCAAATCTTTGAAATACATATCTTATATAAACATGATACATAAATCTCACAATCGACTACAACTATTGTAGTGTCTAGATTATAAAATAAAATCAAGTAAGCAGATTATATAGTAAAGCCAAGGTAGAAGAAATTCGACATAAGGGTCTGCTACTGAGGTCTGAAGACATAGACTCTCCTAAAAAATAGTCAACGGACGGGAGTCAGACCTCACTGAGTGAATTGTTATAATATATATACATGCATAGCCAAATGACAAATGCACACATTCAATAGTATGTATAATAAATATATATACAAGGAAAATCACATAAATGCAGCAAAATCATTTTATATAAATATTAAGAAATACATCCGTATATGAAGGATCAAATAGAACCCTAGAAAATTGCAACCTCAAACAGTGTTAGACAACACTCTAGCCATATAGGCTCACTTATTCTAAATAATTTCATTTGTTCCATTTGGACAGTAGACTGGCCCTGAGACACTTGGTCAATCGAGCTCCAGCAGTCTGACTGTCAGTGTGATTGGCTCTGAGACCCCTGGTCAACCGAGCTCCAGCAATCACACTCTTAAATCAAATCAATTCGATCAATATCCATAAATAGGTTAGTAATATAGCCTAAATGCTATCGTCGTACTGGTACATACTCTGTCCTAGTGTCCCACTAGGTAGCACGTTCTATTGATATCCTTCATTATTATAGAAAACATACATTCATAAAATAAATGATGCATGATATTAAATAAAATAACAACATAAACCATATATATACTAGAAATATACCAAAAATAAACTAGGTATATTTTGAGTAAATATACGTCAAATAAATTCAATTTAATTATAAAATAAACTATAAATATACTTAAAAACATTTTAAGTATAAATTCATAATGAAGCATGCATATAATTTAAAAAGTACCAATAATATACCAATCAAATACCAAAAATAACCTAAGCAATAATTAAATCATTTATGCATAATTTACTAAAATAAATCATACATTTCTAAAACATGCAATCCTAATACAAGTATATATAGAATAACAACTCACTGTTATTGCACTCCTCGAGACGGGTCTGATGGGCCTAGTCCATTAAGCCTCGATCTCGATGCAACTAAACAAACAAATGACAACATGAATCAGAATAAGTCTATTGACATTCTAGAGACTCAATCTAAGAATAGTGGACACAAAATCAGAATAAGAATTCGACTGGACATCATGTTTTACGAGAATTCTACTGAAAATCCGGTAGAACCTCCCCTGTAAAACGGACATCTCTCTACTCAAAGAGTAGAGCCGATCCTGTAAAGAAACACACTTCGAATAGAGACAGGCTCACAACCCCTCGGTCGGACTCCCAAACTACAATTCTACCGACCGAGGTTCACAATTCACGAAATAATTACATAACACATGAAAAATACCAAAAATGCCCTTCAATACTCAAAATATAGTAATTTAGATATTTAAACACTAAAAATAATTATTTTGCCGATAAATGCATAAAAACCCTAATTTTAATAAAATATTATTAAAAATCAATAATTCTCAATAAATTCAAAAATATTGACCAAAATACATTTTATAAATCCAAATTACATAATTAACCCTAAAACATATTAAAAATCGATAAAAACTCATTTATTTAGAAAAATAGTATATTATATATAATTTGAAAATAATTTACGAAAAATAGTTTTAATTAGTTAAAATACTAAATAATTTGTAGAAATCATTTTTATACCTCAAATAACTAGTAAAACCAATTTAATTATATTTTTAGCCAATTTAGTGCCAAATTACCAAAATACCCCTAGTTATATAAATTCACTATAATTAATAAAAAATTCACCAAAAATAATATAATTACTCAAAAATTAATTTCTTAACATATAATCCAATAATATCAATATTTATACTCAATTAACCAATTATTTTCAGTAAAACACATATTTAACCTAATTTTCTAAAAATTACATAAACTAAATAAATTCATAATAATCATATAAAAATCAAAAAAATTACAAATAAATTTCTAAAATTCATTTTAACACCTATAAACACCATAAATCACAATTTCATAATTTAATTAATTAATTTTCGAAAATTAGAAAATATTAATAAAATAATAAAAAATTCACAAAAATTAAAATAATTCCCAAAAATTCCATAAAAATTCACAGAGGTAGATTAAGCTACTAGGATCAATGTTTGTGAAGGAATTTTGCATGAATCAACCAAATCAAAGCTCAAAAAATTCAAAAACCCTAGTAGGCCGAAAATGAAAATTCGAAATCTAGGGAAATCTATACCATTTCAAGTGAAACAAAGCTTGAAAATGCACTCACCGAAGCTCAAGGAAGAGATAGAGACTGGTGGGGCTCAAAACGGTGGCTGGAAAGTCGTTGATCGGAGTTGATAACAACTTTCGACAACTTGAAGGAAATCCGGTCAAACCATGCCGGAGAAGGAAGCTTTGGACGTCGGGAATGGATGAAAGGGAAGGTGGCACGTAGGGAGGCACACCGATGGGAAGAAAATGGCGTTGTAGTGGCCGAAATCGTGAAGGAAACAATCGGGAAGGAGAAGAATGTGATAATGGCAAAGTTGTAATTATTATAAACTTTATATTAGGTAAAAATATTATATATATATATATATATATAGTATATATATATATATATATATATATATATATATATATATATATATATATATATATATATATATATATATCTTATCTTTATATTATTTTAATATATAATATAATATACACAATAAATATGCACCACACACTTATTTTAATAAGATATATACACACATATACATATATACACACTTAATTAATATTAAAACTATATAACTTAATTTAATTTAATTTAATAAACTCTAATTTAATTTAAATGCATGTATACGTATATATTTTATTGAACACTTAAAAAAATCATGCATGGACTCATGCAAATTCATAAATTCGCTTAAAATAATTAATATTTGTTTATTTATGTCTTAATTTCCTCGAAAATAGAATCCCCAGGAAAATTTTATGTAAAGGACATAAAATAATTAAAAATAATTAAAAGTGTCTTTAATAAATAACAAACTCATTAAATAATTATAAATATATATTAAAAATTATTAACACTGCATATCCCCATGCAGTTTAAAATTATTTAGAAACTCATGATATTACAACAACTTTAACAACTTAGGCCTGAATACAAAACTCCGCTCTGATACCAACTTTGTCACGACCCAAGCCGAGGGCCATAACCGGCACTAGGGAACGGGAATTTTTTCTAATCTGAAACCTATAGCAAGCCTTAATAGAGTAAAAACACACAATAAATATAATAAAATAAATATACCATAATTAAAATTTCAATTTAATATGATAAAATAAAACTTCTTTATATCTTGAAATGTATTAATACAATATTCAGAATAAATATCTAAATTTAAAATCTTATACAGCAAAAATAAAATAAACCTCACTATTGATACATATTATAACTACTACAATTTTCTAGAGTACAATTGTCTCGACCCAAACCAGAGGCCATGACCGACACTAGGGAATGGGAATTCTTTTGAATCCGGAACCCGTAGCAAGCCTTAGAAAAATAAAACATGCAATAAATAAATACAATTGAATTAAAATTTTTCTCAAAATCGTTATATAAAATAAATATTCCAAATCCTTTCATAAATGAATATATTCATACAATATTCAAATACAACTTTTAGAGTACAAGGTATCAAAACAAAGCAATAGTCTTCTGATACAATGACACTACTACTGCAGTTTCTAGAATATAAATCAGAGTTCAAAATATACATCTACATAAAATAGCCAGGACAGAAGAACATCGGTGAATACTCTACTATTATGGTCTGATGATATAGGATCTTCTGAAAAAAAAAATAATTGAGGGGGGCCAGACCTCACTGAATGAATTATTATACTATATATACATGCAATCCAAACCATATCTAGTCAAGCATTCTTATATATATATATATATATATATATATATATATATATGCATATACACGCATTTCACACTAATGCCAAACTCTATATAAACATAATAAATGCAGAAAACATTTATTTTAATACATAAAGGATCAAATACAATCCTATTGATCACAACCTCAATCGATCGTATTATCACTCTAGCCATACAGGCTCACTTAAATCCAAATAAATCACTTATTCCATTCTAGATAGTAGATTGGCCCCGAGACACTATGTCAATCGAGCTCCAGCAGTCTGATTGTCAATGTGATTGGCCTCGAGACACTTGGTCAACTGAGCTCCAGCAATCACACTATCAATCACATCATATCTCAATCACATCAATCAAATCATTATCAATCAAATTGTAATCACCATAATTAATTTCACACTCAAACCTAAAACTATCGCACCGGTACGTACACGGTCCTAGTGCTACCCACTAGGAAGCATGTTCTATTGATATCCTTCATTTAAAATAAATCATTCATATGGATAATAAATAATGCAGAATAATAATCATAATGATAAAATAAACCATATATATACTAGAAATATACCTAAAATAAACTAAGTATATTTCGAGTGTATATATGTCAAATAAATTCAAAATCAATTATAAAATATACTAAAAATAAACTAAGTATATTTCAAGTATATATATATATATATGTAAAATAAATCTAAATAAATCATGAAATATACTAAAAAAATAAACCAATAGTATACTATAAACATGTTGAGTTTAAATCAATAATTAAACATGCATTTATTTAGAAGTATATTAAAATATACCTAAAATATACTAAAAATATACCTAAAGTATACTAATCATTTAAATAAACATTTATAAATAAATTTACATTTAGAACATGCATATGTTCTAAAATATACTAAAAAATAAACCTAATTATCTAGCATGCATCTATCAAAAATAAATCCTAAATATACCAAAGATATCGTAAATGTATACAGAAAATATGCAGATATATACATCAAAATATACTAAAAATAAACTAAAATTATACCAAATCATATTATAATTTAAATCACTTTTAAAAGCATATAATGAAAATGAAAAATCCTAAGTCATGCATCCTATATGCAATGCATATATATACAGTATAATAACTCACAGATTAGCGCTCCACGAGACAAACTCGGCGGGCCTAGTCCATTAGGCCTCAATCTCGGCGCAGCTAGAAAAATAAAATTAC
The DNA here is from genome assembly GCA_947683625.1 of Mallotus nudiflorus. Classification (NCBI taxonomy): domain Eukaryota; kingdom Viridiplantae; phylum Streptophyta; class Magnoliopsida; order Malpighiales; family Euphorbiaceae; genus Mallotus; species Mallotus nudiflorus. The sequence continues at coordinate 590,243 of CANTUR010001249.1, forward strand.
AACAACCATCAGAACAAATTTCTAACTCTACACTTATAGGATTACTATAGAAAGACTTAATAAAAAATTCAAAACTAGACTTGGACTGGTTGTCACGTTTTATGAGAAATCTACCAAAATTTTGACAAAATCTCCTTTGTAAAATGGACATCTCTGTCACGACCTAAAACAGGGACTATGACCGGCTCTAGGGAAGTGGAATTCTTTCAAATTCGGAACCCGTAGCAAGCCTTAAAATAAATAAAAACATGCAATAATAATAATAACATAAATAAAATAACTTGCAACGGAAATAAAACTCATAAATAAAATAAGTATAATCCATCAACTTATTTAAACAAACAAACTCATCCTCATATATGAATAATCTTTTAATACAAAACCCAGTTCATATCTTTAAAATACATATCTCATATAAACATGATGCATAAATCTCACAACCGACTACAACTACTGTACTGTCTAGATTATAAAATAACATCAAGTAAGCAAATTACATAATGAAGCCGAGGTAGAAGAAATCTGGCCTATGGGTCTGCTACTGAGGTCTGAAGACGTAGACTCTCTTGAAAAATAGTCAACGGAGGGGAGTCAGACCTCACTGAGTGAATTGTTATAATATATATACATGCATAACTAAATGACAAATGCACACATTCAATAGTATATATAATAAATATATATACAGGTAAAATCACACAGATGCAGCAAAATCATTTTATATAAATATTAAGAAATACATCCGTATATGAAGGATCAAATAGAACCCTAGAAAATCGTAACCTCAAATAGTGTTAGACAACACTCTAGCCATACAGGCTCACTTGTTCCAATAATTTCACTTGTTCCATTTGGACAGTAGACTGGCCCCGAGACACTTGGTCAACCGAGCTCCAGCAGTCTGACTATTAGTGTGATTGGCCTCTAGACCCCCGGTCAACCGAGCTCCAGCAATCACACTCTCAAATCACATCTCACATCAAATCAAATCAATCCGATCAATATCCATAAATGGGTTAGTAATATAGACTAAATGCTATCGTTGTACCGGTACGTACTCGGTCCTAGTGCTGCCCACTAGGTAGCATGTTCTATTGATATCCTTCATTATTATATAAAACATACATTCATAAAACAAATGATGCATGATATTAAATAAATAGCAATATAAACCATATATATACTAGAAATATACCAAAAATAAACCAGGTATATTTCGGGTATATTTATGTCAAATAAATTCAATTTATTTACAAAATAAACTAAAAATAAATCTTAAATATACTTAAAAACATTTTAAGAATAATTTAGTAATAAAACATGCAAATAATTTAAAATATACCAAAAATAAACCTAAGCAATAGTTAACTTGTTTATGCATAATTCATAAAATAAGTCATACATTTCTAAAACATGCAATCATAATATAAGTATATATAGAATAACAATTCACTGTTATTGCGCTCCACGGGACAGATCCGACAGGCTTGGTCCACTAGGCCTCGGTCTCGGCACAACTAAACAAATAAATGACAACATGAATCAGAATAAGTAGACTCAATCTAAGAATAGTGGAAACAAAATCAGAATAAGATTTCGACAGGACATCACGTTTTACGAGTATTCTACCAAAAATTTGACAGAACCTCCCCTGTAAAATGGACATCTCTCTACTCAAAGAGTAGAGTCGGTCCTGCAAAGAAACACACTTCAAATAGACACAGGCTCACAACCGCTCGGTCGGACTCCCAAATTACAATTCCACCGACCGAGGTTCACAATTCATGAAATAATTACAGAACACATGAAAAATGTCACGACCCAAAACAAGGGCCATGACCAGCGCTAAGGAACGGGAATTCTTTCTAATCCAGAACCCGTAGCAAGCCTTAAAATAAAATAAAACATGCAATAATCATAATAACATAAATAAAATAATAATCTGCCAATAAAATTAATTATACATCCTCGTCTTCTATATAAATAATCCTTTAATACAAATTCCAGTTCAAATCCTTAAAATACATAACTCATACAAATATAATACATAAACCCCACAATAGTTTATAACTAATGCAGTGTCTAGATTATAAAATAAAGCTCAGAGAAGCAGTTTACATAGCGAAGCTGGGGCGGAAGAAATCCGGCGTATGGGTCTGCTACTGAGGTTTGAAGACGATGACTCTCCTAAAAAATAGTTAACAGAGGGGAGTTAGACCTCACTGAGTGAATTGCTATAATATATATACATGCATAACTAAATGACAAATGCACACAGTCAATAGTATATATAATAAATATACATACAAGCAAATACACAAAAATGCAACAAAATCATTTTATATATTTTTATTGAAAATCACTATTTATGAAGGATTAAATAGAACCCTAGAAAACTGCAACCTCAAACAGTATTAGACAACACTTTAGCCATATAGGCTCACTTATTCCAAATATATTCACTTGTTCCATTTGGACAGTACACTGGCCCCGAGACACTAAGTCAACCGAGCTCCAACAGTCTGACTGTCAGTGTGATTAGCCCCGAGACACTTGGTCAACCGAGCTCTAGCAATCACACTCTCACATCACATCTCACATCACATAAATCAATCCGATCAATATCCACAAACAGGTTAGTAATATAGCCTAAATGCTATCGGCGTACCGGTACGTACTCGGTCCTAGTGCTGCCTACTAGGTAGCACGTTCTATTGATATCCTTCATTTAAATATAAAACATACATTCATAAATAAATGATGCATGTAATTGAATAAAATAGCAACATAAACCATATATATACTAGAAATATACCAAAAGTAAACTAGGTATATTTCAAGTATATATACGTCAAATAAATCCAATATAGTTACAAAATAAATTGGAAATAAACTATAAATATGCTTAAAATAATTTAAGTATAAATTTATAATAAACCATGCATATAATTTGGAAATATACCGGAAATATACCGAAATAAACCTAAGTAATGATTAAACTATATATGCATATTTATACAATGAAAACATACATTTCTAAAACATGCACCCTAAAACATATATATATATATATATATATATATATATATATATATATATATAAAATAACAACTCACTGTTATTGCGCTCCTCAAGATGGATCCGACGAGCTTGGTCCATTAGGCCTCGGTCTCGACGCAACTAAACAAACAAATGATAATAGGAAATCAGAATAATTCTATCGAAATTTCTAGAAAGTCGATCTAGAATACTAGACACAAAATCAGAATCAGAATTCGACCAGACATCACGTGTTACGAGAATTCTACCAAAAATTCAGCAGAACCTCCCCTGTAAAATGGACATCTCTCTACTCAAAGAGTAGAGCCGGTCCTGCAAAGAAAATACACTTCAATATACGCAGAACATAATCCCTCGGTCGGACTCCAAACTATAATTCACCGACCGAGGTTCACAATTCACAGAATAATTACAGAAATACAGAAAAATACCAAAAATACCAAAATGCCCTTAAATACTCAAAATATAGCAAATTTAGATATCAAAACGCTAAAAATATTTATTTAACCGATAAATACACAAAAATCCTAATTTTAATAAAATATTATTAAAAATCGGTAATTCTCAATAAATTCATAAATATTGACCAAAATACATTTTATAAATCCAAATTACATAATTAACCCTAAAACTTACTAAAAATTGATAAAAACTCTTTAATTTAGAAAAATCATATATTATATATATAATTTGAAAATAATTTATGAAAAATAGTTTTAATTAGTTAAAAATACTAAATAACTTGTA